>CM030173.1:43351695-43359195 GCA_017639675.1 Aplochiton taeniatus
ATCCAGATCAGGCTTAAATTAATCTACAGCTCCCTGGGTGATACCTTCCAATCCTTAATCTAATAGCGATAAATTACCTCGTATTATGAGCATGTGGGGCAAACAGCAGGCTGTACGGTATGTGCATCCAGCAACGTATTATTGTGTGACTGACTACTCCTGTCTTTTGAAGGACTGTGATATAACTGGTTGGGTCAACGAGGAGCTGACTCAGCATTCTGCTCCAGGACCAAATAATTCATCCTCAGCTGCATGGAGAAGAGAGGGATAGTCCTGAGACTGTCTGCTGCCATCTCACACACACATGACAAACAAACACATTATTTAAATAATATATTATACTGTATGTATATAAATATATATATATATATATATATATATATATATATATATACAGTACTGTGCAAAGGTTTTAGGCAGGTGGGTAAAGTAGGAATGCTTTAAAAAATCGAAGTGTTAATAGTTTGTTTTTATCATTTAACTAAATGCAAAGTGAATGCACAAATAAACAATCTAAATCAAATCTTTGCTTTCAAATTTTTGCCAGCATTTTTCCACATCTCTCTCTCTCTCTCTCTCTCTCTATATATATATATATATATGTATACACATACATACATACATACATACATACATATATATATGTATATATATATGTATATATATATCTCAAAGTAATGTACAATCTATGAAGAAAGCAGAGAGAGGATGAATCCGAGCCTTGTGTTGTTCACAGACAGACTGGCAGACAGAGAGATGATGTTCACACCGCCCCACTCGTTGACCCAGAAACACATGCATTTAAATATAGTGTACATTCTCATTTAGAATGCATTTTTCATCGCACCGCCTTTCATCGCTCAACGCCAGCCCGTCCTGCTGCGCACACTTCACAATTTCCACCCCGCGGAATCCTAAGTAGGCAGCTCCATGGCAACGATGCGCTGACCCCCATTACCATGGCAACTGGCTTCCGCGTTTCTTTCTTTCTTTCTTACCTTTTTTTCTCCTCTTTTTTTTGTTGTTGTTGTTCCCAACTGACCAATTTCCTGTGTGTGTGATATCTGTATTTCCCCGTTGGCCTTTTCTGATTTCTATTCCGCTTTGCCTCCTTGTCTAATGCCACCCCCCCCCCCCCCTATCTGCCACATTCAACGAATATGTCCCCTTTCTCCATTCCTCTGGCCCCTGGTCCAACATCATTCTGTTCCTCCTGCCACTCTCCTATCCGTGGTGATAGCTAGCAGACTCAGTGGGTGTGGAGGGCTGTCTGCTGGCTAGGCTGCCTTCCCTGCAGCTGTAAATACTGTAAATACTGTAACAGCCAGTTAGTACAGACAGGCCTATTTCCAAAAACTAAATTATAGGATCTAATCTGGTTGGTGCAGATGTATAGTCAGTTTAACTGCCTGAGAGTCAGTGTGCTGCAGGTAAAAGCTTTAGAAATCTCCCTCATCATCTCTTATTGTGCTAAATGGCCACATTTACATTTCTGTACTGAACGATGTCTGTTGTTTCTCAACACGTTTCTCTTTGTCTCTTTGTCTGTGTTTTATTTCACCCCATCCTTTCCCCTCGTCTGTTCATCTGTCTCTCACTCCATCTCTCTCCAGGCACTGAGATATGGGGCACAGGTGCAGGCTGTGTGTGTGTGTGTGTGTGTGTGTGTGTGTGTGTGTGTGTGTGGGTGGGTTAGAGAGAGAGGCACTGGCTTGTCCCGCGGAGCGAAGAATTATGGTAGCCACCTGCGGTGCATCCTCAGCTGCTTGTGTGAATGTGAGTTTGTGTGTGTGAAAACTGAATACACGCTCACATGTGGGGTGACAACTTTGTCAACAAAGACACAACTGTTTCCAAAACGGAATACAACCACGCCATGAGAAAGTTTAAAATGTAAGAACAGGTTGTACGTGTGTGGGTGAGCGCAGCTTTCGTGAATCCGTCACACACTTCCCTTCAAATAATACCGTTGACACACACAAGCAAACACTACGCCAAACAGAGGTCTATTCACACCAAAAACAAACCGTTCCAAACACCAGTGGGCTGTGTGGTCTTTTCATTAGCTACAAAGATGCCTTTGCAGCATCCTCCCCCAAAGACAACAAACAAAATACTGATCCCCCAAAAGAAAAAGATCAACTGCACTAATGGCAGACCACACAAAGGACCTTAACATTGCTCGGACAAAAAGAACAAGGCCTGTTTGTCTTTAAGGTTAGCTCTGTTTCAAAAAGCGCTGAGTCAGCGCTATAAGAGTCCTATTATCAACGTTTCTACTTTTTGTAGCAAAATTGCTATAAAATTAAATACTTTCCCACACTGTTTATTAGCAATGTATCAGCTGCAATGTTATCTCATCGTCCAGTCAGGAGATTATATTTTGTACACTTTCAATTGTAGAACAGCCACAAAAATATTGAATATTTACTGTACATAAAATTGACATATTCTGGTTATCAGTGTGCTTGGCAATTTCAATTGCAAACTCTACACAAAAAGGCAATGTGCTTGACGAGTCCATTGAAACACATGTGCGGTATAATTTGTCCCAAACCGCTATAACGCACATTGACATAGGCTGTTGTCACATTTGGGCAGTAAAACATTTGACCTGTGCGGTCCACAGTGGGGTGCTGTGTATGGGTGGTCTTTAGAGAAGTTAAATCATTCCACAATGAAGCCCCTCTTCCAGGACGTGTGACGGACAGGAACCACGTCAGATGGTTCCAGGGCATGAAGCAACAAGAACACTTTTCCAACCTAAATTTAAGCCAGGTGGAATGGCTTCCTGGCCAAACGCATGCCAACAATTTTGTGGACCATTTGTCCCTGTCTCTCAGCAGTAAGGAGAGGGGAACCCAGAGAGGGAGTGTGTTGAGACGAAATGTTGAGGCACAGGGAATTTTCACGCGTAGGAAAAGAAACACTGTTACATCATCATCAAGGGACACTATTAGTCTACTGAGGAGACTGTTGAAACTTCAGTGATTCATATTCAACAGGAATGTAACCCTAGGCTGGCCTGGTGAGAAAGAGAGGGAGTGCAGAAGAACAGGGAAAAGAAGGGAAAAAAATAAGACGTTCTACTATCTGCTTTTCGTTAATACACGCACACACACTCACACTCACACTCACACTCACACTCACACTCACACTCACACTCACACTCACACTCACACTCACACTCACACTCACACTCACACACTCACACTCACACACTCACACACACACACACACACACACAAACACACTTCTGCTACCCACAGCTACATTCTAATAGCATGTCCTGCTGTGCAGCAAAGCAGTACCAATTGTGACTACATTGGAGCTTAAACAAACCAATTACCGCAACGCAACCCATTCCCACTTTAGATCCTCCTACTGGGAAACATCCGCCCTCTGAGGGGTGAGGTTCTGGGTGTAGGTAAGGCTGGGGGCTGGAGGTGGAGGGTCTGGGTGTAGGTAAGGCTGGGGGCTGGAGGTGGAGGGTCTGGGTGTAGGTAAGGCTGGGGGCTGGAGGTGGAGGGTCTGGGTGTAGGTAAGGCTGGGGGCTGGAGGTGGAGGGTCTGGGTGTAGGTAAGGCTGGGGGCTGGAGGTGGAGGGTCTGGGTGTAGGTAAGGCTGGGGGCTGGAGGTGGAGGGTCTGGGTGTAGGTAAGGCTGGGGGCTGGAGGTGGAGGGTCTGGGTGTAGGTAAGGCTGGGGGCTGGAGGAAGAGGGTCTGGGTGTAGGTAAGGCTGGGGGCTGGAGGAAGAGGGTCTGGGTGTAGGTAAGGCTGGGGGCTGGAGGTGGAGGGTCTGGGTGTAGGTAAGGCTGGGGCCTGGAGGTGGAGGGTCTGGGTGTAGGTAAGGCTGGGGGCTGGAGGAAGAGGGTCTGGGTGTAGGTAAGGCTGGGGGCTGGAGGTGGAGGGTCTGGGTGTAAGTAATTAGATGGAGGAGGGTGTAGGTGTCTGAATCCACTGTCATTTCAATGGGTTTAAAATAAACAGACCACAAATATGAGACTAATCAATACCATGAAGAAAACATTTTAAAGTCTTGACCTTTGGCAATAGTATCAGCACTGGCCCTTTAAGAAACACTGGTTCTACAGGACCCCAACTCTAAGGGGAGTTTACCTCATGCAGTGACAGAGGTCACAGTCTGCTGAAGAGCTAAAGGTCACTGTGTGTTGAAGAGACACACAGACACACACATACACACACACACACACACACACACACACACACACACACACACACACACACACACACACACACACACACACACACACACGACAGACACACGACAGACACACAGACACAATGACAGAGGTCACAGTCTGTTGAAGAGCAAAAGGTCGCAGGGGACATACAGCAGACAGGCTGACTCTCTGTCTCTGTCTCTCCGAGAAAACACTCACACGGACACACACATACTCACATACACACACTCACACTCATACTCACTCACACAAAGACACACACACTCAAAAACACAAAAACACACACACACACACATACTCTCTCTCACACACACACACACACACACACACACACACACACACACACACACACACACACACACACCATGTGCGGGTGGCTGGGAAACAATGGGGAGATGAGAGGAAGCTGTGAGGACAGTGCAGATGGCCTGTGTGTCCTCAGTCCTTCCTTCCATCCACAGGGCCTCTGATCGTCCTGCAGGGGATCAATCAGAAGGTCAGGCTAGGGATGTAAGATCTCACACTGCAGCTGGCCTCTTAGCGGAAAATACTAGCATACAGGAGAATGTAGTGGGAAAGATTAGAGGGAGAGAGATGGAAAATAAAAGAAAATGGAGGACAAAATGGAGAGGAGTCCTTTAACAAAAGGCATTTGATCGGGGAAAGACTTCACACCGAGGGCCGGCGTGATTCTCTGTGTAGCTAAAGAAGAGAGAATCCAAATCCCTCTCGTACAGTCCCTGCAGGGAAAGCAATGCCGTTTCGACAAGAGCCAACTTGATCGAGCATTCCAGAATATCCAGATATTCTGCTTCTTACGACGACTCCTAAATCATCCTGAAGCGGGTGAATTGTTCAGTGACGTGTGTATGTGGTTCGGCCTCGGAGAGAAAACCTCTCTCCTGTGTTTAGGCCAGAGCTAAATGTTTACAGCAGTTGTCCGTGTGTTTGTCTAACTCTGAATGGGACATGGAAGGGTCCGGTCTGCAGATTATGATGGACTGGTCTGGAACTCGTCTTTGGGGCCCGGGGCACACGGCAATGCTTCCCTAACGATGCAGCCTAGCAACAGCGGCCTGCTGTAGATGGGTCTCCTGAAGCTGGGGCTCACAAACACAGGGAAGAACGTTGAAGGGCGGGGAATATTTTGGCTGGGTGGAAACAGTTTACTTTCTAAAATGGTAAAATGTTGTTGATGTTTCACTAGGATGAGGCTACATCTTGGTATGTTGTTCTAGTGCAGTTCATTTTTTCCCGCAGAAGTAAAATTATTAACATTTATCTACGCTGCATAATATGTAAAGCTGTTTTGTATTTAATGAAACCACCTTGCTGCTTTAACCAGCATATCCAGGAACCAACTATGAGTCTTTTAACAGATTTTTTACCCTAGCTGTCCTCAGAGAGTACTCTCCAATGCTTATGAAACTTCTCAAAATGCTGCCCCAAGTCTTATCGTGTGAGGCTGTGAAAGAGATTTACAGTTAAAGTGCATGATGTCCTCCAGGATATTGTAGCCCTTTACACTAGTGTCCTTACATGGCCTATGAATGGATATGGAACGCTACATTCTGTGCTGGTTAACATCAAAAACAAAATGAAGCGTTTCAACATCACTGTGATGCTCATTACTGAGTTCTAATGCTTGCAGGCAAGGGGGAAGTGAGCTTAAAAAAATAAAGAAATTCAAAGAAGTTAGTTAATTGTTTGTATAAACTCAAAAACTGAGTATAGCGCTATACATTGTTATGACTACGCATTCTACAACATGGTGTTAGGGAGAGTAATACAAGAACCTTTAGCTGATTTTTGACTGCATCATTTTCTGTGAAAAATAAAAGGTTGATATGCAGTATAGAGAGCAGAGAGAAGAGCAATCCCTGAAAGTCAATATGGGTACATGCAGGTAGCTTTACAGGTAAGCTAATGGCCAATCACAAAGAGCCTGTATGTTCCCTGGTAACTCAGTAAAGCCTTACTCCTGTCCTTAACATTGTCCTAGAGGATGAGGCCTGTTATTGATTTTAGTTTGTTAGTTCCTGCAATGGCAAAAAAAAACATTCACAAGCCGGCTTAACATGAGGATGAAACAACCTCGACAATTTGAACGTGAATTAATATATCTGGCAGTAAATTATTTATTCTTATAAACGCTGGTTTTATCCCAAAGTAGAGAAAACAAATGTGCTCAATAGTCATGGTATGTCGTGGAAACATTTGTGTTTTGGCAAGTGATATATGTTAATATTGGATATTATAATATAATATATATGTATTAATAGCATATTTTCATTATTACTATAATATGCACCGTGCAAGTAAAAAATGCATGATATGTTCCCACTCTGAGACAAATGCAGAGTGACAGAATTGGCCTGAACGTGAAATATAAATGTTGATAAACACAGTGACTGGATGAGAGAAGAGACCTCCTACATTGGTTATATAACTAATGGATAAGAGAGGAGCACCTCTGCATTGGTTATATAGTGACTGGATGAGAGAGGAGCACCTCTGCATTGGTTATATAGTGACTGGATGAGAGAGGAGCACCTCTGCATTGATTATATAGTGACTGGATGAGAGAGGAGCACCTCTACATTGATTACATAGTGACTGGATGAGAGAGGAGCACCTCTACATTGGTTATATAGTGACTGGATAAGAGAGGAGCACCTCTACATTGGTTATATAGTGACTGGATGAGAGAGGAGCACCTCTACATTGGTTATATAGTGACTGGATGAGAGAGCAGCACCTCTACATTGGTTGTATAGTGACTGGATGAGAGAGGAGCACCTCTACATTGGTTATATAGTGACTGGATGAGAGAGGAGCACCTCTACATTAGTTATATAGTGACTGGATGAGAGAGCAGCACCTCTACATTGGTTATATAGTGACTGGATGAGAGAGGAGCACCTCTACATTGGTTATATAGTAACTGGATGAGAGAGCAGCACCTCTACATTGGTTATATAGTGACTGGATGAGAGAGGAGCACCTCTATATTGGTTATATAGTGACTGGATGAGAGAGGAGCACCTCTACATTGGTTATATAGTGACTGGATGAGAGAGGAGCACCCCTACATTGGTTATATAGTGACTGGATGAGAGAGCAGCACCTCTACATTGGTTGTATAGTGACTGGATGAGAGAGGAGCACCTCTACATTGGTTATATAGTGTGTGAGACAGAGAACATAATGTTTCCTCCCAGATCTTCCAGGCTGACCAAGCCAGCATTTGCAGAACCTGGGGAAAGCTAGTCAGAATCAATGGCTGGAGTCCTGTTA
>CM030173.1:43371695-43401695 GCA_017639675.1 Aplochiton taeniatus
CATATGCACAGGTCCAAAGGGTCCCTGTATTCCTCTCTGGGTGTGCTCCAGATTCCCTCGAATTAGGGAGAGTGATTTGACCAGGTTTACATACTGTTATTGTGCCTGCAGCACTTACTCGTGACAATGGAAGATATCTAATGTTGGGAACACAGAGCTTCATTGTCATTGTAATAGCACCTCTTTACAAATCGAAAAGGCAAGCGAGGCAGAAAGAGATAGAAAGACTGAGAGCAAAAGAGAGAGGCAGAAAGAGATAGAAAGACTGAGAGCAAAAGAGAGGCAGAAAGAGATAGAAAGACTGAGAGCAAAAGAGAGAGGCAGAAAGAGATAGAAAGACTGAGAGCAAAAGAGAGAGGCAGAAAGAGATAGAAAGACTGAGAGCGAAAGAGAGGCAGAAAGAGATAGAAAGACTGAGAGCAAAAGAGAGAGGCAGAAAGAGATAGAAAGACTGAGAGCAAAAGAGAGAGGCAGAAAGAGATAGAAAGACTGAGAGCAAAAGAGAGGCAGAAGGAGATAGAAAGACTGAGAGCAAAAGAGAGGCAGAAAGGGATAGAAAGACTGAGAGCAACAGAGAGGCAGAAAGAGATAGAAAGACTGAGAGCAGAAGAGAGGCAGAAAGAGATAGAAAGACTGAGAGCAGAAGAGAGGCAGAAAGAGATAGAAAGACTGAGAGCAAAAGAGAGGCAGAAAGAGATAGAAAGACTGAGAGCAAAAGAGAGGCAGAAAGGGATAGAAAGACTGAGAGCAAAAGAGAGGCAGAAAGAGATAGAAAGACTGAGAGCAAAAGAGAGGCAGAAAGGGATAGAAAGACTGAGAGCAAAAGAGAGGCAGAAAGAGAGGGAGGTGCCGCCACGAGCACAAACACACTCCGCTGCTCAGGGAAAGGCGGTTTCCATGGCAGCCAAACCCACAGGTCACCCATAGCGACAGCAGCAGTGCTAATGTGTTTTTTTTTTTTTCTTTTCTCTCCAGTGTTGAAGAGAAAAGCCGATGCCGGCATGTTCCACAGGTGAGTGACCAATAGGCATCCATCATTTCACAACTGTAAAGTAATGTGGGATCCGGGCGGATTAGGGGCTATTGACGGAGATTCAAAATGAACCAGAAGACAGACCAAAACCTGATTTACTGATTATGGAGATCTAATCTACAATCTTACAGTCTATGCTAGAGCATACCTTTACGAAAATCTGCCAGGGTAAAAAAAAAAGGGAATAAAATGATTATATACATAGATTCTATACATAGAAATCAGGTTGAATGTATCACTGACTACAAGTCTACAAGCTAATACAAATCACACTAATCCACCATTTCTGCCCCTCATTTTAGAGCCAGAGAAAGAAGTTGTGACAGAAAGAGGGAACCGTGTGTGTGTGTGTGTGTGTGTTAGTGTTTTGTATATTTAATTTGCCATGGGCCATGGACCAAGCATACACAGTTTTCATGTCCCACGAGATTCTGGTTGGGAAATTATATCCCATGAGGAGCTCATTAAGAACATGTTTCAAAGACATATGGTTAACAGAGCGGCAAATTTGAGTTCATGACTTTTCTATTGTATTCTTTTCTATTCTATAATATTCGAACATTGTTCTTGCTGTGGAAAGGGATGTAGCAACCCTGAACATCAATGAAACACAAAAAATACTACACTGCCATAGACCAGGCCAGTGGAATAGGCCAGCGTAGAAAATACCAATGAACCGTGCAGGCTTTGTGGAGCAAAACGTGTGATGAGCTGTCGTTAAAGCAATCTTTCTCCCTCTCTCCGCTGAACCCACTCAACCTGTCGGGACAGCGTTAAGCTCCCGGTAGCATGGCCGAGGAGCGTGGGCGTGACAGACAGAAGAGGTCGTTGGTTCACCTCTAGAGATAGAACCCATAGAACAGGCAACATGTCATAAATGATGAGGAGACGTTCGCCTCCAGTGTTCTATCTCTATGGTAACACTCCCGGGACTCAACAGGATATCACTCAACATTCCAATGGCAGACTTCCTTTGTAGCTGCTGAGGTAAGAATTCCATTCTATAGTTGGTTAACATTAGATGGAACATTGATATCAAACTCGAGAACTGCTTGACTGGCAAGTTGCGGTGACAACTTTGTCATCGTCATTCTCAAATGGCATTATTTAAGGTAGGCTAAATCAAAACGGCTCTTTTCATAGACCTATTGCTGGCATGAAATGCGCATGAACGATACCACAATTGAACTATCGATTTAACATTGTCAAGAGTTTAAAAGAGTGACAGTCAGTGACTACAATATCACAACCGCCCACATTAACTCAGCAGAGCTGTCTGCTCATTGCACTTGAGTTGTTATGGAATGTGTACACCTAGACATCGTTGTGATGGAATATGTACACCTAGACATCGTTGAGGGAGTCTCTGGACGCGTCCACGTGTGAAAGCAGAACCTCAAAGACTCTACGGGCACAGCCCTGAGTCTGCCAACGTGGACTACAGAGTCAGACTCTATGGGCACAACCCTGAGTCTAACATCCTGGACTACAGAGTCAGACTCTATGGGCACAACCCTGAGTCTAACATCCTGGACTACAGAGTCAGACTCTATGGGCACAACCCTGAGTCTAACATCGTGGACTACAGAGTCAGACTCTACGGGGACAACTCTCAGTCATTGATCCTGGACTAGAGAGAGTCAGACTCTACAGGCACAACCCTCACTAACATCCTGGACTACAGAGAGTCAGACTCTACAGGCACAACCCTGAGTCTACCATCCTGAACTGCAGAGTCAGACTACTGGCACAACTCTCAGTCTGCCATTGTGGACTACAGAGAGTCAGGTTACAGCTCTATTGTAATGGCAAAGAACAGGCAAGTGCACTAGCTTTGTTATAGCAACCGGCACTGCAGCCAGCGATTGAATAAGGGCACATAGGAGTTGGTTAGGGAGTAAGTGGGAGAGGCTGGAGAGAAAGAGATCCGAGAGACTCTGTGTTCAAAATTTGTGTTCACACATGCATTCTCCCTCCCCATCATTCTCTTTTTTTCTCACTGTTTCTCACACACACACACAAACACACAGGTTTGGACCTGCATTAGGAGGGCTGGAGTAACATTAGCACCAGAGGCTGTGCAGCTCCACGTGTGAGAGAGTGTTTGTGCGAATAGAGGAGGAGAGGAGGAGCAAGAGAGGAGGAGAGGGGGAGATGAGGAGGGGAAGCTCACTCCTCCTCACGCCCCCATTTCTCCATGGTTACACAACAGCAGGCAGCCCCCCCCCCCCCCCCCCCCATACGAGCAGCTGGAACGTAGATAGACACAGCTCTTTAGCCAACATCACACAACAACTAAGCAGCACAGCAATGACATCTAAAAATCTTCTTCAATAATTGACATCACACACCAGCAGGGTTTAATCGAGGCTATTATCCTGTTAAATAGAGTACGTTAAAAATGAGTATTGATGAAGGTTAAACTGTAACACAGGTTTGCTCAGCCTAAGTCCATTTGAGGGGCCTGATCCTGTTTTCTTTCATCAAACTAAATGTTATTCGTAATTTAATTGTGGTACATCAGTTTGCTTTCTCCTGCAACTGAACTTTCCCAAATAACTGGTTCCAAAACATTGACAGAGCAAGAGAAAGCGACTGGGGAATCCACTCCCTTTCTGTGTCATGGAGTTAGCTGTAGCAACTGTAAGAACACGGGCAGGGTGTCTGTCTCATGTGCAGAGGGAATGTCTGAGTCTCCATTGTTTCGCCACGCTTCCGTAGGCCGGTCCCCTTCTTCAGGGAGGAGGCCCTTCCTTCTTTCAGGTGAGGTCGCCAGGGGGAATTAACATGGAGGATTAGCTGTCTGTGTTTGGAGCCTGGGCCCTTCTCTGTCTGTCTACGCACACAAAGTCCTGGCCACAGAGTTACAGCCAGCAAGAATGAACAAGACCAAGGTTGGGAAGAAAAGTTACAGTCAAATCATCACACAAATATAGAGTGATTTTCTCCTCTCTAACCCTCACAGAATAAAGCTCACCACCACACAGGGAAAAGTTGTTAGAGAACCATGAAAATGCATCTCACATGCTGGTTCTCTGTTGGTGATTTCAGCTACAATATCCGTCTCTGATTGATGGCACATGGGAGTGAGCTAGCCTAGCTACTACCCTCCTGTGGGCGAAGGCCAGAGATCTGGAGCAATGCCCAGGATATAAGGCCTATCCTGGGGAGGGAGTACTCCCAGCCACCTCCACTTCCACACAGTATTTGGCTCCTGTCTGGATGGTATAGAGGCACGGAACCCTACCTCCTTGTCTTACTATCACATGTACTGATACACATTGGCATAAAGTGGGTCACATTTCTCTTTAGTGCTTGCTATTGTGGTAAATGATTACCATTCATTATTACAAAGTACTTAGTATCCACAGGTAAGGTACATCAGGCATTTTTATCTCAAAGAGTCCACCTTTGGAGACACAGTCGCCAAATGTGAAAAGGTTTTTATACCATGCATTGATTTACTGATGTTGTAGTCATCATGACATTCAAGGAAAGATTGTCATTGTGCAAGCCTGTTGCATAGGCCTACCCGTCGCTCTTAATATCGCTAATATAATTTCAGAGGACACAGACAATTTATTCAATCGGTCAAGGGAAACAGTCTCGGGGATAGCAAAAGGTCGACCAAGGACAAAGCCTAAATGGCATACGAGCAGTTGTAGACCAATCATATTGTATCTAATGGTTTGCTTATATTATTTGAAGGACTACTGTAAATGAAACGCTCACAGTTGGCAGATTAAATATATATCCCTTCATCCTTTATTCCTTCCAAAAATTAGCTAACGATCGAACCTGTATAAGACACAGCGACATGAAAGCATATTAGGTCCTACAATAAATATTATTCGGTGCGTAAAAAGGGTGTTCCATTTTGCGCACCGCCGTGCATGAGTGCCAAACGCTTATATTCTTACCTGAATCGGGGGGAATCTTTAATACATTCTTCAAAGTCCACCGTCATTTTTGCGAATTCTTGTATTCCGGTTTCAATATACTGTCGATTTCATTGCCTGAGGCTGATGTCGCATGAACAGCAGAGAATGTGGATAGTATTCCCCGACGCGCAGCAGCAGTCTCTCACCCAGGTCCCGATCACACTGTGACACAGAATGCAGTCTCAATGCATGTGAAATTACTACGGCTACCGCCACTGCTCCAGAGAATGGTAAAAGGGCGGGACCATACCGGCCATGACTACACACCCCTCTGTCAATCGTCGTGACGACATCATAAAGGGACAGATTCAGTTACACGGGCTACTAGAGGACATGCAAGTGAAAATCGCTGCATTTTAGGATAGACTACTTGTGTAAAACGATAGCCTATATGTTGTAAGCTAAACATATTTATTTAATGTTGCAGTTCCATAGTGGCGTGAAAGTGACAATACTGATGCCTGGTCATTGGGCTGCATGGAGACAAGTGCGATAAACTCACCTGTACAAAGATCTGTTTTGTACTGTTTTCCTGTGGTATTCAGAACCATTTTGTACACGTTCAAAGGCTGTCTCCGCGTGTGTGATGTGTTTTTATATGATAATAAGTAACAGAACATTGTACAGACCATGCAAAACAATTACTCGCGTTATGTCATCTTTTTTCAATACATCGGAACCAAATACAGGTAGGCACAGTGGTGTTGAGTAGGCATAGCAACCAAAATTCAGTTTCCTGTAGACAATTTGTAGTTTTATCACTAAGGCCCGTCAGTAAGGTCTCTAATTCACACGTTAAACAGTTGGCAAACATGAACACCCTGTTATCATAACGACACCAATATAGTCTTGGCGTCAATTGATTCATAAAGAATTCATTATTTGAGCGGTAAAAAAGGTCTGCAATAATAAGTGCTTTTCTTTTCCAGTGGGGTTATGAAAGCACCTCTAACTCAACAGGTGAAAGGAGTTCAGAACTATTTGGAGGTGAGTTATAGCTTACAGTACGCAATACGATTTAGAGATATATAAAATGAATATATTTAAATGGTATGCACTAAGATATCAGCTGTCTAATACAATGGCGTAACTTAATCATGACGGGCCCGGGTGCACAAGAATAGTCCAGGCTCCTATTACCACCCATATTTCCCTATCCCTAGATAATATCAATAAATAAATCAAAGTTTACAATAATTTTGTTGGTAAGGATGTTAATCGCTAAGCATTGTAACAGCAGAGCAAAACCTAAAGGCACAGTTTAAGCTGTTAATACATTCAGCATGGACAGCGATCGGTAATACACCCCGTAGCCTATTAGTCGATCAGTACCTCGGAAATCACAGTTATCAAAAAGTACCCTATTTTATCTGCTAATTTTAGGCAATAGACTGTTATGTATAGGAAGAAAAAAAAACATTTTGCTGCTTTAACCATGAGCTAGATAATTTGGCACGTAGCCCACTTTAAATTCAGAGCGTATTATTTGTAGACGAATGTGATGCATTCACGTCCACGTTCAATACCTGTGCATGATGTCGCAGCGTGACATTTTAATCGGGGCCCGTGCCTCTGCCGACCTTTAGCCTACCCGTCGCCGGGCCCGGGTGCAACCGCACCGCCTGAAGCTACGCGCCTGGTCTAATATATATATTTAACTGCCATGATTATGGCAGCATGGCTTCCTTTTTCCCCCTGTGCTGAAATAATTAAACTAATTGAGACCAAGAGACAAACTCCTTCACTAATCCAGTTCTTCCAGGACGTTGTACAAAAGGCCTTACTGTTTCATCTAAAACAGTTGACACAACTTGTCTGTGAAATAAAAGCAATCCTTGTTGAGCAACGGTTTGACATTATCATTCCTGTGTTTTCCCCAACACCACTAGCAATTATTTAGTGGAATGAGGCAGAAATAACTTGTTTTGCCCACAACAGGGGAATCATGCTGAAACTTGAATGGGAAGTTGACAATCGTGTCACAGAGAAAAGAATGAAAAAAAAAAAATTTCTCGGAAGCCTTCCATATTTTAGTGTCACTTTGAGTTTTATGAATGTTTGTGTACGAACAGTGTGATTCATTCTAATCTAAAGGTTAATCAGTAGATCCCATCTCTAATCTCATGACTGAAAACAGCCACTCCGCCTAGACTGATCTAGGGTTCCCTTGGTTACGTGAGGTTGCTTGTCATAGCCAGGGCTGTATATTCATCCTCCTGATAGGATACACACTTAACATTAAACTCCACTGAGACATTCCGTACCGTATATGGGGGCTGTACCTCTGTGTAGTAAGAGGGATGACTAAAACATTAGAATAAGTGGCATGTTTTCATTTCATCTGAATACATTTAAACTAGTTTTCTCAGTTCTAGATATGCAACATGAAAACAGTTTTCTTCCACTCTTTGGCTGGGGTTATTTTTTATTTTTTATTTTAACATCTCTCTTTACACATACAGCTCTCTCTTTCTCTGTGTCTCTCTCTCTCTGTCTCTGTCTCTCTCTCTTTGTCTCTCTGTGTCTCTTGCTTTATCAGGAGGCTCTTCGGAGGTTGAAGCCCGTCAACAATGTGTCGCTGTCCATATCCAGCCGAACAGACAGTGGCGTCCATGCCCTGTCCAACTCCGGACACTTTGACCTCCAGCGCAGGCATGGCAAAGTGCCGTTTGCAGAGGACGTCCTGGTCGACGCCCTTAACTTCCACCTCAGGCCTGAGCCAATCAGGTAAGAGCTCCTGTGGTCCTGTGAGGGGAAGAGACAAGACATATTGTCCTTTCGCCTTTACAAATAGGTTTGCCTTTTTTAATGAATCACTGACACAGGTCTCTAAATGTAAACTTACTCTAATTAGTTTTTAGCATGGCTTATGTTGAATAGAGAATGATTGAGCACCTTGAGTGTATTTGATTTTTGACAGAACATGAATTGTTACACTGTGTGTGTGTGTGTGTGTGTGTGTGTGTGTGTGTGTGTGTGTGTGTCATACTGCGTTCTCATAACTATGTTGTGTTGCTTCTCTCCATCACATAAACCCACAGACCTCAGTCCTATCTGTCTGTCTGTCTGTCTGTCTGTCTGTCTGTCTGTCTGTCTGTCTGTCTGTCTGTCTGTCTGTCTGTCTGTCTGTCTGTCTGTGTCTATCTATCTATCTCTCTCTTTTGCTTTCTCTTTCTTTTTCTCTCTCTTTCTTTCTCTCTCTCTCTCTCTCTCTCTCTCTGTATCTCGCTCTCTCTCTCTGTATCTCTCTCTCTCTCTCACACATCCCCTCCCTCGCCAGGGTTTCTCCTTTCAGATCAAAGTCATAATGGCTTTTTCTCAGACTGCAGGGGTTTGAGTCAGCAGTGGATGGACAGAGTGAGAAAGAGAGGGAGAACAAAAAGATCCACATCCAGACATGGAAATGGACCAATGAAAATAAAACATACAAAGACAGAAGACTGACAAACTGGAGAAACAGATGATAAATATAAGGAGTGAGTGTGTGAGTGTGTGAGTGTGTGAGTGAGTGAGTGAGTGAGTGAGTGAGAGAGTGAGAGAGAGAGAGAGAGAGAGAGAGAGAGAGAGAGAGAGAGAGAGAGAGAGAGAGAGAGAGAGAGAGAGAGAGAGAGAGAGAGAGAGAGAGAGAGCATATGGAGGCTCTGGAGCAGCAGAGCAGTAATGAGTAAAACTGTGAGGGCAAGGCTGGAATAGTGGGGACATTCCTGCCCTGGCTGGCCAGATAGGGACCATTTACACACACACACACACACACAAACCCAGCCTAATAGGATTCATTACCATCAGCTTAAGGGGAATCACCTGTGAATGTCTGGATTCACCCAGAGTAACTCTGAACCAGGAAGACTTACAGAGAGAGATACAGGGTGATGGCACACACACACACACACACACACACACACACACACACACACATTGATGTACAATGATATATTATTGTACTGTTCAACTAGCCATGTCATTTCTTTCTTAATGCTCATACTTAGGAATGGGTCTTCAAAGTTATCGTACTGTTCAACTAGCCATGTCATTTCTTTTTCTTAATGCTCATACTTAGGAATGGGTCTTCAAAGTTATCGTACTGTTCAACTAGCCATGTGATTTCTTTGTTAATGGTGGATGTATCCCTCCTCATATATTTCTGTATTTCCCCTTCTATGTGTTTCCAAACGAGAAACTCATTACGTTAGACTTGGCCTGGCATGTGCCTCGATTATAACACAGCATTATTTATGACCTTGGCTCTAGCTCTCTGAACTACACGGAGCTACTCATCAGTTTACCCTCCGCCGCCACCCCCAACACACACACACACACACACACACACACACACACACACACACACGCACACACGCGCGCACAAACACACAGATACACGCAGACACAAACACACATGCACACACATGTGCACACACACATGCGCACAAATACACGCACACACATGCACACAACCTCAATTCAATTAGTACAGGAAAAAGCTACATATGGGAATCGTGCTCATACAAATGGTGCCACTCCAAACAATGTCTTGTCAGGGCCGTGCACTCCTACGTGGGGGTTTGGAGTAAAGCTTATGAAAAGTTAAGGTGGGTGTGGACCCAGGTGGGGGCTGTCACATCGTATTGGGGGCTCTGCTCGCGACACACACTGGAGCTGGCTCCGCCAGGTGTCACACTCAATCTAGTCCCCGGCAACACTAACCCAGTTTCTCCACAGTCGGCTAAATGCGGCGCGCGGCACGCACACACGTGCACGCACACACGTGCACGCACACACGTGCACGCACACACGTGCACGCACACACGTGCACGCACACACGTGCACGGCTACATCAGAGAATTGTACAGCGGAGGAAGAAGGATTTGTGGGTAGTCTCTCACGTGGGGTCGACATACAGTAACATCCATGAGGAGATGTACCCTACCTCCACCCACCTCAGCTACCCTTCACTCCCCTCATGAGGACATGTACCCTACCTCCACCCACCTCAGCTACCCCTCACTCCCCTCATGAGGACATGTACCCTACCTCCACCCATCTCAGCTACCCCTCACTCCCCTCATGAGGACATGTACCCTACCTCCACCCACCTCAGCTACCCCTCACTCCCCTCATGAGGGCATGTACCCTACCTCCACCCACCTCAGCTACCCCTCACTCCCCTCATGAGGACATGTACCCTACCTCCACCCATCTCAGCTACCCCTCACTCCCCTCATGAGGGCATGTACCCTACCTCCACCCACCTCAGCTACCCCTCACTCCCCTCATGAGGACATGTACCCTACCTCCACCCATCTCAGCTACCCCTCACTCCCCTCATGAGGACATGTACCCTACCTCCACCCACCTCAGCTACCCCTCACTCCCCTCATGAGGGCATGTACCCTACCTCCACCCACCTCAGCTACCCCTCACTCCCCTCATGAGGACATGTACCCTACCTCCACCCATCTCAGCTACCCCTCATTCCCCTCATGAGGACATGTACCCTACCTCCACCCACCTCAGCTACCCCTCACTCCCCTCATGAGGGCATGTACCCTACCTCCACCCACCTCAGCTACCCCTCACTCCCCTCATGAGGACATGTACCCTACCTCCACCCATCTCAGCTACCCCTCACTCCCCTCATGAGGACATGTACCCTACCTCCACCCACCTCAGCTACCCCTCACTCCCCTCATGAGGGCATGTACCCTACCTCCACCCACCTCAGCTACCCCTCACTCCCCTCATGAGGACATGTACCCTACCTCCACCCATCTCAGCTACCCCTCATTCCCCTCATGAGGACATGTACCCTACCTCCACCCACCTCAGCTACCCCTCACTCCCCTCATGAGAACATGTACCCTACCTCCACCCACCTCAGCTACCCTTCACTCCCCAAACAATGAGTTCAACTCTGCCCTGCTGTTCCCCTCATCCTACCCTCTCCCTTGTCTTGCCAAGGCACTTAGTATACGGCCCATGTTGGCCCCTGTGATGTTTTATTCAGGGTCTCTGTTAGCCTGATGAATGATTTAGGCTGACGCCAAGGTTATTCTCTTGCCTTCTGGAAGATTTTGGGGGCTACTGCTGGCTGGTTCTGTAGCGTCCTGACTACTCCACACGCTGGCCTCGGACCTCTGGACTGTGCCGTTTAACCTGAGGACACCTTTCAGGGTCAACACCCTTTAGATATTGCGAGGGTGTGTTACGTTTGAAACGATAAGAATTTGATGACATATTTATTATTAGAGGTATTTTGAAAGGGATGTCAGGGTTATTTAAAGCGAGCAAACTATCTACATGCTTTAACAAAGCTAAGGTGGTCAATAATTGTTAATATTTTTTAATTTGCCAATTACAAGATGACATAAGCCAATCATCACTGAAGTAATCAGAGTGCCAGTAACCTGTGCGGTTGAATACTTGATGCATGGTATAAGCTTATGACTAATGTATACAGTCATGACATAACAGTTTCTATATGCATGATGTTCTGTGGTTGCATATGCAGTTGAAGAGGCCCTTGTTAGGCCTGCCCCCATTGGAATCACATTAATAAAAGCCCAGTCTTTGATACGCTTGTGATGTTAACCATGTTACAATAAGCCCTAAGTGCTCCAGGCTCTTGGCAGTGACATTTAAAGCTCTTTAGCGATTTAGGGACAATGGTGGGACTTTAGTGAATAAAGCTGAGAGTTAGGGTTTAGGACAGGGCCTTTTGCTCTGGGGTGAACTCGAGGCTTTTTGGCCCTGGCTCTTACAGTTAATGGACAGCCTCCCTTTTTGTAGAACAGAGTGGGACTTTAAAAAAGACAGCAGGAAAACAATGAGGGGGGGAAATGCATTTTAAAACATTTACTAGATGAGGCGAGACGAGTTAACCAAACTGCCAGCTAAACTGCACGGGAAATCCCTTAGACAATCTGTAAAACTAAAAGATGTGCATACATAGTTTATTTAAATAAATATTGTACAAAGTTAATTTCCGAAAGGACATAAATGTCTGTCTGTCTGTCTGTCTGTCTGTCTGTCTGTCTGTCTGTCTGTGTCATGGATGCTGTCTATGATTGAAAATGTGTGTTGTGTTTCTTTTTTCTCAGGATCACACGTGCCCACCGCGTGGCAAACAGCTTCCACGCCCGTTTCTGTGCCATATCACGGACGTACGTCTACCGTGTAGCCACGGGCATCTCCCATCACGCCCAGCTACCCCTCACTGACTGCAATCTGTGCTGGGGCATCAGCGACACGTGAGTTACCCAGGCAACCGACTCTCTGGGGCGGTATCTTACGATCTACAGAAGCTAAATGAACGCACACATACACATAAACAAACACATAATACGCTTATTCAAAGCCACATTGAAACAATGGGGCCGTTTCAAACAATGCACACCAATAACACACACATGACGTGCAATAGACGCATATTAAGAGCAGCAAACTAAACGGGGGTTATCTAGGTTGACGCAACCAACAGAAAAAAAACAAAAAAAAAGGAGGAAGGAGAAACGGAAAAGTCTGCTGTCGGCTGAAGTGTGTATCAGGGGTACGTGTGTATCAGGGGTACGTGTGTATCAGGGGTACGTGTGTATCAGGGGTACGTGTGTAGCAGGGGTACGTGTGTAGCAGGGGTACGTGTGTAGCAGGGGTACGTGTGTAGCAGGGGTACGTGTGTAGCAGGGGTACGTGTGTATCAGGGGTACGTGTGTATCAGGGCTACGTGTGTATCAGGGGTACGTGTGTAGCAGGGGTACGTGTGTATCAGGGCTCTACTCCTCTCTACTCCTCTCCACTCCTCTTTACTCCTCTCCTCTCCTCTCCTCTCTACTCCTCTCCTCTCCTCTCCTCTTTACTCCTCTCCTCTCCTCTTTACTCCTCTCCTCTCCTCTCCTCTCCTCTCTACTCCTCTTTACTCCTCTCCTCTCCTCTCCTCTTTACTCCTCTCCTCTCCTCTCCTCTCCTCTCTAATCCTCTCTACTCCTCTCCTCTCCTCTCCTCTCCTCTCCACTTTACTCCTCTCCACTCCACTTTACTCCTCTCCACTCCTCTTTACTCCTCTCCTCTTTACTCCTCTCCTCTCCTCTCCTCTTTATTCCTCTCCTCTCCTCTCCTCTCTACTCCTCTTTACTCCTCTCCTCTCCTCTCCTCTTTACTCCTCTCCTCTCCTCTCTACTCCTCTTTACTCCTCTCCTCTCCTCTCCTCTCCTCTTTACTCCTCTCCTCTCCTCTCTACTCCTCTCTACTCCTCTCCTCTCCTCTTTACTCCTCTCTTTTCCTCTCTACTCCTCTTTACTCCTCTCCTCTGTACTCCTCTCCTCTTTACTCCTCTCCTCTCTCCTCCTCTTTACTCCTCTCCTCTCCACTCCTCTTTACTCCCCTCCTCTTTACTCCTCTCCTCTCCTCTCTCCTCCTCTTTACTCCTCTCCTCTCCTCTCCACTCCTCTCCTCTTTACTCCTCTCCTCTCCTCTCTCCTCCTCTTTACTCCTCTCCTCTCCTCTCTACTCCTCTTTACTCCCTCTCTACTCCTCATTTCTCTTTTGGGGGAAAGTAGGGCATCATAAGCTGCAGGCTTAGAGAGACAACACCCACACACATTTCTTTGGCTTTGCTAACTATTTCTTTCTCTCTCCATTCTCTCCCTCTCTCTGTTCTCTCTCTTTCTCCCTCCCTCTCTTCCTTTGATTCTCACTACATCTCAGGCTCCCAGTCCCTCCCCTCTGCCTTCCTTTTCTCTCATCCTCTCCCAGTTCTCCACTCCAGCCTCTTCTCATTTGTTCTATTTATCTCTTTCCTCTCTCTCTCTCTCTCTCTTCTTTCCATCCCTCCCTTTCTCATTCACAACAAAACCGTCTAGCCTCAGACTGCGGTCTCTTTTATTTTTCTCTTTCCCTCTCTCCATCTCCCTCTTTCTTTCGGACTCGTAACCGTTCATGTCATGTTTAACTAATGGCAGAGCCATCCATGGCTCTGTCACGTGACCTAGTCCCTCAGCAGACTATCACACATCCATCACACATCCAACACACATCCAACACACATCCATCACACATCCAACACACATCCAACACACATCCAACACACATCCAACACACATCCAACACACATCCAACACACATCCAACACACATCCATCACACATCCAACACACATCCAACACACATCCAACACACATCCAACACAGGGGTTTATATAAGGCCGTTACTGAACAACACCCTCCTTGGCTGGGCTGAGGCACAGACACGTTGGTTTATAACGGAACCTCACCCTGAACGCTCTGACCTCAGGACCTTCCCCTGTGACCTACAGTACCCTGACCCTAACTCTGAACGCTCTGACCTTTCAACCTTCCCCTCTGACCTACAGTTTGTCCTTCCTGTGTTTTCAGAGACTTGGACGTGGGAGCCATGCGTGAGGCTGCTGGCTTGCTGATTGGGAGCCATGACTTCAGCAGCTTCAGAGCCCTCAACTCAGAGACGCCTTTCAAAGACCCCGTCAAGACCCTGGAGGTGGCCTCCGTAGAGCCAGGGAACGCCTTTGCAAACGCTCACTTCCACAGGTAGACTTTGAAGGTGTGAGTTAGGTTCCAATCAAGGTTGCGAGGGGGAGATTTGAGTCAGGCTCCATGTCTTAATATATACTATACAATATACTTCAAGAAGATGTAACAGCGTTTTGAAATCTGAAAAATCTTCACTGTTACGAATGTATGTGGTATGGCCAAAAGGTTTTGACATACAAATTTGCAAGCTGTTACACAGAAAACAAAGAATGTGTCATTACTCGGAGCCTCTCTCATGGGGGTGGGGGTGTTTAGAGGATTAAATATTAAATACCGCGGGGGTTTCTCCCCGTGCCAAAAAACGCTTTCACTGCCATTAATTATTAACCATGCAAATATGTGGCAAAATATAGAGATTGGGGGTGGGAGGAGGAAAGTCTGGTGGGTAGGAGGGGGTATCACTCAGAATATGACCCCCCCGCCCCCATCCCCCATAACGGTGTATGGACACACCATTAGCTTTAAGCTCAGCATTGTCTTGCATGGGGAAGTTACAGTGGACAGTGTGATCCTGTCTGTACTTGGATTAACATAACTCGCATGCTCGCGAAATCGGCTTTTTTGGTCGCTTTTGTCTCTAAAAGCTTGAGATTTGATGTTAGGAATATGGTCCTGGTAGATTCGGGTCTTGCCTCCAGAGAAAGAAGTGCTCGTTGATCTGACGTTGTGTAAAGTCAGTCCTGTTTCATCCTATAGACCGCCTCCAGCATTATGTCTGCATTTTTCATGAGGGCCACTATTCTAAGGAACTGGGATAAAATGAGGGGAAACTAGTGCTTGAATTATTGAACAGGCAAAGGTTGAAGTCCATTTTGGATCCTGTGAACAGTAGGATGACTTGGGGAAGTACTCTGCTAGAGAATGCTGAAAAAGGAAGAGAATCTGGCCTCCTAGGAGTAGATGTTGTTGTCGTTGTGGGTTTAAATGATGGCTTGGTAGCAGTGACGTGGCAGTACGCAAACAGGATCTGCAACACACACACACACACACACACACACACACACACATACACATAATAGCCTGCTGTCAAACCCACCTGGTGGGAAAAGGCGGTTGTCATCGGTGCAGACTTGTTCAGAAGGCATAATTAATGTATTGGCCCATTTGCAAATAGATTCTGATGTTCAGATGTAGAACTGCATGTTAATGAGGATTCTAAAAAACATACCATTCATCTTCCTCACCTTCTTCTTTATCAGGTTACAGAAAGACAATCAGTTATTATTGTCCATTAAGGTGTGTTTCTCTGGGTATATTCTTGGTTTGACATTTGCACCTCATATTATGTTTGTGAATTCATCAGGCTGTTGGACAGAGCTCACAGCACATAGCTACATGATACTCACAGTCATTTTAATGATCTGGAATCAAGTTATTATACATTAATTCCAGTGATCCCTGCCATCCTGTCAGAATTCCAGTTACCATTTCCGGTTCCAGCTACTAATAGCTGCTTGTGTCAGCATATTTTAAATATCGTCCCACATGCAATTTCATCAGACAGCGGCGTTACTCAAATTTGCATCTGACCCAATTCTCACAGTGTGTGACTTTTGCTCTCTCCTCTGGAAAACAAGATCCAGTAACAATCCTGTCTCCAGAAATGTTCAGCTTCATCTTCTGATGCAATTCAAGGAAATATCTACCCAGAAATATGAATTATACTAAGTCTCTGTGTGTCTGCTATACTGAGTCTCTCTGTGTGTCTGCTGTACTGAGTCTCTCTGTGTGTGTGCTATACTGAGTCTCTCTGTGTGTCTGCTGTACTGAGTCTCTCTGTGTGTCTGCTTTACTGAGTCTGAGAGCTCCAGCAGTGTGTGAACGCGTGGTATTCAAGCAAATGGCGTCTACTCGCAGAGTCGGAATCTGCATGCGAGTCATCTGGTGTGTGAGCAACATTAATATGGATGCCACAGCAGCAGCATCCCTTTGTCTCTCTGCCAACTCATCCCCCTATAATGGAGGCTATGCTAATGACACTGCTACAGAGGGCGCTGGGGGAACAGAATACGTTGATTGACACAACTCACTTTTTCAGAGGGAGAATTTTTGGGGGGGTAATACAGAACTCAATGAAATGTAGTGTGTTTGATCATTCACAGCAGTTTAACTGTTTCACCAGCCTACTGGTGTCCTGTAACAGTCCTGAGATTGGATATCACACCTGCCAATCAAACCTGAATTGGTTGGAGGTTTATATTTGACACCTGGTGCCCTTGGGCTGTGTTTGTCCTGGCACCGGTACAGGACATTCAGTCATGGATGCTAAATAGGATGTGCACCTTTAGGCAAGTGTGACAATGTAAATGTTAGCGTGTTGTGTCATGCAAAAAAAAAAATTTGAATCTGTTCCTGAATGTTTCTCAAGAAAGATATCACTATGTCACTATTCATCTGGGATTCTGTGTATTGTAAGTGGCAAATAGCTCAACATCCTCAGCTGTGAAATAGGGGTTTGTAAAGTAAAACATTTTCAGATTCAGAATCACATGTGTTTTCTATGATAACACGATATTGTGTAAGGAATCTGACTTGGGGAACATTGTATTGGTTTCATATGCCCTTATTTTTTACGCTAAATGACTGGATATTCGTTTTGAAATTATTCTGTTTCTTTTTTGATTTCAGAGATATCCAGTTCTGGGAGCTGACATTTAAAAGTCGATCTTTCCTCTATAAACAGGTTAGTTTTGGATTCCTATGATTTTCACGAGACTTTGTGACTGTAAAATTCAACTGAGACTACCTTTATGTGGGGATGAGTGCCAAGCAATGTAAATAACATAAAAACATAAATTATTATAAAACCTGGATATGTTTCAATGTAAAATTATTGGCCTGTAAATGTCTTTATTCCTAAATGACTGCGGCCGGGCATTTATTGAGTGGTTTGCTCTTCCTTCCAGGTGCGTAGGATGACTGGGGCTCTGGTGGCAGTTGGCCAGGGGAAGCTCTCTGTCCCCCAGTTAAAGGGCCTACTCGAGGCCGGGGATTCTGTGTCCTATCCCCAGAACATGGTTGCTCCTGCTACAGGCTTGTTTCTCACCAGAGTGGACTATAACAGCACAGGTGGGAGGGATTCACATTTATTCATGCATTCCTTTATAGCTTCTTAAAACAGTTGCTCAAAAACAGGTGGTATTAGAATGAATGTACAAAGTAAACCTTAGTTTTAGGCTAAGAACTGAATGAAGAATAACTGCATAATTTGTGAGAGCAAGACAATGAATAATGTTATATAATCTCTCCCCCTATCTACCGTTCTATGTCCTATAACAGTATGTGTGATATAGTTAATGGTATCTCAATGGACAATGCAATGTCTTTTTCAGATCTGCAACCTTTCCATCCATCAAGAGATTCTGTTCAAGAAGATATTGGTACTACTTTGTAAATATAGACCTATATATATATATATAATTATTATTATACCTTATTTTTTTTTCATTTCATGTGAGAATGTGTTGGAAAGATGTAAAAGTTGTGATTAAAGTTACTTTGTGTACATATCTCTTGTGGTTTCTTATGTTTCTAACGTGATTTGGAGGTAACAGACCCAACAAAATGCTGAACATCCTCACGTCCTTTTAATTCATTATCATTCAGAAATACAAGACCATGAAGAGAGCTGAAGCGAAGACCATAGCACACACTTTGAACAGACTGTCATTTTTCCTACATGACTCCTGTGTCTAATATAAGCATGATGGTTTCCAACAGGTCGCAATCGCATATTCCTCAATTGCGTAAACTGTCTTTTTTTTATGTTTAAAAATCCATCATCGGTTAATTATTACAATCACAGGACACTCGGGGATCAGCCAATATGACAGTGTTCTCAGCAGAGTGTATGGGCCTGTGGCTGTAGCTTGCTACATCTAGTCCTGGCTTTAGTAGAGTGGCGTACATACTATATATGGGTCAACAAAGTGCTGTCACAACACACTCCCATTAAGACGTATACATCCAAATGTATTTTCAAACTGCATATAGATTACTCACTTTAACCCAGACCCAGGTCGGATTTACAGACATGTCATTGAATATTATAGTGGATTATCTCATCTCACCATTTGCTCAATCAATGTACAGATATACCATTTGAATAAAGAAAATTCCTGCAGTCAATATAGTAACTCAGACTGCCTTTTTGTTACATTAGATATAGAGATGTTTGTAGAAAGTCCTACTTCTGACCATTACCCTTGATAATTATCCAACCTTTCACCCCCAAAATTGTGTCCACATTGTCATTATCCCTGTATCATGTTAAGTCACCTGTTAAAGCAATGACAGAGAACAGGCTCAAATGCCATGTGTATCAAAATTCTAAGTCTTAAGGAATGTTTTCACATTTGAAGTGACCAGCAGTCAATCCTTCAGCCACACACATTTCTTTTGACCTAATGGAAGTGTATTTACAAGTTACGTTTTCTGCTTCGGTTCATGCGTCCATTTTGGAAAAACACAGTGAATCTGATTGGCATAGGTCCTCTGGTCCTTCCGTCAAATCAGCATTTGGCTTTAAGAGGGGGAAAAATCCCACATCCTCAATGCGATCATATGTCAATACACGACCAAATTTCAAGTGTTACTCAGAATATCAAGCCCAACATTTTTGAATATCAATAACAAAATCTTTACATATAAAATGCACTTGAGGAAGGCATTGCGTATTTCATAATAAGGTTGTACTTTTGATTTTTTGAATTACAATCTTGATAACAGTGAACTCTTTACATGTCATTGCACATCTTATGTGAAATGTAGTTGACGCAAAGCCAAACTTGAGACCCTGATTTAGATTGATGAGCAGAGATGACACATGGTGAGCAGATTATATCAAACTAATGGCTACTTTCTTAACAGAAAAGTCAGTAGATAACGGTTTTAAGAAATGGACAAAAGGAAAATGTCAGACATCTGACTTGAGACAATCAAGTTGCAAAACATATTGGCCACGTTAATAGTTACTAATTTAAATTAAATGCAATGTTGAGGTGATGCATGGCTGGTTTGTGCTGTACACTGCCTACATGTCTCTTGATATCCAAGACTAGATTCATAGTTTAACCTGCTTTAATATGAAAATAAAAAGCGAATACAAAATTTCATATTATTAACATTCCCATTCTTGCAAGTAATTGGCATTTGACTAGACAACCCAACACCGAGACTGAGGCTTCCATTTGAGGAATAAAGTCTCCTTTACTGTTGTGAACCACTAAAAAGGTTAATGGAAGTTTGCATAGACCCTGACAGCCAACCATCACCATCTCAACAATAAAACATAAAAACGACTTCTCCAACAACAGCTGACCAAGTTCACTCTTTGTAGTCTTTAGTGACTGATTTAGATTTTGTCAGATTAAACCATGCTAAATGCTTAGATGGAAGTGTGATTATCTAGATACATTTAGCTTAACGCTCCTCACAGTGGCTGCACTACACCACACAAAGCAGTATTATCTATGGGAGTTTGAAGGTGTACACTAGCCAAATAAAAGCATTATTAAAATCAGAGTGCAGTGAGACTGCTTGTACCATTACGCCACCACTAGAGCAAGCAGATAAAGTTAAATGTATTCACAATCTGTTGTTAAAACCAGGCCACCACTCTGCAGCAGTGTGAAGGCGCTAAACTTGATGCATTTTAGTAAGAACTACAAAGAGTGATACAGGGTACGTTTCAGAGACTTGTAAAACATCTGAGATGAGACATGCCCACATGTAAACATTTTCTGTGTTTGTGGCTTTGATCCCGTCTCTGACGACTAAAAAAACAGAACACTGTAGGACTATCCGGTGGTGCTGGGGGAGAGCAGAGGGGTGCCAGGGGAAACCCCCTCCTGTTTAGCTGGCGATTTTCTCTATTTCATCCAGATCGTCAGTGTCCAGTTTCTCAATTTTCTTGTCTATGGAGGACAAGAAGTGTTATTGTAAAGATTAATTCGACAGACAACTTACTCATTTTGAAAGGTAAGATCCATTCAAGTGCAGAGGAAAAACCCATATCCATAAACATTAAGATTTAACCAAATCTATAACTCAAATAAAATTAGCAGAATTCAGAGATGACCAATTCTGAATACTACAAGTCTTACCTGTTTGACACAGAGGTTCACAGAGATTTGAAAGTTAATGAATTATTAGTTATTCAATATGGAAGATGATAACGTGCTGGTTGTTGACTCACTAAAATGCTCCTCGATCCGCCGAAGAATGTTCATGCTGAACTTGCTGTCCACCATGTTTATGGCCAGCCCTCTTTTGCCGAAGCGACCTGTGCGACCAATCCTGTGCAGGTATGTCTCGTTGTCCGGGTTACCGTCCCTGTCCACTGGCAAGTCAAAGTTGATCACCACAGAAACCTGCTCCACGTCAATCCCTTAAGAGACAAACACATACCCGTAAGTGTGGTAAACAGGACGTTTCCATATCATTTAGCCAGTTGATTTTGTCAGAAGTTGGCACAGCAGAAAAGCTATAGTGAACCTAGGGATACATTTTTATGATAATTCTTTAGCAAAATAAAATGTCAGTGTATTCTTGTGCATGTACTAATTACTACTACTGTGCAGTGTAGGACATTTAACATATTGCCGTTTTGCACTGGTAGTTTCTGCACTACCACAACCATAACTTATACATCAACTTATGCTGCTAACCTAACTTATACATAACTTATACATACTACAACCAAACTTACAGTAACATATGCTGCTACCCCTAGCAATACATTGTAGACTATACATTTCTGCATATTTTTTATATATAATTTTATTGGCCATCTTTTAGCTTTAGTATATATGTCTTATCTGTGTTTTGAATGTGCACTTTATATGTTTACCGCAAGAGTGTGGGAAACGTCTTTTCGATTCCTTTGTATGTCTCGACATGTGAAGTAATTGACAATAAAGCTACTTTGACTTTGACTTTGCTTGTGCCATGCATTTTGAATGTTCATAAATCCCTATTGTTAGAGTTGTTACCTCTGGCACAGACGTTGGTGGTGACCAGCACCTTCTCCTTCCCATCTCGGAAACGCTCAATGACCGCAGCTCTCTGCTCCACCTGCATCTCCCCACTGAGCAGCGCCACCTGGTGGCCTTCCCTTGACAGCTCCCCCGCTAGCCAGCCTGCAGTCTTCCTGGTCTGAAGAGACAGAGGTGGGAGAGGAGAGACTGAGTGAAGCCCAGTGTTATACTGGGAGAGACTGAGTGAAGCCCAGTGTTATACTAGGTGAAGCCCAGTGTTATACTGGGAGGGACTGAGTGAAGCCCAGTGTTATACTGGGAGAGACTGAGTGAAGCCCAGTGTTATACTGGGAGAGACTGAAGCTCACAGCGTTGTAGGGGGCTCATAGGGACAGGGAAACAAGGGGCTGCTAAATCAGCTCAGAGTCAATGAGATTACGGGAATGAGTACCAACTCTAGCTTCTGCAAAAATAGAGGGAAAGAGGTTCTCTATTCAAGTGTAATACTGTTGGAAGACGCTAAATGTAAAGCACATCTTTCAAAGTATCATTAAGATGTACTGACGTGACAGAAGATCATGGCCTGGGCGATGGTGATGGCTCCATAGATGTTACAGAGGGCCATGAACTTCTCCTCTTTGCTGTTACAGAGGACGTAGTACTGCTTGATGGTGTCCAGGGTCTCCTCCTCCCGCTTCAGCTTGATGATGTTGGGGTCGGGGACAATGCGCTGGGCGAAGTTCCACACCGTCTCCTCAAACGTGGCGGAGAACAGCAGCATCTGGCACGATTTGGGCAGCATCCTTTTAACAGGCGGGGAGAGAGCGAAAAGATGGACAATATCAGTGGGATCCATACATGCTCTTAACAGAAGATGACGTGCCACAAGTCCTTAACATGAGAAAAGACACCAGAAACAACAACAACTTCTGTGGTGTTTTACGGTAGCTTGCATCACTGCCTCCTTCTGTTACTGAGACTCCAGAAACTACAACTTCTTCTTCTGTGTTGTTTTACAGCAGCTTGCATTCGATATGTTGCATTACTGCCTCCTCCTGTTACTGAGACACCACAAACTACTAGTAACTTTTGTTTTTAGAGAGGACCAATCCTCATGTAATAAAGTGCTTAATAACAAAGAGGTTGTGTTACTGGGACAGGATAATAATACAAATATTATTATTAAATGTTGCTTGGCATTGACACCTTGCATTCAGATTGCATGACTTCCATTCCCTGCCCTCACCTCTGGATGCGGATGCTCTGGTCTTGGTGGCCTTGCGTGGCGATCATGACGTCCGCCTCGTCCAGCACAAACACCTTGATCTTCTTGGGGTCGAAGAACTTGAACTTGAGACACCAGTCCAACATGGTGCCTGGGGTCCCAATCACGATCTGCTCCTGCAGGTTCATCCCCCTCTGCACTGCAGCAGACGGAAGGAAGGTGGACAGCTAGAGTCACCACCTCTGCTTTGATTGACACGCAGTGTGCCCTTACAATCAGACAGTAACCGAATGAACCAGAATGATGAATCAGATTAGAATTGTAATCAATCACTGATAGTGGTGGTCACTGTAGCCAGGCTAGGACCTTTTTCATTCCCACTTCAATATCAATCTTAAATAAAGCCAAATAGACTGTCGCTACTTTTTCACACAGCTTTGCACACCTGTTCTTATTTACTGTGTTTAGAGGGATTTTAATGTTGTGAGTCTTTCATGGGTATGTTTTAATCTTGTGAGTCTTTCATGGGTATGTTTTAAATGTTGTTTGTGAGACCCCAACTAAAGACAATTTTCTACCACTACGTGACAGACGATAAAGGTTTCTGAATTTGAATTTGGTAACAAACAAAGTAAAGCCAGAGTAGAATGATGATCCCATAACACTAATGGATGAGAGAAGAGCATACTTATTCTTACTGTTAAATCAAAATAAGACAAACGCACAGTCATCTTATTTTTATTTAACAGTTCAATTGTTTATTTTAATCATCTACTGTTTATTGTATGCTTGCGGGAAGAGTGGGAGTAAGAACTCCAATGTACCGGTACTTGTTGCACATGGCAAATAACCTCTTGAACTTCAGACTTACACTTGTTCCCTCTGATGGCATACACTAGTTTGACCTCTGGATAGTGTTGGCCCATCTGCTCTATGACCTTCCCTGTCTGCAGGGCCAGCTCGTAGGTTGGCGATACACACAGACACTGAGGGGCAAACACAAAGCAAACCATTTTGAAGTGACACACCTATATATAATGTTCATATCACTATTTATTGCTACACATGTATTTATACAATCTGCACTTTACCGTTATTTTGCACTTATCTGGTTACTCTGTGTAATGTCAATACATTTTAATCTTATCTAACTAAACCTAAATCCTATTTAAACCAGCTCTAGAAACTGACGCACATTAAGCAAAATAAAAAAAAAATACTAACTTTAATTGGATTGACAACTGTAAAACATAAGGATCTTTCAGATATAACTGATAAAAAAACATACTGGATGCATGCATTGGGAAAACTACGTCCTGCAACATCTGAAAACATGAGTGCATCATCATAATAGAGAGAGAGCGAGAGCGAGAGAGAGCGAGAGAGATTTGACCTGAGGATATTTGTTGTTTGGGTCTACGTGGCTGAGCATGGCCAAGACAAAGGCTGCTGTTTTCCCTGTCCCAGACTGAGACTGAGCTATCAGATTCTGTGGACTGGCGGACAAACACAAAACAGAACAGAAACAACACCAGACGACAGTGATTATTGATCGACTCTGCTGATTTACAATTAACCCCAGATTACCTCACCCATGAAATGAACAGATCTGTTTGAAAGGCATCACATGCTGTAAGGAGAAATCACAGGGTTTTAACGTTTGGTCTACTCACGGTTCAGCCAGCATCATTGGCAAGGCATTCTCCTGGATCTTTGAGGGTCGGTTGAAGCCCAAAGCATAGACACCTTGAAGCAGCTGCGGTTTACTGGAACAGAGGCCACAAGTGTCATGTGTCAAGTTTACTACACCATAAAAAAGAAAGATTGTCACAAAACTTAAGAACATTTAGAAATGAAAGATTTTTTTAAAGGTAACAGAGGGATCATTTGAGAAACTCACAGTCGCAGTTCCTCAAACGACTTGACAGAATACAGTGGAGAGTTAGGGTCCCTCTGAAGAACTTCTACTTGATTGGTTGTGTTGACTAGATTACTGCGTATCAATTTGTTTAACAGTGACTGCGCTGCTTTGTCATCTGAAAAAAAAAAAGACAACACACCAGATGTCAACTAGTGCAGTTACAAATCATAGACAGTCACAGGCAGATGTAGGTATAAAATAGTCCACTCCCTTTAAAGGGAACTGTCAGATGAAAAGAAAAAAATTGGCAAAATAGAGACAAGAATTGGGTAAAAAGGGTCGATTTGAATGTTGCTGTGCTCACCTGGTTCATCTTCTGTCTTTGAGTCTCCTCCAGCTGTACTTGAGGCATTTTCTTTACTTGTTGCTTCTGTTGTGCTTGAAGCACTTGCAGTTCCTGAGTGAGGTAATGTTCGTTTAATTTACATGGAGAGTTATGTTAAGATAATTCTACGTACAGGCTACTTGAGATTCAGTTCTCAGAGAGCAGAATAGTAGTTGAAAAAGTAGTTTAAGAGACTACGTGGAACTATTACTCACCATTTTCTTCCGGTTTGTCTTTTATTTGCAGAGCACTGATCTGAAAGACCAAAACAGATGACATCACATTGAGTGAAATCAGTGTGCAGAACACATTCGTTTTATTTCGTTTTGATTAACAAAGACCTAACTCAGCTTCCCTGACAAACTAATAACTGAAGCTATTCCACGTTGTTTGCTGAGGAGGTGTTAAGATAAGTTTACCGGTGATAACGCCACAACATCCAGCAAGTATAACGCTGTTATGACACCATATATTTTCTAGTATAGCCTACGTTAACTAGTTTAGCGTAGGTTAGTTGGATAGCTTTTTAGCCTTGCTGATGTTACTCAAAGTTAAAGCTGGGGATAGTACATGGCTCGGATAATTTGTAAGTTGGATAGCAATTATATTCTACAGTAAATCTGACGCAACGTTAGCCGAACTCATGGCTTTTAGTCACAGGCCCATTCACTGACGCTTTCAAAATAAGTAAAAGCGGTGAGTAACGACGTTAACGTTAGCTAGCTAGCTCGTGCCGCTTACCGATTCCGCGGCGGCTTCTTGCTCATCTACTGCTAGGGCCCAAGAATCCGTTGCCATTTCTATTTTCTGTCTATTTACTGCTTTATTAAAATGCAGAATGTCCTTTTATTTCAATATAGACTGGCAAACTTAACGAAGAATGTACGTAAAGTTCCGAGGTCCAAGACTAAGAATTAAAACTAGTTTGTACAATGGCGTGACGAATTCGGCTCTGCGCACCAGTACGATTGATTAGAAGTCCGGCTAAGTAAAGGAACAATGTCGAATGGTTCCTACATGCAATCTTCGTTAATATATTATCAACAATTTAGAAATACAAAAATATCTAAACACTATCCAGCATAATATATCAATTCAAAAGTAAACTTAAAACCTTCTTTAACTTATATTTTCAAATTTTGCGGGGCCATGAATAATAGAATAATTCCAAGCAATGAGCTCACTCTGTTTAGCCTGTAGATGTCGCCAAAACGGAATAAAGTATTGTGTTGAATCGTTTATATAGACGGAACCAAAAACTTGGCAAGGCCAGAAAAATAAATTCACTGTTTCTCGGGGTTCATGTTACAACACGAAGAGAACTTCATAGTTATCAAACATAAGCCTATAGCGGCCCATACCAGTGGAACATGAGGCTGTTGAGGAATAGCGAAAGTAAATAAAGGGCGACAGGAAGAAGAACGTCATTATTTTAACAGGGCTCTATTATCTCTACATCCTTTGCTCATCTTTCTTATGTCTATTTATTTTCGGTATACATATCCCAGTAAGCCCATGTGCAGATGCCAAGCAAGAGCTTATTACACTCTTGAAAGTGCTGATATCTGGTAAAATTGTATTTACCCCCCTAAAAACACCCTATCCTACAGTCACTAACACAAATAACACCCTATCCTACAACCTTAAATGTTGCCAGAAGTAATGCTAAAGGCCCTTGAGCCAGCATGGCACAAATTGGACGAATTGACCAGTCGGCATCCATTAGCGCATGGAGTATAAGAGGTCACCTCTGAAGCCTTGTGTGGCTACCCCTTAATTACATGCAGAATTGATTTCACACCTTTCTGACACTCCACTGAGATGGATAGATAGATGACGACAGTGGCTTTGAGTTGTGCTGAGGAAGATTACATTGATCTTCGTTCCGCTGTCACTCCGCGCTGACCGCCTAAGTGTGTGTGTGTGTGTGTGTGTGTGTGTGTGTGTGTGTGTGTGTGTGTGTGTGTGTGTGTGTGTGTGTGTGTGTGTGTGTGTATGTGTGTGTGCTGTGTGTCTGTGTACGTGTGGCACGGGTACATATGGAAACTTCGTAGTGCTTCAGTTTGGAGACAGATTTGTCGAAGACTTGAAAGAGCCAAGTTTATTGTTGCCTCCAATCGGCTGCCTCGCTGGAGGTATCCATGGCAACTAAAAGAGTAAAAGTAAGGTTTGAGGTCCCCTGAGAATTTGGAGAAGATAAAGAGAAATACTTTGAATCTCTACACGAAGTCTCATCACAAAGCAATGAACATGACAAAAAGCTATGAATGGTGATTACAGAAAGGTAAAGTCATTGTACTACATGTTCAACTGTAAAAAAAAAATACAGAATATATAGGATTACCATTAACGCACAGATACATAATTATTGATAATTGTTTCACACTATTGCATGTACTTCACCTAAATGGATTGCATATTATTAATGATGATGTAATGATATGACTATATTGTCTCTGCTGATGTAGAGAGTTTTACACTTCCTAGCAACTCAATGTAACAGAGGGGCACTTCAAACTTTGGATCCTCCACTCTTAGATGTTTTTACAGTCTCTTTGCATGGTTCCTTAAAACACACGTTATTAATCTACAGTGTCCAGATTGTCATTGTGTACTGTGTGAAGCCATCCTAGAACGACGGGTTGGGGAGCTTTTGGAGCACACTTTTATTTGTTCCTCCTTCTTCTTCTTCTCTCTCTCTCTCCACTCAGGTCCTTAGCCGTCCGCAGCTGGCTAATTAATCAGAATCAAAGGGAGGCCAATCCTGTAAACAGACTGCGGCTCCCTGGTCAGATAGGAGGGGATTATGGAGGATCCTCCCCAGACCGCGGCTCTCCTCCTCCTGGAAGTCATTAAGATTCACACCCATGATCCTCTGCTAGGCCGCGCTGCTCCTCGCTACTCGTTCCATATGAACAAAAAAAAAAGGAGAAAAAAAAACCTGCACACCCACGCCAGAATTAAAATGGTGATGCAGCACTTGCACTTGTTTTCGGTCTTGGAGAGAGAAAGCGACAAAGGGTGAGAGAGGGCAAAGAGAGGCAAGGGAGGGCGAGCAGGAGAGAGATAGAGGCTGGTTGGTATTCCTCAGGCTTAGCTCCAGAGCCGACCGATGCAGAGTGGACATCACCATGGAATTACAATGGGGATGAAACACCCCTGTTGTCGGCGAAGACCACACTAGGATATCATGCGCTATAGAGAGTAGGAAGACACCACATTTGACAAATTGGACATGTTTTTGGTTAACCCCTCAGGAGACACTCTCTGCTCTTCTTAATCACCTTACTATGCAAAGCAACATGAATTAAAAGAGCCCCCTGGTAGCTGGTGCTTGTAGAGGTTACATAGGGAAACGCTTTTAGAATGCCTCTGCACTGACCAGTGAAGAGTGATAGATTCAGTGGCTTGATGGCACCCAGGACTTCTATATTGGGCTTAGCTAACATGGTTGACCCAAGAAAGTGTGTGATACCACAAAAAGAAGTCAACATGGAGAATCCGTAGGTACATGTACATCTAAGTGTACACAATGAATACCATGCAGTGCATGATTTATGGTATGAGAAATACGGCTGACTCTTGCCTGGTCAAAGTTAGATTCACAGCAGCCAGCGTCACCTGCCACAGCAGAACAGCTCTAGACAACAACAGGCCTTAGAACAATAAATCAATCAGAGTCAATCCTGTGACCGGGTCAAATGCGAAGCAGCACGTGTGTGTGTGTTTTGGGGACATGCACACACACAGACACACACACACACACTGAGCCCCCCAGGCCTCAAAAATGCCCATGTCCTAGTGCTGCTGGGTTAATGGCCTGACTAACTGAGACGCCTGGCTCTTGCCCCCGGGGATGGAGCCAGCGTTTGGAGTGTCCAGCTGCTCCAGTCAATGAACATCTGGATCCTTACATAAGACACAAGAGGCCAAATCGCTGCCGGTCCTTTTCAAGAAAGATCGTAGGCTTGTAGCCTCAACAAACTGGCAAAGTTGGTCACGTTTAACGCTTTTCAGGGTTCGCGTGTTCGGGGTTTGAGAGCTTCAAGCTCTGGCTAAACAAATTTCAATTCCTTAATCATTTATTGATGCAGGCAATCAAATAGCCTATCAATAATGTAGGAGGATTCAGTACAGTGCTGATACAAAACACCCCTCCATTGTGTTCAATCATGCTTGCAGACCTGCAGACATACAGTATGTGCTATGTTTAGCAACACGTGATCTTGTGCTGGCACATTGTATGGTTCTTCATTGCATCAGTGAGCTGCAGAACGCAGAAGGACTCTGTAGGTAGTCTAAAATGTTTCTCATGTTTTCTCGTACGAGTCTCTCCGTGGAAATGTGTGCTGTTTAGACGCCCCCTGAGATGAATAATCTTGCTGCTAAAGAGGAGTTGAGAGAAAACAGAGCGGACTGACTACAAAGAAACTTATGGCGACACAAACAATTGACAGATCACAATAGAATAATTAAGCACGATTGGAATATACGCTATTAGGAGGTATACAGTATGATCATGAGAGAATATGACAGATTACATACGTTAAGCATGTAATCATTTATACTTTAATTACATTTAATTATTCTGTTGAGATTTTCATCTCTTTGACAAAAATTGTGTGTTCCCCTATTGACTACTTTGCACTTAGAAAATAGACTTGTCAGAAACTAATTCTGTGGAAGAACAGTACAGCTTCCTATATGAATGTTATATTATCCATTGCATATGTTTCATGACGACAAAATAACATCAAGACAACAGGTTGTATTTTTTTATCATCTTCAAGTCAGAGAGATGAAAACACACAAATCTTTCGATGGAGCTGATCGGACATGTACACACGGTGTGTATTTGGTCGAGAGCCAATCACGCATGTAGGACAAATTACGTGACCAATGGCGTCTTTCCATCGGGGTCAGCATGTTTTATTCAGAAGGCACGCGTACACAGTTACACGCCATCTCGCCCGAGGGGCCCTACGGAGTCCCACTCTGCCATGGACACACGGGTCACCATTT
>CM030173.1:43404195-43414195 GCA_017639675.1 Aplochiton taeniatus
GCCACACGCATAGTCTGCATAGCTCACAGCTTTACACCTGGCCTGTTGATGGAGCCGAGAGAGACAGAGGACCGTCTGCTTTTCATCAGGACTGGCTTTGTACCGCTGTCATGGCCCTGACTCAAGGTTATTATTATCCTGCTTCCCAGGGGTGCAGGGAAGCCTGGTTCTCTTGGGTCACACCAGGCGTTTCCCCAGCGTTAAGCCCAAGAGAGAAGCCTAAAGCTGGGGTATAGGCACCAGGGAGTGGATGATAGTTTGCTTGTTTGCTAGGATAATAGCAGTTGACTACAGGGTGGGATAGTTTCAGAAAACAGTTGTCTGTGGCTGGACAAAGCGGGTGGGAAAGCATGTATATGAGTGTAAGGAAATAGAAAGTGTATGTTTGTGTGTGTTAAGTTTGTGTGTCCCTATGGACAGGCCCCATACCACTGTTTATATGTGTGTATAGGTATATGTGTGTATATGTGTGTGTGTGTGTGTGTGTGTGTGTGCGCACGTGCGCGTGCGCGTGTGTGTGTGCGTGTGTGTGTGTGTACTATGTTCCCAGTGTAGCTAGCTTTCTCCTTTACGTCGTGGTTCCCTCTCAGAACTCCCTCCCTCTCCGTCAGTCTCTATCTCCTTCATCTACATCTGTCACAGCTTACATAACCTTACACACTGCAGACCCCTGGTGACCCTCTCCACGGCTCCAGTGACTGACTGTACTCTGCACACACTCCTTCACTCAGCAATTCACTACGGGGTCCATATTTCTGTTTTACGCCATAGCTCTGACTCTCCTCGTTGGGGCACACACTGTGAATGCTGACATCTATTGCTAACAGAAAAAGAGAAGAGAATGTTTTTGGTCCAAACGGAGGACTTCCTGGGTTTAATTGATGAATGTAGATCCGATATGTATGTAGAGAGGGGTGGATGTACGAATGCAGGTATGTATGTATGTAGGTATGTAATGTATGTATATATGTGTGTTATGTATGTATGTAAAGTTTATATTATTTTCCAACAACAGAAGTAATCATTCATTTATTCATTGAAGTTATTGTTTAATTCAATGCCATGTTTTAACCTGTCCTCTGTGGATATACTTACATACCCAGCTTTGGCAGGGGACACTTGTCAGGTTGCCAGGGCTTTTCATGAGGCATTTCTGGGACTATGTGAGGATGCTAGTTATCTGCCTTTAGGTAATACCTATTCCCATCACTGGAAATGACAACAGTGCTGCAGTGAAGTCAGGTCCATCTATTGTCTTACAGGCTGGTTGCTTTGTCAACACCAAAAGAAGAGGGGGGCCTGCGAAAGGAGTCAGAAGATAAGAGAATGGAGAACATTCCATTAAAGATAGCGATGGTATCGAGCCGTCTCTTCTCGGCTGCAGCAGGATTCGCAAAGATCCCGTCGAGCGCAAGGTGCATCCGTTGCCATGGCAGCCGGCCCAGGCAGGCAGACCCTTTCATGTCTGTCAGGACTGGCAAGAGAAGGCGAGGAGACAGAAAAGTCGGAGCAACTAACAATGTGCTGGTGTGTGTGTGTGTGTGTGTGTGTGTGTGTGAGCGTGTGTGTGTGTGTGTGAGCGTGTTCCGAAGCATGTATCTCAAAGAAAGCGGACTCTTATTGCTGTACCTTGACAGGGGCTCGTCACAGAACATGAATCATTTAGTCACCAAAGCAGAGTTGGAAATGTCACGTCTCATCACTGTTGCCTGTGCTTCATGTCCCTGCTCTGTCCATGTCTTTGGACAGCCAGGGAAAGGGCACGCTCGCAAAAAGAGGGGAGCTGAGATTTAAGACACATTTGTTGCTTTGGGCAACAATCTCCTAGGGGCATAGTGAAGTATGCTATTGTACATTTTAATATTGCGGGGCTCAAAGCCCTGTCTGGCACTACAATTTTGTAAGTGTTTTTTTGTTTTACTGCATGGCTACCTAGATACCATTGGCATTATGGTGGAGTCACTCTATTGTTGGTGTATTTCCAAAGGTCCAGAAATTCCAGATTCTTTCCATAACTGGTCTTTCCAGTAACAGGAATTTTCAGTTTTCACAGGGAAATGCTGACATCATGTTTTGCTACGGGTAATCCAATGGCACTATGAGGACATTTACACAGTTCCAGAACATTGGCCTATCGTGTAATGCATCTAAATTATTTCTACTACGTTTTCTTATGCTTAATAAGCAGATCTGATCAGATTAGCGCAATCAAATGGCATAGCAGGACATTGAACAAAAGCAGCTCTGTATTTCATGAAAAAAATAACAAACATGTTACTTCTTCAGAATCTTTATTACAAGATATTAAGCTACTGTACAAATCTGTGTGAGTCATACAGTACAGCGCAGGTTTAAGACTGTTTCTCCAGTGTTGTCATTCGAAGCATACGAGGTGTTTCAAGAGTACACAAGATTTTCGGAACTTTTTGCCATGCATGCATGATTCCATATTCGCCATGCACAAGTTGGTATTTCAGTGTTAAGGAAGAGCCCTGAAAAATGGCAACCAACCAAAACAACTAAGTTGTACGGTAATGTATCGAAAGCACAAAAAAGAAGTTGTCTGATATAGCATATCACCTCATGAGATTTGGCACACACGATAATGCACATTGCAATATAAATAGTTTATCAATAAGGTGTGTACAGTCAGTTACAATATCAACCAATCCAGGCGTAAACCTGGGAAGCTTACAAACGGGTGGAATATAGTTTATAAATGACTCTGCAGCTGCAAAGGATGGTAACAAAAACTCAGGCAACATCAAAATTCATAAGTAAAAAAAGTAAATCACGTAATCTCGTTTGATCGTTATATCTCGACATACAAAACACTCCATCAGGCCTTAAGTCCCTGCAAAAGACGTATCCAAAGGGTCATAAATAAAGGTTCTTCTATACGGAGAACTACAACAGACCTTTTCAGCGCTTTCCCTTGTGCGAGAAAACGTAGGCTACCCTTTCTTATTTACAAGCTCTCGAGTTATTATTTGCACTCGGTGAAACTGTAGAGGAGAAAAAAATCGTAACATGGTTTGATTGATAAGATAGGATTGTGTGCTTTAGATTATATCATATATTATATCTATTTCCTTTCCCTGATTTCTGCATTTTTCCACAGGACCGTCCCCATCCTCCTGCTTTGGGCTGTCGTGTGAGACCCTGCGACTGAGGCATCCACCTGGGGTTTCCCACCCCCCCCTTGCAGGGGTGTGTCTCCCAGGTGATCATGACTGGGGGAGGGGGGGGGGGGGACGGGGGGACGGGGGGACGTGGAAGTGCTTGCTGCCACATGAGAGAAAGTGCTTATATACAGTGTCTTTGGATTAAAACTGTTAATATCGCAATAAAAAAATGAGTGTCTTTTGAGGGTTTGTAGTCTAAGCCTCTGTGGGAGTCTTCTCTGTTCCGTTGTTCTGCGTGTCATCCTCCGCATTTTCCTCTTCAATCACTGGAGAAGGGGCAAGGGAACGTGTTAATGAGCAGTGTGGCCCTGATACTGCATCCCGATTTGATCTTAACATCAGAAAAGGCTGTTAATACCAACAACTGCAACAGCATGAGCACCAGCATGTCGTGTGTGTGTGTGTGTGTTTGTGTGTGTGTGTGTGTGTGTGCATGAGAACAAATCTAATAGTTGCTGAATGTGTGAACGCGTGCGTAAGTCCCGAGTGTGAATGCATAGGTGATTTTTGGGGTGATGTAGTGACAGGAAGGGTGTAGAATCTACTTAACACAGATAGGCCTATTGTTAAGTGGATTTTTCAATAGAATGTTTTCATGAACATGTGTTTAGAGGGGAAACACAGAACATGTGCACAAACACAGACGCGCGCACACACACACGCACGCACATACATACATACGATTACATGCCAATATAAAATATAAACGATATTATTTTGAAAATAAATTTCAAACACACTGACAATATCACGATCATGCCAACCAACCATCAACTCTGGGTTGTTGAGCACGATGGTGTGGAGCAGCATTCAAGAATCACGCACGCACTGCGCATTGCACTTGCGTTGCAATGCGAATATAATTATTATATGCCCATAGATCCCTAACAAAGAGGGTATCAGACGATATACATTGATTGTCTTTTTCTGGAACAAAGATTTTCATGTATATAAGTAAAGCTATGTCAAGGTGATGGTTTTGTCTGTCTTCATTCATAATGCTGGTCCGCTAGCCTTACATTATAGTCCATAACGAGCAATGTGGACACTTAAGACACCATCATAAAACAATTAAAACGCCTTAATCATAATTACCCCGTTTGCTCCTGCCTATTTGTCCAAGTTTAGGTGGGCGTTTATTCTGAGAACCACTGAAGAAGTTGTTGGTATCTTGAAGGCGACAGGTGAAGGAAAGGTGTCCCTCTTCGCCCTCATTACCATAATGATTCATTTTGTCTTCGTTGAAAGGCATCACTTCCGACATTTCCAACGGTGTCTTTATCACCAATGCACAAAAGGAAAAAAAAAAATTATAGCTCGACGTCTCAGCTGTCTCTGGTTTTTTCACCCCGAGTAAAACAATGTAACCTGCCAATACGATCGAGCGAGCCCTTCTATTTACCTTGAAGGCACGTGTAAAGCTGGTGCGCAAACGAAATGCTTTTAAACAAACAAACCCAAAAATTCCTCAATTTCCACGTTCTGCCAGTTAAGGCAACATTATTCAAATTTTCCAGGGGTTTTTGTGCGTATAGCTGTGGAAATATAGGCGCATATGTAGAATAGCCGTGGTGAGCCTCTTGGTTTCCAGCGGCTGGACCGTCACACGGAAAATCTGAGGAAGAAATGCAAATTGGGGATGGATGCAAAACACGGATCCCAGGGAGACCTGGTGGAGGGCGCGCGTCACACGGGCGAGCTGGGGGTTTTCTGGCGCAGCTCAGTGAGGCTTCAGTTGGAGCCGCTTGTTGGGTAGATGCTCCACTCGCCAGGTTCTAGAAGCAATCGAAACAAATGCTGTTTGTATTCACTAACAGTTATGTCTTTGTAATCGACTGTTTTGGACTCATTTGGATGATTTATTTTTTATTTTTTGATTGAAGGCCTACCACAAATTTACCAGCTCTCCTCTTATGAAATCGGCATTATTATATTTTTCTTAATGCCGTATAGAGGTGCCACTGTATACAGATCACAAGTTAATAAGTACTAAATCCTATGAAAATCATAAATATGTTCTCAATGCATTCCGGAGGTTCATACCGTTGGTCAAATCTAATGAAGTGAGCTGTTGTATGGCCAAAATGACACCTCGCCAGATGATGGCGGCATTTTCATAGGCTACAATGTGGCTACTAAGGCATGCACCCAAGAATGATGTTAGTATTTCATAAGGCCCAGGCGGTTAAAAAGATTGGTTAAACCATACAAGCAAAGAGATGATTTAAAGGTCAAGATGGACGCTACTCTGACCTTTTTATGATAACTTTCCATGAGAAAGTTTATGTAAAAATTAATTTAGCAGTCTATTAACTTTATTGCCTTTTACACGCACTGAATAATAAATACACCTTCATCAGATCTATCTGCATTGAGAGTGTATATCTGTTTGATGTACAGGTATCAGTTTGTGTAAGGACAGTATTTCTGTGAAGTCCTTCGTGCCACAAAGGCTCCATTGCCTACCAGGTCTGTTCCAGTGAGGTAGGCCTATTGCATAGTAGAAACACTGTCCAATCTCCAATGAAATGAATCACACAATTTGCGCATGGTAGCGGCATATTTAGGTGCACATATTGACTTGCTTGACCATATCCAACGATTTGAATAAATGAACTCCCAACCTGTTGACCCGAGGGGCAAGTGTGTTTTGGTTGCGGTGAGTGGGCTCCCATATTGACGAGCGGCACAGGGAAACGCATCACATTCAGCTGCTGTTTAGCATTGACAGACCCGATCCATAAACAATACAAATCATAATATGTAATTATATGATTCTTTCAACACCTCCAGCCCACAACTTAATTCCCCCTTTGTCCTGTTAAATCATCCAAGAATATACAAAAAAAATCAATTTACTAGATGGTGCATCTCAAAAGATTTACTTACAGGTGTTGATACAGAAAGGGTTGGGTGTATCATTTTTTTTGTTGCATTGTAACATTTTATTTGTCCAGAGCAGGACATATTCAGTTTTACTCACAGATTTTGTAATTAAAGAGTATGTCTGGGCGTGTGTGGTTGTGCATGCAAAAACACCACCGTAGGAATTAATGATACGCCTCCCCACTAACAAATAACAGATTTTCACATCGAAAAATTAAACCTCCTCCACAAATGTGTGGATGTTCACAAACACTATCAGCTTGCTTGTCTGGTAGTCTAATGGATTTTAATGGGCTCCATACATAAAGGAGATAATATGAAACAGGCCTGAAGGGGGAAATAAGTGGCAATAACTACCTATCAGTTCTCTCACAGACAATCATGCACATATCCATTTACAGACTGTGTGGAGGTAAAGGATACAAGAAACAAGAACCTAGCACCTGGAGCCAACCTCCAGTATGTTGTGGGAGGGACTATTCAGTCAGGAGGTCCCCTACAGTCTTGGCACACCTAGTCCCCTTGGACCAGACAGTTACATAAGAGAGTCACACTAAAATGATAGACGATCCATATCTTTTGCACAGCAACGGTGGTTTATTCATTAGAGTACAATATTTGAGTATTTGAAGTAAAAAAAAATTTTTTAGCTCAGAGAACAGCTCTGTAATCCTACAATTGAATATTTTGCCACCTGTTACACTGTACATGTGGGTAAAAGCAATAGTTGTAAAGTATATATTGCATATTTACACCTCAAGTGGTAAAACAAATACAAACAATCCTAAACAGGGCACAACAGAATTTTTTTTTGCAGCTATTAAGCAATAGTCCTTATAGTTCCAACCATTGACATGTCAGATGGTTTGCGCAACATTCTATCATTTCAATTTAAGCAACACAATATTCCATTGCCGTTGCCAATTCCATTACCAATATTCCAGCTTAATTTAAAAATGTCCCATCTATTACAAGAATAACTTTTTTTACTGTAGTATTTTCCACGGATCGGTAAGTGTTCCACAACAAAGTGTTGCAAAGAAATCAAAAGTTCTATTTTGGTGCTAGTATACCTTAAATATATTATGTAATCATAGCTAGAAACAGTTAGAATATTCCAAAATGTTTTGTGTGCTGAGGACCCGAATTAATTTAATGTTACTTTGTGTATGAGTGCATCAAACAATGGACTTAAATCCTATTTTTTTCCAGAGTACACCAGTTTTTTTCTAATACCTTATACAACGCAAATAGGAGCCATAAATAGTTCGGTCAATCCACCGGCGAAACTTTGACACTGCTGTGTAAACTCCCGGAAACTTGGCATTGCCACAGCCGTTGCCCCAGGATACAATGCCATAGACACGGTCCTCACAGACCAGTGGCCCGCCAGAATCCCCCTGGAAACACAAGACCACACCCTCCCTCAGTTTCCATGCCAACAACTGTCCTGTGGAAAAATGAATGAGTGAATGTGTCGGAAAGTTCCCCTTCGTCTTCTTTTTGGGGGGGGGGGGGGGAGCACAAAACATAATTTTCTGTTTTGGTTTCCTGTCCGTCTTTGCAAAGTTTAAATATGGTGTGTTTGTCTACCTTGCAGGCATCTTTCCCCCCGAAGCTGAAGCCAGCGCACATCATATTGGCCGTGATGTTTCCGTTAAAGGACTCGCTGCCGTTGCACTTGGACGTGGAGACAATGGGCAGCTTGACGGTCCTCAGGGTGGGCGGGACCTGCCCCCCTCCCAAATGGGTGTACCCCCATCCTGACACCCGACAAACCTGGCCCTCTGACACCACCGTGTCCTGGCGGGGGAGAGGGGCCAGGGACACATATCTGTTTAGGGCCATGGGGGCCCTTAGCTGGAGTTAGTGAAAGGACAGAGTATACCGTTATGAAATGTGAAAACGAGTTCACGTCCCAAGGTTATCGAAAGATTTAGCTCAGAGATACTGGTTTAAACAACATGAGCACTTAGTCAGTTATTTTGAACAATGTAAATTGTTGACTCTGAGCCCTCATAACCAAGTAGAGCTCAGAGATTTAGTTTTATGAGAAAATGGGAAACAGCAATACAAATATGATCCAAAAATATATTCTGTAATTACATAACAGTTACATACTGGTCATTACGCTGTTACAATTGATGATGATGTGTTTGCTTTAATGTGTAAATGATGATGATGTGTTTGCTTTAATGTGTAAATCAGGGAAGGTTCCTGCTCCACCTTGATTAGCATGATGTCAGCATTGTTGGTGGTCCTGTTGTAGAGTGGATGGGAGATGAGTCTGAGTGGTTTTGAATACTGCTCAGTTCCCTCATAGCTGCTTAGAGAGTAGTCTCCTGCCACAATCATCATCTGCTCTGCCCTGGGGGAGGAGACTCATGATATGTGCTGCAACAATAAACAATATTTTGAACTTTTGCAATGGATGTTTTTTTTCAATGTGCATACAGCAATACTGTCCAAGCAATTATTTTTTTGACCATTCCATGAACAGTTTAATAGCGGTGTTTTCCAGTAAGGTATTTATCTGTCTGTGTCTGTGTCTATCAATGCACAATGGCTCTTTGTTTCCAAACTGGGTGCAGGACAGTATCTTCCCCAATTTCCCGGACTACGAAAAGATGACGCCTCACCTAGCACTCAGTGGCACAAACAGAGACTCACACAGATGCACACCAACCTTCAGTGTCCAAGGTCAAATTCAAGATGTCGCAAAACACAAAAGCGACTGTTAAAAACTTGAATTCATGAATCAGTACTATCTATTGATGTTATAATACTAATAAAGTTTGGAATTGTTTGTTTTGACATCTTGTTTGTATTTTACTGAGTGCGATAAAATGTTGGTTTACCATTCAAGCATTTACTTTCGCATTGAATGTGATCCTGGGAGATTTGTCCTGCTTCAAAATGCAGCGGTATTGCACTACCAAAGGGGTCTGGTGATGATGTCATCTATGTTTGTCAATGTCTCTCTTAGTTTTTTATATGTTTTTGTTCTAGTATGTCCTCAATTGTAAAGTGCTTTGGGTGTTTATAAAGCGCTGGATAAATGAAATGAAGTATTAGTTATTATTATTGACGGTTGTCTGGACTTGCTTGTTCCTGTGGCACTGGCTTACCCAATGTTGCAGTGCGCTGCAGTCAGAACCCAGTACTTATGTACCAGAGACCCCCCACAGAAGTGCTGGCCCTTGGTGCTCTGGAGAGACACGATATAGCGAATGGAGTGAGGGGCAGGGGCGTAGCCGCCCACTATACGCCCCTGCATGAGCTCCTGACCTGTACGGACAAATAAACACTGGCAATGCCTCATGTGATAGGTGGACACGGGGTTTGCTGGAGGAAATGAAGGAGGAGTCATTCAATGGTGGCAAGCTGGTACAATGTTACATTGGGATGTAATATGTAATGGAAGGTGACAAGGAACAATTAGCTGCCCATTTACAGTGACCTGATCAAATCTGTAGCGGGCAACCAGCAGTCTACAACAATAATAGTTAGTTATTCATTGCTTTTTGTCTTGAAAAGCGCTTTATAAATTAAATACAGTACCTTATCATTATCGTTATTTTTATTATTATTATTAAGCATTCATAAAAGCCAGAGTTGAAAGTATTTATTTAAACCAGTACTCAAAGGGACCTGTAAGACACACATTACTTGCATAATATTTGTATCTTAGTTGGCTTTGTGTGAGATGGCTAGCTGTTTATAAAGAAGGTAATCCACTATTGCCTGTCAAGTCAAATGACAAATCAGAAATTATTAAATCACTGTGTATTGGGTGCCAACTGACATTGTATGGCTAGTCAGATTCAATTATTCCAGACAGCTAGAGCAGACCAACAGAAAACAGCAATATTCCAAAGTTTTAGTTTTAACTGAGTGTGTGAGTAATGATATCCATGAAACAGTGCCAG
>CM030173.1:43416695-43471695 GCA_017639675.1 Aplochiton taeniatus
CCATGTCCACCCTCTGGTCCTGTGGCTCTCCGGTCCTCTGGTCCTCCGGTCCTCCGGTCCTCTGGTCCTCTGGTCCTCTGGTCCCCTGGTCCACTTTCTGGTCTTGTGGTTCTCTGGTCCTCTCTCTGGTCTTGTGGTCGTCTGGTCCTCTCGTCTTTTGGTCGTGTTTGGTAAATGGCGAGCATAATAAAGTGATAAAAAGTGATAAAAGTGATAAAAGTGCAGGATACAGTTTGTTGCAGAGTCCTGAGTGTTCTTGTGTTTGTGGGGGGGCGTGGGGGGGGGCAGATGGGGATTTCAGCTTCCTGTCAGTCTGGAGGATCTGGCTGGGGGGAGTATTCCAGAAGTGCTCAGTGTCAGTCTCACAGTGACAGGGTCACGTTAAACACGCTAAGTAATATTAAATGCTCAGATGAACCCTGTCTGTTGGCCACAGACACAGTACAAAGGCCCCACTCCTGGCTCTCCTGTTGATGGAGGGTTCATGCTGCATGTGGCTCGCTCAGACAACTAGCCGTGGACAACACGTGCTGCAATCTGTCGACTGAGATGGGAGCGAATTCACACATACACACACACACGCGTGCACCGACGAACAAACAAACACAACACACACACACACGCACACGCACGCACACGATCACATGCCCACAAACATAGACACAGGCAATCACATACACACACACACATCTTGTTTGCCACCCTGCCTCTCCTCCTCGGGGATAGAGCTGCTTACTACCCCTTAGTCTGGTTGTTAAGACGATACCTCTGCGAATCAGAACCCCATGGACACTTTAGAATTTACAGACTTGATTACTTGACCAATTTTATATGTCTACACTTTATATATATATATATATATATATATATATTATATATATTTATATATAATATATATATATGTTTTTCTTGTTTCTATATATTGTTATGCTTGTGCAAGCTTTAATTATTCTATCTTCTGTCTTCACTGTGTAAAGCGTCTTTGAGTACCTTGAAAAGCGCAATATAAATTAAATATATTATTACAATTATTATTATTATTACCATGGATAATTTGGAATAAACCAATATTAGAATACTACAGATTAGCGAGCATGTTTGTTGCACAGCGATACATTCTTCTTTGGTATGGAGGACCTGATAAGGGTAATGGTGTCTCTTTCAGTAATTACACAGTACAGTACAATCCCTGATCAAGAGTGATGACCCAACCAGCAGGAACGGATAACAATGTCCCATTCAGTGTTTGTTGTTATCAGACTAATACTGTCTGTGCTGTACAAGATCCAGTGTTTGATACGAAGAAGCAATTAATCATAAATCTATTGTCTCATCCCATCCAGTAAACTATAATACATTTCCAAACAAACAACCCGTGTGGCAGCGCTTTTATCAGTACCTCTGTGGAATATTATATTTCCTCCCATAGATATTTACTTTCCTGCCATTAAAAGGGCAATGTTATATGAAGACTTTTCTAAAAATGAAAGAAGAGACTCGATAATGATGAGAAGACTAACTTTTGTTCTTTACTAGGTCAGTCTGTGTCTTATCTTTGAATTGTCTTCATCTCTCTCCTTCCCTCGTTCTCTGTTTCACTCTGCGTCTCTCTCTCAAGATCTCCATTGCAGAGGTTTGTGTTAGACAATAGTGTGGACGCGGGTACAGTTACAGTATAAAGAGTGATGGCGATCTGCTGTCTGGTCTGGGTGTGAAAAGAGTGTGTGAGTGAATGAGTGTGTCAGTATGTGTGCGAGATCCTCCTCTGACTGTGTTTTCATTCTTGGTTAACCAAGTTTAAGGTAAGAAAATCGTTACATCGGTGAATGGAGTAGATTGGACTATTTGATTTGAAATTATTAAAGAAATGTTGGAGTGAGGGACTATTGAGTTTATTCAAAAGAGAATTAAGATTTTTATATTTGCAAATGTGCTAAATCTTCTCAGTTTGGTAGTTATTGCTGATGATCAATTACACTTGTGCCATATTTTTTGTTTGTGCAAATAGATGGAAAAACTTGAATCAACAGTAATTGCTTGATAGATCATTATATTTACGCTTTTTGGCAACAGGATAATTTCACCATGGCTCAATCCAGTTTCATGTCCCTTTTGCTAGCTGTCCTCGCCATGAAAGGTGAGTAAAAACATCATCCTGGCCTCCTTTCATAAAAAATAGCCTTGATTATTTTCACCTTCTGTTTTGAGTTGTTCAGTAACACTCCCATCACTGCTGTGCATATTTTCTCCCAAGCTGTTCAATTTACCTACCTCTCCTTCTAACTCTTTGACCCTTTACTTTCTATTCTCTTTTCGTCCTGAACCAGGTGCATATGGGCAGAGAATTGTCGGGGGTCAAGAGGTCAAACCCTACTCTATTAAATACCAAGCCTCCCTCCAGTACAACAAAAACCACTTTTGTGGAGGCACGCTTGTCCATCCACAGTGGGTGGTGTCTGCTGCCCACTGCTGGAGACCGTGAGTAATGCATTTTTGTTCAGTCACAAGCACATGATACAGTATGCAGACCTTCTTTGACATCTTTAGGATTTAATTCGATGATCAATTTAGAGGGATCCTGAATTATACAACTTGGAACATGCTAGGGATGTTTATCATGGCTGAGCGGGGGACTAATCTCTTTTTGTAAACCCACAGGAATTACTTGATCAAAGTAGTCCTGAGTGAGCACAGCTTTACCGAAGTGGAGGGTCTTGAGCAGGAGTTTAATGTCTCCAAGATCCTAGTTTATTACATGTACAACTACAGGACCTTTGACAGTGACATCATGCTGCTTAAGGTAGGATTAGCAGGGAGGCTCATGCATTTTATATGAGACACTGTGTTGGCCGTAAGGTCCACTCATAGTGGGGCCTTTTCTCTTAAAGAAAAATCCTTATACGATACCACTAGATCATTTCATGCGATTATTTGTATTCTGTGATTATATTTGATCAGTCTCATCCTACGTTAAGTTCTTTGTCAAACCTAGTGCTTCCTAAAGCTTTTAATAACCTTTTTTGTGTTACCGTATAAAGGCAAAGTATCGATGTTTTGAAAAAGCCGTTAACTGATCGATTAACTGATCCATCATTCTGACTCTCTCAGCTTGACCGGCCTGCCAACTTAACTGTCAACGTCCAGCCTGCCCTGCTCCCAGACCCTGACACGCCCCAGCTGACAGGCTCCACCCGTTGTGTGGTGAGTGGCTGGGGGGTCACACAGGTCTACAGCCAGTACCTGTCCCCTGTTCTGAGGGCTGTGGATGTGGACATCATACCCAGCTGCCAGTACTACTACTACTTCAGAATCTCTGACAACATGGTCTGTGCTGGCTCACCCTATGGAGGGAAGGACTCCTGCCAGGTAAGAGAGGTATCGGATACCTGGTGTGTATTCCATATAAGGAATTAGTAAAGGGTTTCCTGGTGTGTATTCCATATAAGGAGTTAGTAAAGGGTTTCCTGGTGTATATTCCATATAAGGAATTATTAAAGAGTTTCCTGGTGTGTATTCCATATAAGGAATTAGTAAAGGGTTTCCTGGTGTGTATTCCATATAAGGAGTTAGTAAAGGGTTTCCTGGTGTGTATTCCATATAAGGAGTTAGTAAAGGGTTTCCTGGATTGTATTCCATATAAGGAATTAGTAAAGGGTTTCCTGGTGTGTATTCCATATAAGGAGTTAGTAAAGGGTTTCCTGGTGTGTATTCCATATAAGGAGTTAGAATAGAGGGTATCCTGGATTGTATTCCATATAAGGAATTAGAATAGAGGGTTTCCTGGTGTGTATTCCATATAACGAATTAGAATAGAGGGTTTCCTGGTGTGTATTCCATATAAGGAATTAGAGTAGAGGGTTTCCTGGTGTATATTCGATATAAGGAGTTAGGATAGAGGGTTTCCTGGTGTGTATTCCATATAAGGAGTTAGAACAGAGGGCTTCAGGCTATATATTCCATATGAGGAGTTGGGTTAGGGTCAGGGTTAGGGTTAGGGTTAGTGCTTGAGGGGTTCTGAGACTGGCAAAATATCCCTGTTGGGGTCCTTAATTTCTCAGGCTACATAAAATAAAAACAATAATATACAAAACAAACCTAGTGGCTGTTAGAAGCAGATAAGTAATTAAATATACTTTTCACAGTGATCTACACCCCTCACACAACCAGAGGTTTCAAGTGCAGTTCTTGTGTTGTTTTGTTCCAGGGGGACTCGGGAGGGCCTCTGGTCTGCAACGGTTACTTTGAGGGCATAGTGTCCTGGGGCATCAGCTGTGCCAACCCTTACTTTCCTGGCGTGTACACCAAGGTCAGAAACTACGTCCGCTGGATCAACTGGATCGTCCAGACAGAAACCTAGGGCTGATTAACTGTGCCAACAGTCTTGCTGTGTTGACCCTCTCATTAGGACCACCATTACCTGTACACATGAGAGGAAAAACTCAACACATGCTTTGCACCCCATTTGTGTGAATAAAAAAGACTTTCTTAAATAGTTTAGGATTTAGGATTTTTTTTTTTAATAGGGTGGAGATATGTTAACTAGGGTAAGGCTGTGGGGCTTGCCATCAGTGTGTGTGTGTGTGTGTGGGGGGGGGGGGGGGGGGGGGGGAGGGGGGTTACTGAGCAAAAAAAAAGCTTGAAACAGGTTGCTGTTTTATCTCCTATCTTATTTATCTATTAAATAATTCATCTTTTCAATAGCCTATATTAAAGCCATAAATGATCCCTCATAAAACGTTTCAACTAATTGTGTATAAAGCAATATCTGTACTCCATTTATGCTTACAGTATCATGTGTTACTCCCTTGATTATGCAGAAATAATAATAATAACTATTTTAAAATAATAAATATTCAGTACATACACATTCATCATCCCTGATACTATTGAACTCCAGTCACAACATCAACATCACTTTGGAGCATTGGTTCTTGGGACAACATGTGTTTTATTGATTTAAATGTCTCTGTTCTGAAGCAGAAGCCCAAACACATGGCACTTGAACAATAAAGATAAATATTGTCTTACGTTACCGGAAGAGAAATGTACATGTTGCCACATATCAGGAAATATCTATCTGTGAACTTCACACACTGTGGATGAGAGACTGATTAGGCTGATCATTTTCCTGGATCACTATCTAAGTCATGCTAGTGTCACACGGTGACAGCGTGTGAAGTTCACAGAGAGATAGTTCCTGATATGTGGCAACATGTACATTTCTCTTCCGGTAACGTAGAACTTAGAAAAAGGATTGGCTACAGAGCTAGCCAGAAAAAGGATTGGCTACAGAGCTAACCAGATCTCCTCCCCCACGATATCCATGGCAGCACTATTTTACTCATAAAAGAAGGGAGGAAATCTAAGATAGAGGGATTGGCTAGGGGAAGGACCCCCCCCCCCCCCCCCCCCCCCCCCCCCGCCCCCCCTCCTCCCCTATATCATTCTGTCAAAACAGAGCAACACTTTGGAAAGTAAATTCAAACTGATCTTTGTATGTAAAGAAGGCTTCACAGAAGATTTTAAGCTGTGATGGGAGACCTGGAAATCCTCCATGGGAAAGACCCAAGTTTGAAGATTGAAGACCCAGCAGGAGAGCACCATAAAGGGATACAGGAACTGATTAACAGCGCCCTGGCAGCTAAGGAGTTTGCACATTGTCCATACAGCAAGTTCAAAGTGGGGGCAGCCCTCTTGGCTGAGGACGGCAGGGTTTTCACAGGTAAGAAATGTGCTTCCTAGACATTTTTTGTAAAAAATGTTTGTAATAATTTAAATAAGGAACAGCATTATGCTTCAGTTTTTGCCGATGGAAGTTTGGCACATCCTCCTTGTTTCCAAAACTATTTTTATTTTGCGTTAAAATCCCCAACCCAACAACATTGATTGTTTACAATCACATCAATTTAGATAAACTATTTTAACTGATAATGAAACATTTGCAGTTATTAGCTATTCTACTGCTATCGCCAAATCTGAGACTCCCTGCAGAGGATTGAAAGTAGAAGCAAGGTTAAAAGTTCAGATACAGTAGTGTTAAATCACGACAGACATCTTGGTACAGTTAAACAGAAACACTCGATTACAGTTGATGTAGGTGCCAATATGTAAATCATATGGTAAAGCAGGTCAGTTATTACAGTTACGTGGCATTGCTAAACTGAAAAATACCGTACAATTTCAACAACCCACACACTAGGACACTAGGGTGTATGCAGTAAAAACCTATAATCAAGGCATAATGTTTTTGTCAGGACTAGACTTGGGTTAAACATGAGTATAGACTTCAAGAATGCACAGTACGTCAGTACATGAAAGGTTACCATGTGTCAGCATCTGGAGATTGACAGAATATGTCAAAAGGACATCAGATCAGTCAATCATTGTCTATGTTCCAAACCTTACCTTTTGCATAACCATGTTAATCATTAACTATCTGACTAATGTAAACAGATCCATGTATATTACTGTTGCTATCTCAAGTGAATTGACGGAGGTTTTATATGTTTTGGGGTATTCTTGCTATTTTTAATATAGTTTGTAGTATGGTTTGTAAGCCTCATACCACTACCTCTCCGATTAGATCCATTGCAATGGGAAATAAAGAATTAGAGACAACTGATAGAGGTTATTCTACCTTGAACAGTGACTGGGACACCTGTCACATTGCCAGATGGCTGAAGGGTAGCCTTTCATAGCCAGCCTGCCTTAATGTACACCCATCCATCTCAAACACACGAAAAAGGGAAAAACTTTCTGTTCATCTGAGCACATACTAACATTTTGTCACAGGAACGTCTGAAGATGAAATGTAATATGATGCATTGTAGATAAAATATAAATATAAAGGTGGTAATAGTACAATAGAAACTCATTAAAGTTGTCTTACAGACCTGGCAATGAAATCAAAATGGATTAAGGATGTTATTAAAAAAGTATTTTATTGAGTAAATGTCGTATGTCGAGGGTCAAAAATGGGACATTTATAGTACTATTTGTATGAAAACAGTTTTCTCATGGTAGGTTGCAATGTGGAGAATGCCTGTTACAACCTTGGTGTGTGTGCTGAGAGGAATGCCATCTCTAAAGCAGTTGCAGAAGGTTACAGAAGCTTCAAAGCCATCGCTATTGCCAGGTGAACTCCTGTCCTATTAGCAGTTAATCCATCTGTTCTTTACTAAGCTCAATAGAGACACCTTGTGGTTAGTATAGGGCATAACATATTGTCTGTATCTCTGCTGTTTCATATGATGAAGCAAGGACATAACATATTCCATGCTGTTTTGCTGCCTTTCTTGGCCAGGTCTCCCTTGAAAAGAGAATATTTCTGAATGGGCTGGTTAAATAAAGATTAATAAAAAATAAAAAATAAATTATCTGCTTTCCTTGTGTATGCAGTAACTTTAGGGCTGTTTTGTTGTTTGTGTAGTAACTTTAGGGATGTTTTGTTGTTTGTGCAGTAACTTTAGGCCTGTTTTGTTGTTTGTGTAGTAACTTTAGGCCTGTTTTGTTGCAGTGACTTAACCGACAAGTTTTGCTCTCCATGTGGTGGCTGCAGACAGTTTATGAGAGAGGTACATCATACATCAAACAGATTGCATATTATTACTAACATTATTTATTATTACATATATTTTTTACACTGATTGCAGAAGGGCAACAGAATTGATTTCAAATATTGATTTCAAATATATTTATAAAACCGTATGCATGTCAAGGTGGCTCAGTGTGGTATTTATAAAAAAATAAATGGAATATTTGTCACCCTTATTGCCTAGTTTGGGGAGAGCTTGGAGGTGTATATGTCCAAGCCTGACGGTTCCTATAAGAAGATGGACTTGAGTGACCTGCTACCTGTATCCTTCGGCCCAGAGTACCTGACCATTAAAAAAGCGTCAATAAATTCCTGAGGGTTGAGCTGAACTAAAGTCGAAACCTTTTACTGAAAATATATATAATGTGAATATAAAAATCTGTTGTATTGTAGGCACTGCAATTTGTGAGGTGTTTTATTTGTACATTGTTTGAGTAGTTTTTGCTAATGCTTTGACATTCTAAAGAATAATCATCCATGCGAATTACTTTGTGTCCCTTCAAGCTAATGAATCACTACTACACTTGATTGACTTGAATAGGACTAGGCAAATGTTAATAAGTAATATATCTACTAGCCTTAGAACTCAAATATATATATATTCATACTTTAGTACTTAGCGTAAAGCAAGGTGTAGTTGGCATTAGAGGCCATTTTGAATGTTTGAAATGTTCATGGTCTATTGAAGAAAGCTCAAATGTTACAGAATTAGATATTAAGAGAGTTGAAAATGTATTTATTAACAAGCATATGGACAAATAAATATCACACAGAACATTAGTTTCATAAATAAACAAATGCATGTTTTTCCCAACAATTCAACATCTCAAATTTAAACGCTTTGATCAACAATGTTGAATATGAATAATCTTTATCAATAGTACATGGATATACATGACATTCCATCGACATATAAGAAAAGAATTAGTATAGTTACCATTTTATGAGCAGCAATCATTTCTTAAAAGTTTAACTTAAAAAGGCAAGCACACAAGAAAAAGGTATTTGAAAAAAATGGAAGACAAAGCTACCAGCGCTAGTAATAAACTGTGTACCTTGAAACTTATTTCATGCAAGTGGTTTAAGACACTGAAAGACAAGGGAACTCAATATGGAGGGATATAACTTGTTACTTTGATGGAGGACAGTGAAAGACAAGATGGGTGCTCCAGGCTGCATACTGTAGACGGGCAGGATGCAGAGACAAATTAATGCAGCTCACTGGATGATGTTGGACAATACAATTGGTTGCTGGGGCCTGCATGGCCACAATCAAGCGACCTGAATACCACCAAGTGGCAGTTTGGATTTGAAAATTGTAAAAAAAAGAATACATCTCGTTAAAACAAATGTAGGGTTACAAAAAGCAACACATTACATTACCATAGAAAAACATTTCTGAATATACGTCTTGATGATGCAAATTCTTATACCCCAGGCTACCATGTCGGATGTGCAATAAGAATGTCTACTTTCAAAAATAACAAGACATAAAGGAAATATAATTGAACATAGAAGAACCCTATTTAATCAAGTCACCTTTCAAGAGACCTATCTCTTCATGGTACATGTAGCAATGTTATCTAGTGAGGGATCCATGAGGGTTTATTGCTTCATGTGGTGTATTTTTGGATTCATATGAAGCAAGCATGAATGAAGAAAATAAGAATGGAGTGATGTCTAAACAGACCTGGGGGAAACTGGTCATGGAGGTGGATTGAATAGGGTTCTTTGCGTTTTTCAAAAACGTAAATGGAACATTGCTCAGTGCATAATAGTGCAATGGGTCCAGTACATCAAGCGTTCACTACAGCACCTGCTTCCTAAAAAGCCCATGGCTAAAATCAGTGCATTTCACAACATTTCACTAAATAAAAGGTGACACTATCGAAAGGCTAATAAATACTTGATGCCTATAGTACTTATGACGTCAGATTAGCAGTGGATAGGATGGAGATTAGTATTTCTTTAAAATGTAGCGGTGGTCTTCCCTGAAACGAAATCTTAGTAATCTATTGGCAGGGGCTTCCTGAAGGTCAAATATCCAAATGGGCCGTGAGAGGATGGTTTGAGTTCAAGTGTAATAGACTAAGCAACCAAGTCAAAAGCTGCATCTCAATATGATGCAGTGGATCCTTTGAGTTCCCTTTGGAAAGGATTGCTCCGCACACAAACACACACAACACTCATGTCAGTCATAGGTATTGAATCAAGTATTGGTTTATAACTAACCCAAGGTTTGTGAAGCCGTGTGATCAGAATTGGAAAGGACGTCATATTCTGACTATCAAAGCTGCACCCCCAGACAACCAACTCAAAGAAGCTGAGACTACTTGACTACGGCTCAGCACTCTGCTTCTTTTCAGACATCGATTCACAATCCGTGGAAGAGAGAGAAACAGCGTACCGTGGTAATCAGGGGCAAGCAGGTCTACACTTCAGACAGCAGACACACACACACACACACACACACACACACACACACACACACACACACACACACACACACACACACACACACACACACACACACACACACACACACACACACACACACACACACACACACACAGCATCCGTTAACCATTCCAATCCTAAAAAGCAGACCGAGGAACATTGGATCAGATCAGCCTTCCCACTGATCTGACATTCCCAAACAGAATCGTCTCTCTCTAGTTCTCTGCGGAGGTGTTTGGAGTAGGGTGGGTGTTATCCAAAGTGGGCCAGACGCTGACCCGGAGCCTGGGCAGAGTGCCCTCCATCAGCCTCTCCATCCACAGCCCCAGCCTGTCCAGCTTGTGGTGCACCTCCAGGCTGGTGGCCCTGCTGGACCGCCCCGAACCACCGTCCTCTCGGGACCGCGACCGGGACCTGGAGTCGGAACGGGACCTCGAGCGGGACATCCTCCTGGAGGAGGACGAGTAGGAAGAGTGCTCGGAGGAGGAGCCGTCGCTGGGCTCGTCCCCGGTGAAGACAGGTCGGAACAGGCAGAAGTATTTCTTGTAGCCGTTGAGGGCCAGCACATAACCGGTGTAGTCCGAGGAGCAGTGCTCGTCCTCCTCGCTCTCAGAGAGGCCCGGGGACAGGCCGGTGTCCGGGCCGGCGGCCAGGACAGAGGACATCCAGTGGGGGTGCTTGTCAGCGTTGAGGAAGGAGAAGTGGAGAGTTTGGGTCCTAAAGCAGCAAGCAGGGCAGCATTAGAGGAGACACTGAGAGGATAGAGGTGCAGGCAAATGACTAAACAGAACAACAATATCAATCAACTGCACAGAGATTAAAACAAACAAAAAAATCATCTGACTGAATCTGGTTTTTCAGGCCAAGTCATATTGACTATTTACAATTTGTGTATAAGTTACACAGAGGATCTGTGTGCACAGTGCACACAAAGATCACTCCATTTTGCCATCACTGTAAGGGGTCACCCCAAAGCCAGCTGGAAGAGGGTGGGGTTGCTGCTAAGCCTCCTTACCCTGAGAAGGAGAAGACCTCCTTGGCAAACTTCTTGAGGAGGGCGTTCTTTAAGGCGTCGGTGAGCACCAGCACCACGTTGATGTGGCCTGGCCTCAGCTTGACCAGGTTACTGATGTATGTGATGTCCGTGAGCTCGGTCACCTCCACAAAGTCCTTCTTAGGGGGACGACTGGAGGTAGAAAGGAACGGAAGAGGGAAGAAATAGAGAGGGGGACCAATGGGACCAGGAAGGGGGAAGAAAATGAGGGGGGGACCAATGGGAAAGAAATGGAGGGGGGGACCAATGGGACCAGGAAGGGGGAAGAAATAGAGGGGGGAGACCAATGGGACCAGGAAGGGGGAAGAAATAGAGAGGGGGACCAATGGGACCAGGAAGGGGGAAGAAATGGAGGGGGGGACCAATGGGACCAGGAAAAGCATATGTGAGGAAAGAGAAAAAAAAAATCAAAACATTTTCTTTCAACTCTACACAATTTAAAACATATTAACTTTAAATGGATAAAATATAAGACCTACACTCTCTTTCAACACAGGCTATATCATTATTCTGAACTGTTTTCTACACACTGCCTGAATGTCTTTTTCTGCACTACAGCAGTAAAATGGGGGATTTATCCCTTTACCTCGAAGTGCTTCCTCTGCCAGCTGAGTCCTCATCAGTCTTGGGAGGCTCCTTTGGCTTGGCTTTCTGAGGCTTGTCCTCTCCTGAGTCGCTGGACAGGGACCACAGAACACACACACATCAGAACACACACACACATCAAAACACACACACATCAGAACACACACATCAAATAAGGGGGCCCTGGGTCATTCGTAGAGATGTGTTCTTTCCAATAATGTCCCAGTGAATCGGCCAATGAGAAGGCTCAGGGAGTGAGGGCCGTGGCTTACCTGAAGGCCTGAATGATGACGGTTCCAAAGAGAATGAAGAGTGCAGAGAAGATGAGGGACAGGATCGGCATCATCTCCCGCCTGAACGAAACCAAACATCAACACCAAACACCCTTTCTACTCAGTTACATTTTGATCTCTTTTTTTTTTGTATCAATAGTCAACATTTTACCAGTTAGAGTAGAGGATATCGTCATAGATTTGAAGAATGTAGTCATAGGCAGCGTAGATCCACTGAATGAGGAACATCTAGGAAAACAAACACAGGTGTTAGCGCTATCCTTCAGAAGCTGGGAGTGAAACACTGCTGGTGTGTGGGGAGGCACCAGCTGCTTTCACAGATAAGGCCGATGTTATCAAATATATATGAAAATATCTAAATATTTATCCATGTGTGTGTGAGAGAGAGAGGGAGAGAGAAAAACAGAAAGACAGAGAGAGAACGACAGTGAGAGAGAGAGAGAGAGAGGGAGCTAGAGAGAGATAGAAAGAAAGAGCGAGAGAGAGAGAGAGAGAGAGACAGTGATAGAGTGAGCTAGAGTTCCTCTTACGGGGTCCATCTCGTTGTTGAGTTCGGGCAGTGTGGTGTCGTAGCTCAGGAAGGCCGGGTCTCTCTGCAGGAGCTCCAGCTGCTCATGGAGGCGGTACTTATCCTCCTCACTGCCGTTCCATCCACCAATCACAGAGCGGTACTGAACTTTGCCCGTTTGGCTCCGCCTCTCCAGAATCACCACCTGTCAATCAAACATCAATGAGATGCATACATAGACAAGTATTACTAAAATGAAATATGTACATCAAATGAACATACAGCGTGTACTATGTGTTGTTAATGTTGAAATATGGTGAGCATGGACCTACAGGAATGTGTTGTATGCAAGACTGTGTGTTGAAACTGGCTAGAGGTCCTTTAAAGTTTGTGTGTATTAGTGTATGTGTATGCAGGCATTTTGTGTCGGATGGCTGAAGCCTGGTTGTGTGTGTGGCTGCCACTAACCTGAGGTTGCAGTCAAGCCTGTGTGTGTGTGTGTGTGTGTGTCACTAGCCTGAGGTTGCAGTGCAGCTTGGTTGTTGAGCAGCGCCTGGCAGAGAGGCTGCTGCTTGGTCTGGTAGACGTAGGCGAAGCGCAGAACCTCCTTGGAGTTGGCCGAGGCAAAGTCTAGGAAGGCCTGGTTCCCCGGGACAAAGGCCTCCTCCTCATCGGTGATCAGAAGAACACAGTACCTGAGAGAAGGGAAGACAGAGGGGGAAGGATATCGCAGACGCACAAGAGGGGGAAGGATATCGCAGACGCACAAGAGGGGGAGGGGATAATGTAGGTTAATGTTAAACTTGAGTACAGTGTCTGACTAGCTTTATAATTTATTCAGAGTTAATAAATTCCAGGCGTGGACAAAGGAAAAATAACTTGTTTGTCCATAGGCCCTCCTACGCACACCACTACCCAAGATGACAGTGGTTCACTACCTAAGTTGTAAATTCTTAAAACTTGATGTTACATACTAATAGAACCTGAAGACTGTTTACTTCCACACTCTCTTTCCCCATCTCCTCCAGTTATTTTGTCAACGAATGACCAGCAGCGACCAGCATGGGCGTGATATAAATCGCTCCGGCCCTTAACTATGGCGCTCAGGTCTCCTCCTGTCGCTGGTTTCAATCCCACGTGGCCAGCCCCCTGACCCCTGACCCCTGACGCCCATAGAGACGTTGAGGTGTGCTCTTACTTCCGCCGTCGGTGGAACTGCTTGACTGGACAGAGCTCGTCAAACAGTCGCTGGTTGACCAGCCGAGGGGCTTGGAGGAACTTGTTGTTGGAGATGAACTCATCCATGATCTGTCTCTTCATCCCTTTAGCCTGGGGGGTGAGACAGGTTGAAGGAGAGAGTGAGGTTAGGATGTTTCAATAGTGCAGACTGTGTTCTCACAACCGATCACATGCTTACTCAGCCACCATGCACAGAGAAGGGCAGGAGCATTTTAGATCAACTTCAAGGAAATCATCATGGCTGTGCTTTGAGGCTGTAGCTCCTGTGGAGCAGTTTTGAGTTACTCCCTGGGAGCGTGGTTACCTGGATGATGTCCGCTGGTTTCTCCGTGTTCTCTTTGAACAGCAGCATGGTGGGAGCGTAGGTGTTGATGTTGAACTGGCGTAGAAGCCGCGTGCTGTACTTCACGCCCTGGTCCACGTAGCCAAAACGCACATAGTCCCTGTAGGCAAACGCCGTCAGCTGGAGAGGCAAGGATGTAAATGCTGTTATTTTTCTGAAGGCTTGCGGCAAACCGTCCAATTTCTAATGGCTCATTTTGCACAGAAAACCCCCCCAAATAAAAACAATAATCATATATTGCTTTAGACAGTCCGTTTCTTTTAAGAAACATCAAGGATTGGTATTCCTGGCGTAAAGAAAAATCCTCAATATATTTCTTGTAAATTTCTATATTCTAAGTAACTCATGTTTAATTAGCAAATATGTCAAATTGTTTGTGATGTTAAACCCTAACAGAAGAGGTAAAACTCAGAGGGGGGAATTCTTTTTCAGGTGATTCTCACCTTGTAGAGAAAAGGCACCATGGGAAACTGGTCAAAGAGCAATAAGGAGGGCTTATTCTCCACCTGCCAGCTGCTCAAGAAGGACTGGTAATTCTGATCTGTGACCTGCAACAAACAGGAAGGAACAATATAACACAACAATATGACAGTAATGCTTAAATGCTGTGCAAAGAATAATCTTGTTTATTTGCAGATTTTAAGCATACATTCCTTGCCTTCTTTCAAGATTATACACCTAACCAATACAAAAAAAGAAAAAAAGTTTTAAAGTCCATAACAATGAAATGAAATACCTTCTCCACAAGCCTGGTTGGTAGCAGGTCTTCCACGAACTGTTTGAGGTGTTCTCGGACCACCGCCTGGTGGAAGAAGGCCACTCGGCCGTTCACTACCCCCAGGATAGAGGGGGCACGGTGGGCGCCCAGTTGATTAGCAAGGCGCCTCTCGTAACCCAGGTCCACAATACCGATCCCCACACCTGCAAGGCAAGAGGAACATCACAACCATTCATGATGCTGTATTCATGCTTCCGAATCTAACCACTCCAAGAGGTGGCAGTGTTTAGTGTAGGTTGTGCGTATGGTTAAGCAAACGTAGGCGTTTTTGTAGTCCCCTGGTAATTGGGACGTGATAATAGTCTCTAGTTTCAATTGAAGCTTGTCTGGACATGGGTGGTAAAGTGAAGCAGCATTAACTGAATTCAGGTTGAATACCATAGACTTATGAAGCCATGATAAGAGCGTTAACAAAAACTCAAGAACTCAAAGGCTTTTAACAATCGATTAGGATTACATTTAGGGCCATCTTACCCAGAGGCTCTAGATCCTGGACAACCTCCCTCCAGACTGGCTCAATGTGGATGCAGGCAAAGCACCACTCTGAGGTCACTTTAATCAGGTAGGGCTTCTTGTAGCTGTTGGGTAGGACTTCGCTGTTGTACTGGGCATGGTGCAGCAGGTACTTGCTGTCTGCAAAGTCTCTGGACCTGGGGAAGTGGAAGAAGGACTCGTCGAAATAGAAGCTGTCGTGACGGAAACCCTGGGGTTGCTGAGGCTGTCCGAACGGCTGGTTGTCCTCCATCTGACCGTAGCGGTCGTAGTTGGCTCTCCGCTCCTCATTGGACAGGATCTGCACAATAATACAGGGAAACATTGGAGATGAGAACGTGGCTAGAAGTCTTTTGATTTGATATGGTCAACACACAGCGTGAGATCACTTTCCATCACACTGTAATACCTGAGCCAGAGCAAGTCTTGGTTTACCAGTAAACGTTTAATTCATGAAAATACTACATAACACACTGACCTCATATGATTTGGTAATCTTGATGAACATGTCCTCTGCCCCAGGGTCTTTATTCTTGTCTGGATGCCTGAAACACAGATTTGTGGAAAATCAGAAAATGGATTTACTCTACTAATACGTAATTAACTATCTACATTCACAAGTAACATCTGGCTAGCAATAATCAATTTCGTGAGACCAATGATGGGCTGCTAACGTTAGCTAGATTCAGGTGTGTCACTCACTCACCATTCTTTTACCAGACGCTTGTATGCCTTCTTGATCTCTGTTTGACTGACACTCCTTCCCACTCCAAGGATTTTATAAGGGTCGAATTCAGGAGCAGTTCTCACCAAATGTTCCCCGAAGAGCAGCAATATCACTGTCAGCAAAACTGGAGAAGTCCCAAATATTCGTTCCCTCATCTTGATATATGTAATAAGCTAAGCTAGCTAGCTAGCTAGCTAACCAAGAACTAATGCGAGTAAAATTATATAACATTCATGCACGCTATAGAAGGATCACGTAACGTGCGAATTAGTTGTTAGATTAAAGCTACAAAATATTACAACTGAAGCGAAATAAATATGAGCCAAAAGTAAGCTAACGTTAATTGGCCACCAAGTGACTAGCTAGCTATCATTGCGCCTGCCCTGCAACAGACAGCGTATGTTCCGTAATCAAATATCTTGTTATTGCAATATATTACCAGTAGAGGGAGGCCTACCTACGTTACAGACAGAAACACACCAGATTCATGTGAGAAAAAAAAATACAAAATTAAAAGTGAAAATGATTACTCATTTCAAGGTATATATATATTATTGATGTGTCTTCTTATCCCCAAAACGTTTGTTCCATGTATAGTTGTCAATGGATTTAAAAATGGATTTTAAATCCTTTGTATTAATGAGTTAAGAATATTCAAGTGTATTGCATCAAATCAGGAATAATTGCAAGTGAATGTCATTCAAGTAGTCAGCACAGAAATCATTGAACACTTTCATGTAAACCCCTCCTTTTATAATCCCTCATGAGGTACAAAAACAAAAAGCAGATACCCCTTTGATTATATTATATAATCTTCTGTTGCAGGGGCATCAGCTGCAGCAGCAGCAGGACTCCTGTAATCGTGACCACTGCATTAGAGGGGTGTAGGAAATAACTGCTGAACCAGTTTAAAGGACGGTTGTTATGATTATAATACTATTGACAGACTTTGATACATTGACACTGTTAATGTGTAAAGAGTTAAATCAACGAATTGTTTCCAGAATAGTCACGGGAAAAGTGACAATATCCTTTAAAAAAAAAAACGTTGGATTATTCACAAATAAAATGTAGCCTATGTACAAAAACGTGCTCCCTTTGCCTTGGTGTCACTGTTGAACTTTGAATCTGTTAAAAGCTCCTCTCTGCATTTAGAAGTGGTTTGACTCATTAGCTTAACCGTTTCTAGAAACACTCTGCCATTTACTTATAATAGGCCCACTGATGTAATAGTCTTTGGCCTGAGCTGCAGTTACTGTACAATACTGGCAGTCTGCCATGCTGCTGACATGGGTACCAACATCAAACCAAAGGTAATGACAACACAAAGTGTGAAGCCTATCAAATAGATGAGTTAATTTTCAATGAAGATTTGTTTGCCATAGATTTTGTTAAGTTGGTACCTATGGCTGTTTCAACAACCAGTGGCTGCCAAGTCCTCTGGAGCACTATTACATTCAAACGTTGACAAAGAGAAATATGGTTCAACGTGTTTGTAGTAGTCTAACAAATAATTCACGAGAGGATCATGCCAGAAGTATATCCAGCCGTTTCTGGTTCAATTTAACGTGTTCTTCAAAAAGTGCCTGTTAAGTCAAAGATGCATTTTTTTCTTGGTCATTTAATATCAATCACCTCAAAATGGAAGTTTTAAATATCTGTGCACTATCTCATGTGTTCTTCTACCTCATGTTCTAGGCTGGCAATTGAGCATAGTGTCAGTTCTGAAGCAGCAAATCCACTGAACCATGACTGGGCATTCATGATCACCTCATCAGCTGCTACAAAGCTAATCAGTCGGTGAGGTAACAGCACATGATTATATTATTACGTTGCAGCAGTTCTCTCTAAGCTTCTGCTTAATAAGCACTAAGGCAATGTAGATGGGGTCTGCAGCTGGCCCTTGAGCTATTCCAGCTTAGAGACAGGCTTCTTACCCATAGACTTTAATGCGCTGTCACCAGTGTTGTGCATTAAGGAACGTGTGCCTGCAGACACTTTCGAATGACCACAACAGACAATAAAAATACAACTAACTAACACAGAGACTATAATAGAAAGATAGGTTCATATGTATATTGTTGAGGCTGTCTGCTTGCACGACTTGCATGCACTAGTTAAACTTGATAAAAACTTGCATGACTACTGCATATCAGCATTTCTTTTCAATGTAGCTTATTATAAAACAAATAGCGTAAAATGTGTTTTGCATATACTGGATTCGAGTCAAGACAGGGGAACATTTAGTTTAACTTAGTTAAACAAGGATATTTTAATATCTATGTTGGGTAATGGATAGAGATGTTTTTGTGAATGGCAAGCTGCAAACGAATGACTAATCAAGCTTGTGCACTCCGGCCATTCAGCATTTTTGATAATGGATTACGCACACTGTAAACATGCGCCTGCAGGTGCCTGGAGCATGCTATGCTAAAACATGTGACAGCGTCCTATCAATGGATTTGTCTTTATATATGGCAAATGAATAGACTTTGAAATGAATAATGTATAGTAAAGCAGATGCATGTGAAGACCTCAATCACATGCATGTGCAAAACAGGTTTACATTTATTGTACCGCGAGTAGGCCCCAAACACCAATGGATTGAAAAATTCACACAATAACGTGAATAAATCTGAGTTTGAGCATTTTACGTGCTCGTTTAACGTGCTCGTCAATTGAGGGTAGGAGCTGGCCTGCTACAGCAGTGCTAGAGAGTCGAGATTTTATATGAAGCTCTTAGTACAGCGAACGTGTGCTCTCAGGTGACACTGAGGGAGAGGCCCCACCCCTTGTTCACTGTGCTTGAAGACGAGTATCCACGGAGAAAAGCTAGGTAGATCTACAACGATACCTCAGCAAGTGCCCTCTCCCCGTCGCTGCCACGGTGAGTCCCGTCATTAACCTTTTTTCTTGGGATGATACATTTAGTTGTTTGTGCGTAGTGCGTGGCTAACATCAATATGGAATGTTGTGAATTCGGTGATTCATGTCAGAAACGTTTATTTACGTAACCCATCAATGTTTGGATCTGATATTTGTACATCGGAATTAACATATTTGTTTTTGTACTTGTTTTAATATTGTCAAAGTAAATGCATGTGCGCTTTTTTAACAAGATATTTAGAAATGTTATTGTGAACTTGGAACTTTTGTATTTGCATCTTAATATTTGGTCTATAATTAGTTTGTAAAGCTTTCGAGGAAAAATAAATTTGTTTTGGCCAATCTTGTAAAGCCTGGTTATATCAATTATTATTGAAAACTGAAAAAGGGCAAGGGAGTCAACATTATTATTATTATTATTTATTTATTTATTTTTATTTACAAATTTGCATTGCATGCAGTCTGTTTTCTTATTTCTTTTTAAATGATAAAAAGACGTTGCAAACACCTTTTTTCATGTTGCTCTAATTAATTATTAAATCTCTTAATGGATTACCCTTTTTTAAACCAAATTCTTGTTCCCCTCATAAATCCGGTTACTCTCCAAACTTTAATTTCTTCACCTTCGTTTGGGTGAAGACCGTTTTGTTTATGATCGAACTGATTGACAGCATGGAGTTGTTGGATAAATAAGATTGTTTAAAGATTGTGAATAATTGGATGGCGAAATGAATATTGAAGTGATATTTCAAGGCAAGCTGACCCATTTTCCAAGATAGGTCAAAGTCAAGGATTCAGATGCTCTCCTAATCTGCTCCAACGACAGACAGAGAAGAAAGACAGATGAGAGGGGGGGAGAAGGAGAGAGAGAGTTAACAGCCGCTAGCTAGCAACCAGCATCGGAATTATCCCTCTAATCTGGCAATTCCCTGGGACTTTTGTAAGCGATAGGTACAAAGGAGATTAAACAGACTTACACTGACATCATAGGCTGACATGTACCCCTAGCTTTTTCACCCCTCCCATTAAGTATAGCAAAGTAGTCTTTGGTAACAGGGTAATACTTGCACGTTGCTCATATAGTTAATTCAAAGATAGATCAGAGCATTTAGTTCTTGAGATTGCTGGCACTGGCCTATGACCTTAACCCTTTGATAATGTGTTACGATTTGATCATTGGCAGACTCACGCATGAATTTCTCTGCGGACAAAATATGATAAAATGTATACGATTTGATATGACACGCTGATGCTTATAAAACGCTGGAGGGTGTACATTTGGGCACATGTTGGTCAGCCGTGCAGTATCAACTGGAGTATCCTGACCCCTATAATGTCCAACATGGGTCATTCACCTTGAGGGAACAGGCTTTGACCTACATTGTTTTACATCCTCTACGACAGAACATTCCTATATGTGACTTAGCTTGACGTTTTTGTTTCGTTTTACTCCCCCCCCCCCCCCCCCCCCCCCAGGCGGGCGTTAGTGACATCATGGGACGAAAGGAGATCTCCTGTACCTGGAAGAAGAACATCAACAACATTAAAGATCTATTTGACTTCCACGGTGTTCTAGGATCGTAAGTAAATACTTTATTTCCCATTCATAAATCACTGCGTATTTGAAAAGACCATTTTTCTTTCAAATGTCTGATTATTGTAGAAGCAATGGGATCTAAAGTTTTGGTTTTCCTGTATGTTGTGTCTCTTTCATGCTTGAGGAAACCCTGCTCTAAAGAAAACTTCAAATAACCAGATGGCCATCATTACATTACTGCGGTGATAAATGGCCGTTATCATTTTGTCTCAGACAATCGCTCTAGCTTCCTACTTCTCAATATAGCTGTTCAATAATGGCTATATTGAGTGGATATCTAGAAGACCTAGTTTTGCTCGTAATCAGGCAACGAGCCCACTGTGGCTTTTGCTCCTGGATAATCCCTGGTCAATTGATGGTTCTAGTCAAAGCCGATGACAGAGGCCACCATCCTGAACTTTTGATATCAATTGAAATACTTGCATAGACATTTGTTAAAATAGCAAACACTCAGCCTGCTGTCAAATACCAATTTATAGTATGAATTATGAACTCGCGAGAGGAAAGAATTGTGTTTGTTGACTTACAGACTTACATTAGGGTTTAGGTTATAAAAGAAGTCAGGTGACTCACTCTAACGTAGCCTTTCTCTGTGTGGAGTTGTAATAGGTCGTTGGGGTTAGGGTTAGGGGTGGGGTTACGGTTAGGGTTGGGGTTAGGGTTAGGGTTGTAGTAAGGTGGAAGACGCTGTGGCCATTACTCTCCTTTACTATTATCCCCATTACCTTTCACTAAGGTCACAGCTTATCCTTCAGTGGTCCATAAATATTAGGTACATTATAACTATGACTGCACAGTGTAACCTGTTATCGAACCTATTAATATACCCTTTACAGTCAAGGTAAAACGTTTTGCAGGATGATTTTAGAATTGACTACGGTTCCTTAGCAGGAGAATGACTATTTGATACCACACTTATCACCTTAGTAGAAGCTACAGGTGAAATTTGCTTTGATTTGCCTTCATTGTTGATTTTGGAGCTACTTATTAAGACAAATCATCTTCCTCTCTTATTTGACAACCATTTTGTTTGTGCGCCCAGATCTCTTCTTGTTGGGAGGTGATGAAGGCACAGTTCTTAGAAGTGAGAAGGGACACAGTTCTTAGCAGTGAGAAGGGACACAGTTCTTAGCAGTGAGAAGGGACACAGTTCTTAGCAGTGAGAAGGGACAGTTCTTAGCAGTGATAAGGGACACAGTTCTTAGCAGTGAGAAGGGACACAGTTCTTAGCAGTGAGAAGGGACACAGTTCTTAGCAGTGATGAAGGGACACAGTTCTTAGCAGTGAGAAGGGACACAGTTCTTAGCAGTGATGAAGGGACACAGTTCTTAGCAGTGAGAAGGGACACAGTTCTTAGCAGTGAGAAGGGACACAGTTCTTAGCAGTGAGAAGGGATACAGTTCTTAGCAGTGAGAAGGGACACAGTTCTTAGCAGTGAGAAGGGATACAGTTGTTAGCAGTGAGAAGGGACACAGTTCTTAGCAGTGATGAAGGGACACAGTTCTTGGCAGTGAGAAGGCACACTTTCAGCTTGCACCGATAAAAACATTTTTGTTGGTTTGTGTATACTTTACAGCCAATGATAAAGGAGCATACTGGGTTTAGACTTGTTGACTTTGTTACCTTTGTCAACTCTATCTCAAGCTGCTTACTGGCTAAATGATTCAAGCTCACACCTGTGAGAGAGAGTGTGTGTGTAAGTGTAAGTGTGAGTGTGAGTGTGTGTGTGTCTGTGTTAGCCAGGCTACTGAGCTCTGGCGTCACAAGGGAGCAGCATGGGAACATCCTAGCATCAGTCAATTATAGGATTAGGGGTCTGGCTAGCGTGCTGTGTGTTATTCTGTATAGGCAAAGAGGGGCCACAGGAGGGGCCATGGAATAGTGCTCATCTTTATTCTGTGTTTTTGCTGTGGTTGCATGTGTAAGTGTGTGTTTAAAAAGCACATGCTCGTGTGTGTGTGTGTGTGTGTGTGTGTTTGTACTACAATGCTTGAGTTTCTGCACATGTTTTTACTGTTAAAAAGGCATCTTATTTTAAATCGCTTTTTTATATACTGTGAACGCATTTTTAGGCCAGATTCAAGTGTCATTACCCCAGATTGTGTGATGGGTCCACTAATTGTTGGATTACCTGGCTCAAGATCACGCCTACAGCAGAATGTGCCAGTGCACACAGAGCTTTAAAGTTTCCTTTAGACGATGCCAAGCAAATACCCAACCACCTGACTAATACCACTTTCCGACAGGGGGAGGGGGGGGGGGGTGAGCTTCTAGACACACAGATGGCACTGGACTAAGGTTAAGGCAAGGAAGTAAAGGAAGTAATGGGCCAAACACCGGACTATAAATCTAGTAATTTCCTAAACGCACAGCTAGCACTGGTTAATGTTAAGGGGGGCCAAACACCGGACTATAAATCTAATAATTTCTAAACACACAGCTAGCACTGGGCTAATGTTAAGGCAGGCCAAACACCGGACTATAAATCTAATAATCTCTGTATTTAAAGGCCTGCCATCCGTATTGAAATCCTAATGTCCTATATGACCCTGCATTCACGTGCTCATTGAATGATCCGACTTCTCGAGTTGGGAAGTCGGTCTTCCGATGTCCATGTGCGTTTTAGTTAGAATGTGGAAACAACATAAACCCTCCAAAGAAGATTTGTTCTTGCTCAGAGTGTTTAAACAACTGGTTGATAGCCGTTTCTATTTTTTACCTTAAAATTACATTGTGAGCAAAAAAGATTGTATGCAATATAGTAAAAAGTCTCTTATTATGAACCAATAAGCTACTTTCGTTCCCCATGTTTTTGCGTATGACATCAAAAGTCGGCAAGTTGTGAACCAAAATCGTCCCCGATTTTCCGAGTTGTTGTTCCGACCTGAAGGGGCGTTTACGAGTTTCCTAGTCGGTAACTAATTTTTAACTAAATTCCAACACCACATGAATGCAACAAGAGACAGAGATATCTGTCACTCTTCTACTTGGCAAACAGTATAGAATACTATAGTATTGGAGGGCTTATTCTAAGTTGACCCTGTGTCAAAAAAGGACTCACGCTATTGTTCAGTAGTCCTATGTGTAAATAACTGTTTCTATACTTAGAGGCCTAATACCTATGGTGGACATACCCAGGACTTAATGGTGTGTTAACTCTTGCTATAAATAGAACAAGAAAAAGTAGTAAACACAGTGCTCCCTTTGGGATATGTAGGGTGTGTCCTTGTCACAGGTCGTGGTCCACATCTCCCCTGGTGGTGTGGCACTGCTTCTGTCCCGAGCGCCTGGTTTGGTCAGGACTTGCATAACTCCTTGTAATACCTGTGTAATCCCAATGTACTGTTCTGCTCCCATTCCCAGGCCTTAAGTCGGAACCAGGGGGGAAACATACACACACGCATGGGTGGACTGAACTAACACACACACGCACACACTCACTCACTCACTCACTCACGCACACACGCACACACGCACACACGCACACACTCACTCACACATACTGTATAGAGCTTGTCGGCACATGCACACGCAAAAAGTTGTGAATTACAGTCTCATATTGGTCTTGGAAAAATCTTGAAATATGGTAAAACAGAATGGATTAAACTCCAACCTTAACTAACTTTACTCTTTCTCTCCAACTCCCTCTCTCTCTCTCTCTCTCTCTCTCTCTCTCTCTCTCTCTCTCTCTCTCTCTCTCTCTCTCTCTCTCTCTCTCTCTCTCTCTCTCTCTCTCTCTCTCTCTCTCTATGTCTCCATCTCTTTCTTAATGTAGGGGCTCTTTCTCGGAAGTCTTTATGGTCAGAGAGAAAAAGTCAGGGAACCTTTTTGCCCTCAAGTGTCTGAAGAAGAAACATCTGGCACACAGCAACCTGGAGAATGAGATTTCTGTTTTAAGGAGGTCAGACACCTTTGCCTCTCCTATATACTCAACCCAAGTCCTTGAGATACCCCCTCCCACACGCTCACACTGATTCAAAATCCATGCACGACGACTGACCAGTGTGTCTGGCTTTCCTTCCCCTCAGGATAAAGCATGAGAATGTGGTGGGCCTGGTGGACTTCTATGAGAGTCGGACACACTACTACCTCGTCATGGAGTTGTAAGTGAAGTAATAGTTAATCTATCATAGCAATACAAAACTAATAATAGAATGAAAACGATATCAATCTACTGAGTGAGAATGGTTGAATGGTGGTGGTGATAGTCGTGTTGGTAGTGAAGAGGAGGATGATGATGATTATGATGATGAGGATGATGAGGATTAGAATGAGGATGAGGATGATGTTGATGATGATGAGGATGATGATGAGGATGAGGATGAGGATGAGGATGAGGATTAGGATGAGGATTAGGATGATGATGATGAGAAGGAGGATGATGATGATGATGATAATCTTGATGATGATGATGAGGAGGAGGATGATGATGAAGATGATGATATGTATTGTGTGTGTCCAGGGTCTCTGGAGGAGAACTGTTTGACCGTATCCTGGACAAAGGTGTGTACACTGAGAAAGATGCCAGTGCAGTAGTACGGCAAGTTCTACAGGCAGTCAGCTATCTCCACGAAAACAGCATAGTACATAGGGACCTAAAGGTGAGTCACACACACACACACACACACTCACTCACTCACCATCACTCTCTGTCTCTCGCTTTCTCACAAAACACACATACTCTTAAACACACAAACACAATTCCCAACTGTTGAGAATGATGTTTTTCCATTATTTTTCCACCCTTTTCTCTGCCTTTTTCTGTCTCTCTCTGCCTGTCCTTTTCTCTCTCCATCTCTTCTCCTGTGAGCAGCCAGAGAACCTGCTCTACTACAACAACGAGGAGAACGCCAAGATCATGATCAGTGACTTTGGCCTCTCCAAGATCTCTGACCACGGAGTCATGTCCACAGCCTGTGGCACTCCGGGATATGTTGGTGAGTGTGGGATGTATGTTCTCTGTGTGTGTGTGTGTGTGAGTGTGTGTCTGGCTGTCTGTCCCTCCCTCTCTCTCTCTCTCTCTCTCTTTCTGTGTGTGTGTGTCTGTCTGTCTGTCTGTCTGTCTGTCTGTCTGTCTGTCTGTCTGTCTGTCTGTCTGTCTGTCTGTCTCTCTCTTTCTGTGTGTGTGTGTGGAGGGGGGGGGGGTGGAGAGAGAGGTGGGGAGATAAAGAGAAATGTAAATAAATGATATGAAACTGGGGACATCAAATAATGATAGTAAACATATAAATTATAATAAAAGTGAACTGCTATCCCCCCCCCCCCCCCCCTCAGCCCCAGAGGTTCTGGCCCAGGAGCCTTACAGTAAAGCAGTGGACTGTTGGTCCATAGGAGTCATCACATACATCCTGTAAGTAATGTCTATGGAAATGAATATATGACCCACTGGACCATTTTACACATAAACCTTTAGGAGCTTCTGTTATGGATTGAGAAAACAGATTGTGGAGAAAATGCACCTTATACCGACAGACTATTGTGTTTAATACTAACAGTGTGTTTGTTTATTCAGACTATTGTGTTTAATACTAACAGTGTGTTTGTTTATTCAGACTATTGTGTGTTTAATACTAACAGTGTGTTTGTGTATTCAGACTATAGTGTGTTTCATACTAACAGTGTGTTTGTGTATTCAGACTATAGTGTGTTTCATACTAACAGTGTGTTTTCTATAGGCTGTGTGGCTACCCTCCGTTCTTTGAGGACAACCAGACGCGTCTCTACAGTAAAATCATGAGGGCCGACTACAGCTTTCACTCACCGTACTGGGATGACATCTCTGAATCAGGTCAGATTACGCAAAAAAATATTATTTTATCAATGTGGTCTTTTGAGTAAAAAAAAAAGTTTTACGTTTTAGTTTTAATTAACAACTAAAAAGCAAGCTCACACTAAGTGTAGCTTATGTATATAGAGATACATTTGTGGAATAGTGAACATTATGTAGTACAGTTCCCTGCTTAAATTGCATAATAAAAGATATTCCTGTTCAGTTGACCTCATTTGAGAGCAGAGGGCACAGTTGGATTTGAAGTGGTGACCTATAGGCTTAGCCTCGAAATATACAGCATGACATCATATCCTTCTGGGCACAGCCTTAGGGTTCACCTACAGGGATTAAAATGACCAGGGTTATTTTTGTGTGGTTTTGTCAGGGCGCATCACTCTTACATGGCAAAGGACAAAGGAAACCTGTCAGTGAAAGTTCATAAAAATGGGTAGTATGTATGGAAAAGCTGGGTCGACTTTGAATTGTTCAAACTCACTTGCTTCATGGATTAGCATACAGTAATTCGATTGGCGTTGATTTAAGTCCCTTTTGGGGAAAGGTCTGGATACCAGTTAATTATCACACATGCCCCAACAGCAAAAGCACAGATGTTCTTCCTAATTAAACAAAAGTGAAATTGTTTCCCTTAGCTCTTTGGTTTTGTTTTGATGTCCTTGTCTGTGTGTCCGTAGCCAAAGACTTCATTAGAAACATGATGCAGAAGAACCCCAAGAGACGTTTCACCACAGAGAAAGCACTCAACCATCCATGGTGAGTTCTGTCTGCCATGGGTCTCAAAAAGATGAGCCTACTTTCTCATTTTAGACACATTCAAAATGATATACGGACTACCTCTAAACTACACCTTCAGCGGTTAGTTAGTAGTGTACCTTTGTGTAGCACATACTTTAGAGTATTATTCTCATAGTGCGATGGGCTTTTGTAGGATCATTGGAGAAACAGCAAGGAAACACGACATTTATGACTCGGTGTGTGAACAGATCCAGAAGAACTTTGCCAAGTCTAAATGGAAGGTGAGGGATGTTGCTCAAACTCCATAACACACACACACACACACACACACACACACACACACACACACACACACACACGCACACTGCATGCCCTCCCACTTCTCACAAGCTTCTCTAGAAATTCTCCGTGATGCATAAATATATATATATATATTTTTTTTTTGTACACAGCAAGCCTTTAATGCAGCGTCAGCTATCAGTCACATGAAGAAGCTTTCTCACGCCGGGCCCCCGGCCCCTGGGGAGCCCATACCAGACATCGTGGTAGATACCTCCTCCCAGTGCCCCACGCAGGGGTTCAACCAATCAGACGCCTCAGACCACCCGGACACAAATCTCAGCCTACCTTCGTGTCCCTTGACTCCAGCCAATCAGGAGGACAGTAGGGGAGGCTGCCCGCCCCTCAGAACCATTCACAGTGAGCCCATGCACGCGCCAGCCGTCATGGAGATAGGCCAGGGCGCCCATGTTTACCACTCGGAGAGAGCTTCGTTTGGAACGTCCAGGTGAGTGGCACAGCTATCACCGTTCCACTTGAGCTCCATCCTGTGCAATAAATACATCTGAATAAGTTGTCCCGCTAAGCGGACATATTGCAAAGATAATAATAATAATAATAATTCATTTTATTTATATAGCGCTCTTCTAAGATCCAAAGACGCTTTACAGAAAAAGAATAAGACAATAATGCTCAGACAGAGAGTAACACACTAGAGTACAACAGTTAAGACAGAGATGGACAGAAAGGCAAACAATAAGGCAAGGACAACTACAAATAGACCAAACAATGAGTTGACAAAGACATAAGTAAAAGAAAAACTGTTTTAGGGTTAGCCAGGTTATAATCACATAAATACTTAGGGGTAGGCCAGATTGAAAAGATGGGTTTTGAGGTGAGATTGAAAGATGGGTAGTGAGTTTGAGTTGCAAATTTCAGGAGGGAGAGAGTTAAGATAAGATAGGCTTGCTAGTCCTTCAATTCGAATTTAAATTAGGAATTTCATTGGAGATACTTTGAGAAGTTAGCAATAGAGGCTTGATTGGAGTTTAGTGTTTTTCTAAAGTCTTGTAATCCCTGTACTTTGTGTTGTAAACCCTGTACTTTGTGTTGTAAACCCTTGTAAACCCTGTACTTTGTGTTGTAAACCCTGTACTTTGTGTTGTAAACCCTGTACTTTGTGTTGTAAACCCTTGTAAACCCTGTACTTTGTGTTGTAAACCCTGTACTTTGTGATGTAAACCCTGTACTTTGTGTTGTAAACCCTGTACTTTGTGTTGTATTGTAGATGTGATACCATCGACACGGCGACTGACAGAAAAGGCCAGAGCCTGCAGACGGGAGTGTGTTCCATCATGTGACTGGTTTGCCACATCCAGGATCTATTCCTTCCAGGTACAAAGTACAACCCTCTCAGAAATGTCATGAACTCCTGTAAAAAGTGAATCGATTTGGTCCCTCTCTAGACCTTAACGTTGACTAAAGTTCTGTTCTCTCTCCTCTCTCTCTCTCTACCTCTCCCTCCCTCTCTCTTTCTCTGTCTCTGTCTCTGTCTCTCTCTCTCTGTCTCTCTTTCTCCCTCCCTCCCTCCTTCTCTTAGTATTTCTGAGAGCAGGTTGTGCAGCCAGTGGGCTCCTAGGAGGTCTGCAGAGGTCTCTGCTGTGACTCCTCATGATGGAATTCTCTAGTGGTAGTGGTGCCCTGACATGTGTTGGCCAGCGGGCCTGTCCTAACTGAGAGGATGGACACACACACACACACACACACACACACACACACACACTTAAAATCGCTAACACACTCTCACAGAGTAGGGTTCCCTGATTTTGTTTCCCTGGCATAAGCCACTAAATCATGACGAAAATATAAAATCCTTTATCGTGCTCTGCAACTATTTATTTGATCTACGTATTTACATATGTCAACATGTATAATTAACTCTGTTGAAAATGGAAATTAATGTTTCCATTGAATAAGATATCAGCTGAGATCAATAGATTTTTTTATCACAATAATGTCGAATTATGCTTTGCAAATGTGACTGTTTGATTACTGATTCCAAATGTATTGGATTTCAAGTTGTCACCCATTTGAGTTGACAGCAACATCAAAATGGTGAATTTATTTTTGTTCGCTCAATCATGTTCTTACATAATCATTGCTTCAGGATTAAGATGGGTTGAACCCTCCTGGGAAGAGCGTGGAATCTTTCAACTAGTACCGAGTAGGTACTGAGTCAATTTTCTAGGCAGAGGAGATTTTTTTAGATTTTGTTTTCGTGGAAGAGATTAGCATAATGCTTTCTTCGATGGGAACTCAGCTATTTCACGTTATCATTCTAAAAAAACTTTATTTACATGCTTTGATGTAAGCAGGCTGTTGAATTCAATGCCACAATGAATATGATTTTATATTTTTGAGCCCAGTCTCACGCCACATCCCAAACTGTACTAGCCATAGTTCATCCGTACCATCAGAAACACCTTCAAAAAAGGTGAATAATAACATGTGCCACTTATATGCCATATGCTGCTGTTAAGAAATTGTTTTGTTAATGAAAAGACAAATTTATTGTAAAAAAAAAAAATAACATGTATACAATTGCTTCTTTTGTTCTGTTTCTCAAACATTAAACATCTATATCATCCGTTTGTGTGGTTTTGTCATCCTGCACCCTAACCCTTAGCAACATCTAGGTGCAAGGTTCTATCAGGCAGTTCTTGGGTGTTCACCAGCAAACAAACTAAATGTCAGTAGGACATTAAACTAGATCAAGTCTTTACAACAAGGTTGACATCTTTTCAGATATATATTCATCTTTTCAGATACCTATTAAATAAATATGTGACATTTTTTTTAGCAGATAAATCCGACACAGCAAATCAATAGATAGTTTTGAAGTTATGTGTACCCATGCTCCTGCCTAATGAAGTAGTCTTTATCGAGAACGCAATTAAATCGCTGCTTTTTTCAGTAGGTATGAATTTCCAAAGATTACTGTGACATGGAGCAAGGATAAGATGGCCGTGTTGATTGACAGCTTCTTAATGGTTGGAAGAGTGACCGCACCACGAAGGAAGAAGAGAAGATGACTGGTAATGGATGACATGGGGGAAAAGTGCTGCTCCCCGGGCCTTGTAAAGTATTAGGCCTGGCATTTACTGTGGTCAGTGGCTTTGACCTGGATTACAGAGAGGAGGTCCTGGAGTTTCTCTTCCAGGCCACTCAGTCTGTCAGACTTCTGAAGGACCTGCTCCTGTAATGCACGCAAGGAGTCTGCTTTCCCTACAGACAGACGCAGAAAGGAAATTATTTTAAAAATGTATTATTATTCTTTGAAGAATTTATCTCTCATTCCTTTAAATGAATTCAGCTCTGACATAGAAAGTGTTTTGTAACTATAACAAATTTTATGTCTATGGTGGCTATGTTAAATTGGATCTGTAAATTAATAAAATATATTGACATTTATTTAACAGCTGTTCTATGCCCCTACCTGCGAGAGAGTCCATCATGTCCTCTGTGTCTTTGGCCAGAGACCCTGCTTCCTCTTTCAGTTTCTGGAGTCGCTCCCCTGCAGACCCTGCCTCCTCGCCACCAACATCTGTTCCTGCTGCCGCCTTCAGCTTCTCCATCTCTCTCTGCAGTGCTGCTAGCTCCTGATCCAAAAAGGATGCGAGTCGGAGCATGAGCAATTACACAATATGTACACACAAACACACGCCTGTAACATGGAGTACCACGAACTAGCAACAGCACAATCCCACACAGTTCATTCACAGCCTGTGCTTTCTCCATTCACAGCCACAGTACAGTTTCCACACTTAAGTTTTATTTTGTAATCTTTTTTTTTTTTTTTGTCCTGGTGTGACCTAAGTTTATTTGGTTTAACACAATTGCTATTACACGAGGCTATCACGGTTAGAGATTTTCTTTACCTCTTCTGCAGCGTCTGCTTCTTTTTTGGCTCTGTCAGCCTCTCCTGTTGCATTCTGGGCCAGCTGGCCTCCATCCAGCAGCAGGGCTTTGAGAGCCACAAGTTGGGGCTTCATCACATTAGTCAGGGTTTCAGCCTCCACCAGGGCCTTCTCTGCTGGGTTCAACTGGTCCTTAACCTGGTGAAAAGAAATAGGGAGGTGAACCAGTGCAGTAGGAGAGTGTAACAGAAGAAAGGTTTGAACAAATAATCTGGTAATGTACTTTTACTATTGGTAATGTTACTACTGGTACTGTTTCTACTGGTACTGTTTCTACTGGTAATGTTACTACTGGTACTGTTTCTACCGGTACTGTTACTGCCGGTACTGTTTCTACTGGTACTGTTTCTACTGGTACTGTTACTACTGGTACTGTTACTATTAGTACTGTTACTAGTGGTACTGTTTCTACTGGTACTGTTACTACTACAAAACTAGGTAACGATTTAGAACGTCCTACAAATCTTTTGTCGTTTCTTCCCACCCTTCCTCTTTTTGTAACTCACTTCCCCTCTCGATCTTTCTCTCCTACCTTCGTGAGGTTGCTGTTCAGTTCATCTATGATGTCCATGCTGCTCTGCACTTTGTCCTCCAAGCCAGAGAATGAGCCCTCCACAGAGTTGAAGCCCTCCAACAGGCCGTCGACGTCAGCCTTCACGCCCAACGCGTTATCCCTGACGAATGAACAAACAAAAAGGTTGTAGAGATGTCACATTTCCTTTAAAGACCATAACACTGCAGCAAACTAAAACAACACTTTCATCATCATACTATATGTCTCATTATTTGTCCACGCTTAAGCTAAGACCTTTCCTGTGATAACCAAATATGTACATATTAAATCCCCGTAAATATATGTCATTTCATGATTCTCGACTTTACCAACTTTTAGGTTTTACGTCTGTTTGTAATGTATTCACACCTGGCGTCTTCAGCCTCCTTTAGCAGTCTCTTAGCGGTGTCAAGCTGTGGCCCAGCCTGCTTCAAAATGGCGGCGCTATCTGGTAGACCAGCTGCCAGGTCTTTAAGCTCCTGCAGCTTCCTCTTCAGCGAGGCAAGGCTGAGGGGCAGTTTGGCATTCAGAATCCACTCACTCACTTCCTGGACCTCGTTGAGGTTGTCGGAGGGCTCTAGAGAGATAAAGACGAGTTAGACACAGGCAGATTGGTAAAGAGATCACATAAGTGCAAAAAACAAAACAAAAAAAAAGGCGCAGAAAGAAATTTAGAAAGATATTGTCATACATTTTTAATCTAGGGCACATTTGTGGCACACTTGTTTGTTTGGCAGTCCAGAGAGGATGGATCAGTGGGGCAAAAACACCTCCATTTATCTTTACCTGACAGGAAATCCTTCAGCTCATTGATCACTTCCCGGGTCTCTTTCAGATCAACTTCCAGGTCACCTCTAGCCTTCTTGATCTGTTTGGTCAGCTGCTCTGTGGTCTGTCTCACCTGGTTGGTTTTATCCTGTGTTACCTGGATCTAGGTTTAAAGATAAAACAAAGAAAACAAAGTTATTGTAATTTACTAAATCACATTTCAATGTTTGATAAGAACAACGAAAAAACGAATTTAATAGTTTGCTTTCACTATCTCTGTGTTGTAGCTGAACTATTTGGCTGCTAGCGTACCTTCTCTGCTGCCTGTGTAATTTTCCCATTTACATCCTCCAATCTGCCCTTCACTTCCTCTGCATCCATCAAAGCCCTGTCACCTCGAGGCAGAGCCCCAACGCAGCTCTGTCCACGACCACAAGGGGGCGCTCCTTCGGCAGGACACAGGTCACCGCCGAGACACTGACTAGGAGTGCAGGGGGCTGTGCGCATGCTGCCACAAACCTGTTGACAACACAAGGATGACTCATGGGATAATGAATAGGTAAGGAGAGTTCAAAACAACAATTCCATCAAAACACCATTGTATGCCATTATGATTATAACCTACATGACATATTATTAGTTCCTCCAGCTAGACCCGATAGGACTTCGCTGAGGTCCTGTAGGAAAGCACACTATGTTTCATACCTGTTTGGCTGTAGGGGTAAGGTCCGGTTTGGTGGCAAGCTGTTGGTTAAGCTTGTCCAGGTCTCTGATGTTGCCTGGTTGGACTTGGTTCTGGAGAGCCTTAGCGTTTTCTCTCAATGCTTTTGACTGGTCCACTGTCTTACCACTGTTCTCCACACTCTTAGCTGCATCTGTGGACTCATCATAGGCCGTTTTGATGGCGGAGAAGGCACCTAAGAAAAATTATAATAATCCGAAATAAATACATTATTAAGTACATGATTACGTTATTTGCATGACATTATTCTCAACAATATTCTTGATAAATTCTCATAAATAGTTTTTAAATACTTCTAAAAGTTACTTCAAAGGTCAACTTATTTATGTAACAGAGTTTGGAGTTGGCTAGGTGATTCAAGAGCCATCTGTTTTTAGCCCGAAGCATGGAGGCGAGATGGTTGTATTTTTCTAGACCAATAAAACAGATGTAAACCAATAACTCAAAGAAATAACTGAAGTTCTTGAAAATCAGTTGTCTCCAACGGTTTTAGAACTGACATAGTTGGTAGATAAATAAAAAAATAAATCAACCAGGAATTCTTTCATGTGATTTCTTCCAGAACAGTTATATAGTGCATACAGTTATATATATAGTTATATATATATATATATATATATATATACAGTTAAATAGTACCTTCGTTGTTGGAGCTGACAGCGTTCCTGAGTGCGTCTTTCTTGGCATTATATTGCAGATTTAAACTAATCAGTAGAGCCTTTAGCTGATCCAGTTCAGAGTCCAGACCAGGCACTCTCTCCTGGGAGCCCAGCTGAGCACTCACCTGGTCCATGTGGTCTCTAAGAGAACAGCATGGGGATGGAGGAGAGATATGGGGTTGTCATGGCACTGCATACGTCGATCAGTCTGGTTTTCTGCTGTTTTGACTTTTAATTTGGTTTATTTATTAATTGATGGGCTGATTCCAAACTTAAGAGATGAATCCATCCACCCATCCATCTATCCTTGAATTCATTAATTCATTAATTCATTCAAATGGGTTCATGGATCTAATACATAATACAGAATAGATGAATGAATATTGATCCAAGTAAGACATTTGAGTTGATCTTGCTTCATCCGAGCATGTTAAAATCCCCTCACCTTAAATTACTGAGCATGAAGAGAGCTTCTTCGAGCTGTCTGGCTGAGTCTGGTGGGAGAGGGAGGGACTTCTGGACCTGAATCAGCCTGTCTTCCAAGGCTCGGATGCGTTGCCCCAGGTTTCCGGAATCTGGTCCCAGCGGAAGAGAAGGCCGGCTGGGGGAGAATATCTCCAGGCCCAGGGTGATGTTCCGTATCTGGGCGTCCAGAGTGAAGAAGCAGGACGGGCAGAGGTCACAGGTGGGGAAGGAGTCGCAGTGGCCACGTTTACACCGATCACAGCGGGCTCCGGTGACGCCCGGCCGGCAGAGACACACCCCCGTCCTCTTGTCACAGCCTGCGGAGACTGTCCCTCCAGCAACACACTGACATGCTGTCGATAGAGACGGGAGGAGGGACGGACAAATGAGGAAAAGACAAACGAGGAAAAGACAAACGAGGAAAAGACAAACGGCACGAAGACAAACGAGGAAAAGACAAACGAGGAAAAGACAAATGAGGAAAAGACAAATGGGAAAGAGAGAAGGACAGAGCCAAGGGAATGAAAGAGAGACATTTTACAAGGTGGAAAAAATGGGTAAATAAGTAAATAAGTAAATAAGTAGGTGCAAATTACTGCAATACGGCTACAAACACACTTACAACCACGTTACACATTACTGCAATATATTTACCAATTTATCAATATCCCTACTACATCATTCTACCCAAGTGCTGAGGTGCTTACCTCTACAGCCCACCAGAGAATCCCCATAGGTATTGTCGGGGCATTCTGTGCAGGTACGACCTCCAAAGCCCGGTCTGCACACACACTGGCCAGTCAACTAGACAGAATAGATAGCAATAATCAATCATTCAGGATCGTAATGTGATCCTTTTTAGCTTTGATAAGGATTACATTTATTTTATTTTTTGGCATAAATATTATCTTGATGCACACAGTATTGGCGGGAAACTTTTCAACATCTTTTTTTAGGCTGGGACAGGGTTTTTATGGGATGTGTTTGAATGTGTTGATTGATTTTGGGCAGTCAAAGAACAGAGGTGATTTGCTGGGGTTTTGAGAGGGCCTTACCTGGTCACAGGTGTCACTGAGGGAGTTGGTGGGGTCGCAGCGGCAAGACTCACAGCCCACTGCTGAGAGGGGCTTCCAGTAGCCATGGGAACACTGATCGCAGGCTCGACCTTGGAAGTATGGTCGGCATGGACACTGACCGGTGGCGAGGTCACACACATTCGACCTGGAACCAGAGGAGGAGCAGGAGCACTCTGGAAGAGAGACGTGGAGACGTTGATTCATCAGTGCTACCTGTGTGTCAACACAATCCAAGACAAACCAATACGCGCAAATGTACACATACATGCAAGTAGATCTCTTTGAAAACTAAAGTCATATCTACTGCTATAGTTTAAAGTTCTAAGGTCACCCACCTGAGCACCCCAGGGGGTTGGAAGAGGAAAGACCATAGAAGCCCATCCTACAGCGATCGCAGCTCGGACTCTCAACGTTAGCTTTGCATTTACAAGACCCAGTGCTGTCCTCACATTGACCCCCATTCAACGTCCCCTCTGCACTGCAAGGACATCCTGACAAAAAATAAACAGATGACAATAAAGTACATTCTACAGCCAGACCACCTTGATTTACTGTGCTGTAGATAGACCATCTGACTGTAGCTGGCACCTCCTAGCAGTGAGACATCCAGACATAATGTAAACCTTAATGCTACTGCCTCTCATGTAAGGAATCCCAATAAGACCTTGGTCAAATCCCATTTGGAGGAATAGGCTCTGTAGTTTGCAGCAACAACACACAGAGTCCTCTTCTCCAGGAAATGGACCTGACGCAACGCTGAATCATCCCCATCAAAACACAGAACATCTGAATCATCCCCATCAAGCCACAGAACAGCTGAATCATCCTGATCAAGCCACAGAACAGCTGAATCATCCCGATCAAGCCACAGAACAGCTGAATCATCCCGATCAAGCCACAGAATGGCTGAACCCTTCAACTCACGGATGCAGGCGTCGGGGCGGTCCGTCCTACTCCGGGGGTTGGGCTGGTACCCTGGGGCACAGCGGTCACACTTGGGTCCCGTGGTGTGGTGCATACAGCCCTCACACACTCCTCCACTTCTACGGCCACTGGCCTCATAGACGGCAGGGTCGAAGTGGCAGCTCTGGGCGTGGTTGTTACACTCGCAGCCTGAGATGACATGGAGAATGGTGAGTTAGTAGGGCTACAAAACACACACACACACACTCACACACACACACTGACACACACACACACACACACACATTTATATATATAGGCTATATACACATACATAACACCTTTTCTTTCGCGTCGATATATATTTGAATACATACAGTAGACATTAGATATGTTTTCTCATCATCAAAATATCATTATATCGTATAATATTTTTAAATGATCTACCGCATATCATAAGTGCTAAATGAAACTCCTTGAGCTATATTTAAATATCTGCAATGTAGTGTAGATGGAGGTGGGTAACTCACGTTGACACATGTGTGTGTTCCCCACCTCTGCAGGCCTCCATGGAAGGTCATTGTAAAGGTCAGCACAGCGCTCACAGTTTAACCCCGCCGTGTTGTGCTGACACTCACACTGAGCACCGACCTGCAGCAGACACACACACACACACACACACACACACACACACACACACACACACACACACACACACACACACACACATAGACACACACACACACACACACACACACACACACACACACACACACATAGACACACACACACACACACACACACACACACACACACATAGACACACACACACACACATAGACACACACACACACATAGACACACACACACACACACATAGACACACACACACACATAGACACACACACACACATAGACACACACACACACACACACACACACATAGACACACACACACACACACACACACACACATAGACACACACACACACACACACACACACACACACATAGACACACACATACACATAGACACATGCACACACACACACACACACACACACACACACACACACACACACACATACACATAGACACATTCACACACACACACACACACACACACACACACACACATGCACACACACATAGACACACACACACACACACACACACATAATGAAATGCTTTACAAAGACATGTCAAAAGATGAAATATATTCTGGATACAGAGGCACAGATATTCTTCCACTGTGCATTCTGAAGCACCCACCTGTGTGCTGGTCACCTGATTGGTAGATGTTTCTGGTAAGCAGCGGTTAGCGTGACCATAACACATGCAGCTACCAATCACCCTCATCTCTCGAAGGCCAAAGAACTGGCTCAGAGGGCGACCTGGGAGGCGGGGCACGGGACCCAGCTCAGTCAGCCTAACCCTCAGGCCCCTCAGCCCCGACACCTCTGTGGATAGAACAGCTGTCAATCACTTGCAAGTAGAAATCTTATTGGATCAGAGGTTTTTTTAAACCAAATAAAAACAGTAGGAAGATGTGATATAACATGTTTTTGTTTTACTCCAGTGAGTTAAAGAGACAAACCTTTAATTTTCTGTCCAATGGGAACGGGCACGTAGGAGAACTGCCGCAATGGACTAAACTCAATCTAAAGACATCACAGGGAAAAGCCACAGGTAATCAATTAAAAGGAAACTAGGACGAAATATATTCCTAAACACCTCCATTTAATAAATAAAAATCAGGGGGGGGGTAAGAATAATCACAACTGAAATCATGCCACTGACTTCATCCAATATTCTAACAGAGGTCGCCAAAGTGAAGTAAGAGCTGTTCTCTTCCTGTCATCGGATAGTTAAGAACTTACAGTGTGGTCCTTGTATTGGTCTGGTGAGGTCGAGGGGAGGGTGTAGCAGTACGTGTGGTCTAAAGCGCGAGGCGTTGTCGTGGCAACGCTAGGGAACGACGCACTACAGTCAGTGGCCATGTAGATGGCAGGTTGCCAGGTTTGTCCTCCATCCTCCGTTCGCTCTACAACTAGAGCGCTAGGCCGTGGACCCTGCAGTAAAGTCCCAAAACCCCAAAAAAGCAACAGAAAAGCAATGGGCAAGAGTGTCATTTAATAGAATAGAATATACTGTATGATACAATTATTGATGGTTTTATCTGTAGACTCTCTTCATAGGCTCGCACAATCTTACCGTGAAGGTAAGAATAAGATTGTCCAGCTGGTAAAGATCATGGAGGTCCAACTGAAGAGTCACTGGATCTGTGTCTATGATGCAAAGACACAGAAAAAACAAACGTGAACATATAGGCACCTTGTCAGAAATCTCATTTAAATCCAGTGAGTTATTGGTATTTAAGTCTTTTTCAAATTGATTGCACATCTCCACCGGATCTTTTCCACCCTTTCAGCTGAATCCTTCTGTATTTAAAAATACACAGGATACTGTGTTTTAATGTCCAGTTTGCCATAGCCCAATATTTTGAAGAGATTTAGGTTGAGAGCAGACATGTCATTGGGGTTTTCAAGTGGGCACCTTCCATCCTGGATGTTTCAATAATTTGTGCCTCCAGGAGGCTTAACGGTGAGCAATGACGTCTCAGAGCCACCCCCCTCTATATCTGCTCTCGGCATGGCCAGACAAGAGATAATACATTTGATAATAACTGTTCCAACTGCTGGCTGAAAACACGGAAAGCTCAGGCCATTAAATAAGTAAACTTACAATGAAAGTTAATACGAAATATGAAACTTTTAAAATAGACTAATCTTACACTTGGTTCAGTAAACGTCGTAATGTTCAGTCTATATCACCCCCCCCCCACCCCTGCCCCCCCCCCTGCCCCCCCCCCCCCCCCCCCCCCCACGCGTTCACTCTCCTCTCACCTTTTTTGGACTGCCACCATTTGTTGGGACCTACAGTGGATAGAACGTTCTGGATGGTGTGGGCCAAAGGACTGGAGGGATTTCTGGAGTCACAAGGACAGCACTTCATCTTCCTCTGATCCAGTTGGAGAAACGGAGATGGAGAGAGAGAGAGAGAAAGAGAGAGAGAGAGAGGTAGACAAAATAAGAGAAATAAGAAGAGAGGAAGATGGAGAGAGAGAGAGAGAGAGAGAGAGAGAGAGAGAGAGAGAGAGAGAAAGGTAGACAAAATAAGAGAAATAAGAAGAGAGCGAGAGAGAGTGAGAGAAAGAGAGAGAGAGAGAGAGAGAGAGAGAGAGAGAGAGAGAGAGAGAGAGAGAGAGAGAGAGAGAGAGTGAAAGAAAGAGAGAGAGAGAGAGAGAGAAAGAGTTAGACAAAATAAGAGAAATATGAAGAGAGCAACAGACAGGGAGGTAGAAAGTCACAGGAGAGAAGAGAAAGATGCACAGTGAAGGAGAGAGACGGTATTAATTATACATAGCATTAACACCTACCGTTTACCCTGTCAGCACAGCTGATGCTGAGTAGGTAACCACTCTGGCATCCTACAAACAAGACCTGACATTACTCTGTTTCTGCTGACGCACTGAGGGGATTATTCAATCACAAAAAATGTATTGGCTCCATTTGAACAGTGTGTGTGTGTGTGTGTGTGTGTGTGTGTGTGTGTGTGTGTGTGTGTGTGTGTATAGGGGAGGGGGGTGTTCAGACATGCTTGAAGTTGTCAGGATGTAGTTAGTGTACTGTGCCCCTCCCTATCTACTAGGCGGGGTTGTGTGTGTGTGTGTGTGTGTGTGTGTGTGGGTGTGTGTGTGTGTGGGTGTGTGTGTGTGTCTACTAGGCGTGGTTGTGGTATGCGCTCACCATGCTAATAGGTGAGTGATAAAGGGAATGTGTTATTTTTAATAATAATGGCAATAAAAATCATTCGAAAAATGGAGTTAAGATTAATAATATTGTTGCTGTACAAATCCTCACTTAAGGCTTGCTTGTAATGTTTCCTTTCAAAGTTGACCAAAAATAAGACTTGTTCTACATTTACAGCAGCGCGGTTTTAATTCTGAAGTTAAATTCCCTGCTTGTGTTTCCAGACTGTGTAGCTAGTTGTGTGTGTCTGTGCCTGTCTATCTACGTGTCTACCGTGCACTGTAGAAACTCCTTTAGCACTGGAGAAATTACAGCTACTCTCCCTTATCCCTACAGCCCCTCCACCCTTAACCCCTGTCTACCTCGCCAGAGCCAGAGCCTCACCTGATATAATGGGGTGCAGAACACCTCTGACCCAGACAGCCCACAGGTGGATGAGGCATGGAGCTGGTGGCCTCTGCCCAGAAGCAGGTCATCCGTCGGTGGGTAACATGCCCCACGCAAGCAGTCACTCTGGGCAGATATCACCGCCGTTAATGCTGGGAGGACGGGATGGAGGGTTAGGGTTAGAATTAGGGCAGATATATATATATATATATATATATATATATATATATATATATATATATACATACAGTACTGGGAAAAAGTTTTAGGCAGGTGTGAAAGAATGCTGGCAATGCTGACAATGCTGACCCTTTTTCCTCTCAAGGATAAACTTCTATAATTAGAATGTTATACCTATAATACATACATTGAGATTGTTTAATCAAGAGAGATGTTTTAATAAAAGGGAGAGGAAGAGGTAGGGTAATAGACGGAATAAAAGGAAATAGACAGCAACAAAAAGTAACACTACCTGCAAAAAGAAGGATAATCCTCATTGTCGCCTTCTTTTATGTGGAAGAACAAAATGCAAAACAAAAGCCCTATTAAAGAACATCTTCAAAGCAGAACAAACATAGCTAACATGACCCTAACCCTAACCCTAACCCTATTAAAGAACATCTTCAAAGCAGAACAAACATAGCTAACATGAGCCATTTGAGGTATACTAGAATAACATTATTTTAACATCAATAGAATTTAAGAAATGGAAAGCTATCCAAATAGGAAGTTAGAAATGATTTAATCCCCACGGTAACTCACCTCTCACTAAAATGTCAAACAATCCAGTCGTACTGAAGTGAGTGTGGTGGTTTGGCTGCCTCTTTTATGGACACTGTGTTACCTCCAATCTACTGTGGGATACAGTGTTTGTCAGAGAGGTAGAGGTAAGTCACACCCTTCCACCCTGCCACACCTGTCTGACCGCGGTTAACACACACACACACACACACACACACACACACACACACACACACACACACACACACACAGAAATAGACACATAATGAATCAAAACTTTACCTTCACATGAGTGTTATGTAGTTTCAAAAACCTTTCAATAAAGTAAACTTAAGGATAACAGCGGAAATCATTATTTCATGGGGCCCGAATGAAAATGTACGCTTGGTGTTTTTTTCACAGTTTGGACAGTTTACAAATCAATGCCACTTATAATATTTTTGTGGCATTTTAGTTGGATTTTAGCATTTTATATAATCAGATATTTGTTATTTCACTGTTTGGTTGTCAGCGAAGTGCGCCCATACACACACACACAGTCTAGATTCTGAATCTGTAGCCTCAAGGTACTTTTCAGAGTCATCATCTCAGTGTTGTAAGCCTGCCAGGCAGTGGTGTGGATCATCACCTTTGTGTAGCCTCAGGACTGGTGAACACACACACACACACTCTGTTTTTCCCCTCACTGACTAAAGAGTCAAGGACAGGGTGTGTTTCCTGACTCACTTTGGTCCGCAAACACACACACACACATCCACAAGTCCAGACGGGTACAACCACACCCGATTGGTTTCCGCTAACACTAGACAGCTCTTATAAGGTAACCTTGGCAACCACTCTTCCAATTCTGAGGAGAGGTGTCGGTCTGTGTGTGTGTGTGTGTGTGTGTGTGTGTGTGTGTGTATGTTCACCATGGTCCCATGATAGAGACAGTTCCATGCACTTCAAGGCACTTCTCAGAAAGATGATAAGTGTGTCACTAAAGAAATCTTGAGGCTAGACCAGCATTCTAGTAGGGATTGGATTTCTGAAGTGGGTGAGAATTAATCTTGTTTATGAATTATTTTGGAATGAGAAAGACTTGAGCTCATCTATGGCACACTCTAGATCCTAAGGTGCTAGATTGATTTTTTAATTAATTTTTAAATGATTTTTCAAATGGTTTTTAAATTGTCATTCAGCATAATTTGGTACAATATATGTAGTATTTTCAGTCATTATTTTTGCCATTGTAGAAAAGGTGGACAAAACTACAGACCCCACCCCCCCCTTCCCAAAAAAATGAAAAAAACATTTCTACTTATATTATACTATTAATTGTTTTGAATATGTGAAATCCATCCAATATTCAGATCTATAAATGGCCCAATAATATAAAATAAAAAAGTCAATTAGGCACAATATTTCCATTTGTCATTTGTTCTAAAACTGAGAATTTAATTTAGTTAAGCATACAGAAACACCATTCTCTTTATTTGCATGCATTTATTATAGAATGAGGCAAGGAATAGAGGGAGAAAAAATTATGCAATTTCAGATACTAGCTTTTGAAATGTTGGGTAACAGCAAAACGGATTTTCCATAAAAACACGAAGTTCAAGCAATTCTAAAGTTTCTCAAAGCTCTGTGGTGGAAGCCTTTACTGTAAGCGCTAACAATAACTTTACATTTATTGTTTTTACAGACACAAGTAGTATTATTAATATCTTATATGTTTATATTACTGTAACAAAGCTATGATATCGTCCATACGCTCAGTATCAGTATTTTTCCCCAGAAAAGCTATGGCTAATGATATCTATTTCTAAACCCCTTTTCCTCTCTCTTGAGTAGGAATGTGTCTGCCTGTTTGCCTGCTAATCAAAAGAAGCTGCATTTCAAGTGGAATTTGTTGCTAAAGCTGTGTTTCAATCAATACTTGAACTTCAACTTCTGATATAAAATACCACTCACTGAAAGAAAACGATTAGTGTTTCGTTTAATGACAACCATTTGATGCAATGTGGAAAAGACACAGGTGATGTCTGTCATCTCAATGATATACTCATTAAAACACTCTTAGAAACTGGTCATTAGTTTGAGTTCCCCAACTGTCTTGCAATGCAGACGTATAACTTTTAGTCAGCTGAAATAGTTGATAGCTCATTTACCAATAAATGCCTAAACATGAAAAAAATATGCATGTTGTGATCATGCCCAAATGTTTTAACAAAGTTTTTATTGGTCACCAAAAGAAGGGCAAGTATCTTATAATCTGACTAGTTTATTAGCGATATATTATTTTGTTTACCAACAGAGGGCAGAGTAGGCCAACCAAATGTACAGGACTATCATCACTCAACCAAAGAACAGCCGAGTGAATGGTTTACAATAAATGCATAACAAACATTAATGTTGTAGACAAAGATTTTTTTTGTGGGTATTATAGTTTAAATAGTTCTATTAATATGAAGTGTCCTATATAAAAATTAAGTTCAGCAAAATGCTAATGTGGTCTTTCACCTTTCTTACTGAATTTAGTTGATAGGTACACAATTAGCAGAAATACAATGAAACAGTTTTTTTAATTCTGACTCATAACCTTGCAGCATAATTACTTTAAGAGATTTTACAAAAAGACCTATTTTGTTGACCTATACCTTACCTACTATTACAATGTATGGCATCTTAAGCTGCCGAGGTAGTTGTTAGTTAATTCTAAAGGTCCGGTAAAATGGGCAATAAAAGGTAACACAGTTACTTACATTGGTGGCGAATTTACACATTTACATGCCAAGTTTAATATTAGTTAGTTAATATTTAAATGTACATTTATTGAAAGGATAGCCCTTGAGATGGAGCATCTCATTCTGACGTCTATTATAAAGATAAGCATTAAACCATAAAAGCGCATCTCGAGTTAGACCAATAGAATAGAGCTTATATCCAGGAGATAGTGGTCACCATATCAAAAGCCTTTGAAAGGTCAATAAAAAATGCACCTGTGAGTTGGCCTTCATCAGAAGCAGAGGGCACATCCTTTGTGAATTTGGGAAGAGCTGCAGCAGTGGAGAAGTTAGGTCTAAAACCAGATTGAAATGGAGATCAAATATTAAACAGATCGATGTATTGTGATCATTGATTAAAAATTGGTTTCTCAAATATTTTGGCAATAGTACAAATAATAGAAATTGGTTGATAATTATTCATATCAGATGGGTCTCCCCCTTTGCAAAGAGGGGTAACTCTGGCACATTTCCATACAATAGAACAAGTAGACCACAGGAAAGTTAAATAAATCTACAAGGGGATACATTATTACATTTGCAGCAAGTTTAACAAATATGGCTTCCGAACGATCTGGACCAGCTCTACTACTTACTTTTAACTTACTTATAGCATGAAAAACGAAATATAGTTAGAACTCATCGATAGCACATTCAATGTTTGGCCTAAAGATTTTGCAGTATAATCAACTTCAATGGTATAAACACTGGTTTAAATATCATTTTAGATTTAGAGGGCAATCCTATCAATTACACTTTGGGCAGCTGTTAGCCTACTAGATTGTTTCTGTAACTACGGCAACACAGAATGATACATATCAAATGGCCATTTTATGACCTGATTATTGTGCCTTGATGTGACATCTCTTATGTAGAAGAAAAAAAACGATGTTTATCTACAAAGCTGTTTAACTTTGTAGGCAGATATCATTGAAATGATTTTAGGATGGCTTCATAGATATGTTGTCAGTAATTCTTGATTGAATGTATGATAAGCTTGCCCCATGGGAGTTTATGATTTACACCAACAGTTATTGAAAATAAAAGGTGCCTTTAGCATATTCTCTCTCTTCACACGTTCGCATGATTCAAATAAACACACACGTAACTGCTTTCCATGTGGAGGACTCCCCCAATAACGTTCTAAGTGACCGCTAGAGTCCATCACTCACAGCCACTGGAGTGCCACTAAGTACTGGGACAGCGCGCACTTCAGTCTTAACCTGATTTCCCGAGATTCCAAAACACATGTGTGAGCTCATGGCCATTCAGTACTGAGGGGGGAAAGAGGGTTGAGCGGTACAGACGACACTAGCTATTGAAACGCACTTGGCGTTCCACATCTGTCAACATGGGACATGCACAATGCATATAGAGTCAACAAATTGGCAAAGTGGACAGAGCCTTCCATTTTGAAATCAGCCTGAGTAAAGTTGTAAAGATGATAAGTGTACATTATTTTGTGTTGTTTTACCGGAGTGGAAAAATACCCCAAATGCTCATCATCATTATCGACATAGCAGCGGTATGGAAACTGCAATTTCTGTGATTAGGGCTGCATCATACCACTTTTTATACAACGCTTGAGCAGCTTGAGATCAGCCTTTCTCCTCCACACTAAAGTCTAGCATCCCAACCTCAAAGTCAAAGAGGTACAAAAGGGTTCTGGGTTAGCAATCTGTTTGTGAAATCACGTCTTCATACCAATTGATATTCCTGAGAGGCAGCTGTGCTCAGTATTTGGTTGAAAGCATGCAATCAGGTGTGTCAAGACGACCTTCTTAAACAAGACCTCAGTGCTTCCTTTTAACAAGGTGCTGCACGCTCACACTAAATGAGAAATCACAAACGCAGACGCCACTACGGATAGCAATAAAGTTTGAATCTGTAATCGTTTCTGCTACGCAAACAGGACGCTGAATGACAACAATGGTCATCCATGACATCAATCTACCTGGGAAAACAAACTGTTGATTTACTGATCGGTCTTTCATACTTTTTGCATAAATCCACGGACTAGAAACAATTCATAGAAGTTTTGTTTATGATACTTGGCAGCATGCTATTGTGCACATGAAGGCACTGTCTTTATAGCTTTGTTGTAAAGCCCTCCTCTGACAAGCAACGGGCACTAAAGCGTGTGACAACCCACTCTCTATGAAAGATTACAGCATCCTGAAATGAAGGAGTTGACATTAGTGTAACCCATAACCTTATTTATTTATCCATCATATTTTGACCCATGCAGTCTGGAAGAACCACGTAAACACAGGGGGGTTTACCCTCAGCAAAGTTAAAAGGTTTAAGAGCTCATTACTAATAGGTACACATACATCAAAGGTGCTGCAAGTTCCCTTTTTTGACAATGCTATGACATAGGCATATTTGACAGTGATGATTTATGAAGGTTATAGCCTGACACGGCAATATATACAGGTAATAAGTGTGACAGGTCTAAAAGGTGAGATAAGAAAGGGAACGATGTGCGGACCAATCCAGACTGGGGAAGTGTCTCAGGTGCGTCAATTCTTAGGTCACTCATTGATTGTAATGCGCACAAAGCATTTTATTTATTGACAAATTATAAAACTTTGGTATGTTTGTTAAATTCAGATGGTACTGTGAATGAGGAAATTAATGTTTCAGCTCTGAAAATATTGTTATTGAAATGGACTAATATTGTAAGATTTGCTGTACAGATATTGTACATTTGTACTCACTTTATCTTATATTAGTTATGTTACTTATATTAATTACACTGCCTGAAATCTATGCATCCCACTAAAGTATTTAAAATATTTTTTTTATTTAGTTAGTGGCTCACAAAACATCCATATTTACTGTAATCCAGCAAATAACATTAATATTGACCTCCTCTTTGTTTAAATTAATCCAATGTATCCTCAATGCTGATATTTGCTGACTGACAAAGCTTGATTGATCATAAAAAAGTGTGTTCAATGAAATAATGTATATCAGGTTGGCTATAGTGTGAACATGAATAATTAATGAATAATTAATTGTTTGGTACACAGACATTAGCTGGTAAAATTGGAGGGCTTGTGAAAAATAAATAGCCTAAGTGAAAACTATAGCAGACACAGATTAACTTAACTGGTTGACTTCTTACCAGAAATGTTAACTCATCAAAAGTTGAAATCGTCAAAGAACCAACTCTAGGCCCCAACTTCCTGCTCTACCACTTCCACCATGTAGAAAGTTAGGTATTCACCGGATAGTGAGATGGGGGGTGTGGTTGCCGGACAACTATTCACATCCTGTGAGAGGTTATCGTGCTAGCGTTTATCTAACCTAAAGAGCTTACATTTCAACCTGCCATCTATAAGGAGGCAACTGAAAGCTTTTCCTAACCTTGTGAAGGATTGATTTCAGTCTTGCTGTCTTACAGTCATGGACTAAGACGCCCAGTATCACAGCTGAGGATTCACTTGACACTGTCTCAGATAGAAGTCATTAGTCTTGCTTGATGCAACCTTTCCCATGCCTGCGAGATTATTTATTACTTAATCACGGTTCTTTTTGGTCAGACCACTCAGTAAGCAAAGACAGGATGAGGAGGGCAAGTTTCAATAATATTTCACATTATTTAAGGATAAATGAAAATATTTCGGGTCACATGAGAAATTCGAGAATTTCTTCTCAAAAACATTTATTTTATCCTCTCACCCTATCCAGCACACACGTCCCCACCCACACACCCGTGAACCTTGACCCTAACCCACAGATTTCGTCCCGGGCCCATCCCTCTTTACATACGGCTAAATAACAGAACCTCTTTCCAAGGCCATAGTTTGGTCAAAGGCTTGTCTCAAATGGCAGCTCACTGTACAAGCGTCATAAAGAATCAGCGATTTAAAACAATGGGGCCACTCCTGCCTGCTACTGTATGCTGTGAATACACAGCATCGACATTATAGTGGAGAAAACCTGAAAACATTGGGATTGACTTAATATGACTGAGCAACTGGACAGAAACTTGACTGGAGTAAATGATTGTTGAACGGCAGCAAATAGTTTCATGGGGCCACATCAGTACTAATCCGTCCAAATGCCCTGCCCCCACCCCATGGCAGTGGAGAAGTCACTACAGTGGAATTAGCCCCCCTGGGCAGCTATTATAAGACATCAACTCACTCTCAGCTACTGGTTAAAAAGGTTCACCACTGTTTTGTGTTGAGTGTCTGAACGTGACGTTCATAGGCCCATAAAAGGCCGGAGAGTGAAGTCAGAGAGGATTTATGAATTTCCCCTTTATGACACTGTAAAACCATCAGCACTCATTAACTCATGAGAGAGAGAGAGAGAGAGAGAGAGAGAGATACGCTGCTCTCCTTTGCAGTCAGGCTTATCACATGACCTTAGGCCTGGGAAGGGAGAGACTTTAAAAGGAAGGAGGGAAACAGAGGCCGAGCAGAAACTTACGCAAGCACCTGCTGAACACGTCACCAGCCAGAACAACCGCCGACTCAACCGTCAGTGCAGGCAAGATGAAGACTGTGTGTACCATCACTCTCCTGCTCCTTGCTCTAGGCTTCTCCTCAGCTGCAGTCCAGGTTGAAGTAAGTAGCGGTGTTATTTTTATTGCCCAATTTAACAGGATATTTATCATGGCACATCGCAACTGTATGTAGAATAAGGTGCACTCAACAAGCTGGCTATGCATTTTTCTGGCTATGCTTAAGCAGTGAAGATTTTGACCATGTGCTGTTTCATTTCCCATGAGCCCATAGACTCATATTAGCACCTCAGGCCGTGTTCCTAGGCTCACATAGGAGTGTCTTAACGAATGGTGCCCATACCTTTTACCTGCTCTCCAGGAAGGTGACTTGAAGTTCCCACTGGAAGCCGTGAAGAAGCTCCAGCAACTGGCAGACGGCAGTGGCATGGTTATGAAGCAGAACCCCCGCCTTTTCATGGCAGGCTTCTGGTCCATCTGCTCAGACCCAAGGCTGCCTCAGGAGTTCCAGCCACTGTGTCTGCAGAAGGGAGGAGTCGCATCTCTCTCCAGACTAGGTACTGTATAGGTTTTAGATTTCTCTGAATGTTAATAACCTTTGTGAATGTAAACAAAACGAATAGATGCCTGGGAAAAAATGATTCATTATTGTTCTCTAGGCTCTTAGAGTTATTGTTTGTCAAAGTGTTGTTTTAGTTTTGGACAAACACACTTCTAATTGATTGTCTATTACTTTCCCTCCAGCAATGGTGTCCATGGATGTCTGTGAGATCTGTGCCTTTGCTGCATGCACGGGATGCTTATAGATCTGCTCAGCAGCCTGGATGGGACAGCAGATAGATCTGCTCAGCAGCCTGGATGGGACAGCAGATAGATCTGCTCAGCAGCCTGGATGGGACAGCAGTCACTAGCTATGCTTTGGCGTCTTTTTAACTCTTTTTTTTTCTTTTCGGCTTACATCTCAGTTATTGTCATGGTTATTTCGGAATACTTTGGTAAATATTATGACAGGTTTATTTCATGCTCTCGTGAGTGGCTGTCCTAATAGCCTGAAAGTGTTTTAAAAGTTAATGTTTCATTACATTTGAAAACATATTTTACAAGACATACATAAGTTGCCCATAATACAACGATGAAACATATGACATAAACAAAATTAACTGTTACGTTAGAGCTTAGTAAGCACTTATTTTTCTGCTGACTCATGCACATATTATTATTATAAGATTATTTTGGTTGTTACATTTTGGACAAGCTTTGTGTACTTTTTTAGGCTGAGGCCATCTTCTTCTTTGTGGGGTTTCTTTATTTGTAAGAGCTTTGTATTCATGTTTTGAGTGCTACATATTTAATAAAAATTCTTAATCGAAAAATCCTTTTTTTTCATATGTCCATTACACTCAAGATGTCATTCACTCCTGCAAAGTGAAGCTCCCTACTTTAATACCAACCTATACAACTGTGCTCATATGACTACAAATGGAGGCATGCTGGAATGAATGAGCAATACTGTTTTCATATGTAGTTGTCTTTAAGCAGCACATTGTGTCAGAAAGTCGAATCATAATACCGCAAAATCTATTTTTAAGACACAGTCTAATGACTAGTATATTTCCTTTGAGCTGAACTGTGGCAGACTGCAAGATAATTTGACAAAAAAAAAACATGGTCATGGTTGGTTTGATCATTTTAGTTCCTTGTGCCTGTTGACAGAACAAACCACAGACTGTGAACACTTTCACAATACAGCCATTTGTTTTCCAAAGATGGACCTGAAGTTTTATTGGACAGGATTCAAAATACAGCTGCCTATGTTACAACACAAAAAAACATGTTTCCAGATAGCCTGGATGTGTCACTGTCTCACAATCATTTAGCAGTCGACTCAAACACTTACACTTGATCAATAATCCACAATGCACAGGTTAATAATGTGATGTGCTTTGCAGTCAAAGAGGTCAGCAGTACATTTCTCACAGGTAGTTATAAAGTTGTGTGTTGCTTTATATAATAGCAAATAGCAAGTAAATTCACAATAAAAGGAGTTTTAATACTATACTCTGAAAGGACACTGTTACATGCGGACTTTGAATCAGCTGCAGCTTTGAATCCACTGCAATTTTGACACGGACTAAAATGTAAGCTAGGTGCTTTAATAGGAATACAACATTTACAGAATCCTTCATATAATACAATGCAGATAGGAAAAGCTCTATGACAGCGTTTGTGTTATGATCTATAGCTCTGAAGGAATAGTTTGATGGCATACTCGTGTGTTCCGTGGAACGTAGAATATCCTTTGAGAAGGCCTGGGTATTTGCGGTTGCTCACAGTATTACATGTCTCAGGAATGACACTGACCATATTTCAAAATGTTATGTTTTCACTCAAGTGCTATGGCAGAACATGGTGTCTATTTGAATAAATAGAGATATGATAGGTAGGGTTAAGGGTTAGAGTTGGGGTTTGGGTTAGGGCTAGGGTTAGAGTTAGGATTTGGGTTAGGGTTAAGGTTAAGGTTAGGGTGAAGGTTAGGGTCAGGGTCAGAGTTATGGTTCGGGTTCGGGTTCGGGTTAGGGTTAAACCTATCCATCATATACCGAGATGTCTTGAGTAGGGTTGGACATGGTTCGATATTAGAGAAAGAGAAATAGTGTTCAGATATTAGGGAGCAGGTCAGCCTGGTGAGACTGGGGTACAATTCAGCCATGCAGCCCGAGCGGTTATACAAATTGTATTATTTTATGACAGGGGTAACTGACAGACACTATGAATGTTCTGTTATTATAAAGGATAAAAGTTAAAGTATTTAGACTATTTATTTAAATAATGTCAAAACTGTCAATCTTTATGGTAATGTACCAGTACATTTCAACTTCTTTACAGTCCTACATGTCTATAAAGCAAGAAATGCTCTCCACCCTTTTCGTAACAGTACTCCCAAACATATAGGTGGAAAACGTAGCATCTACTTAATCAAGGCACATTTGTCAGACTGACACTAAATTCAACCCTCTACTCTATATGTTGGGTGGCTCTCTTATCGGACAGGTCTGTGACAAATGACAGTGGGCAAGCTGGAACATTAGATTTATATACGGATGCAGGGGCATTCTCAACGTAGTCCACAACCCAATGTCAACAGTGGGAGATGTCAGGGGCCGGGGGGGCCAGGGGGGGGGGGGGGGGGGGGGGGGGGGGCAGACAAAGGGTGTTAACTCAAAAAGAGGATGTCTTGGTATCATCCTTCAGGCCCCATGCCTTATCTCTGAAAGGGAGATCGATGTGAATACTCTCATAATAGTCCTCTCTGTAGGCCACTGTGTTAATCATTGATTCCTGGTCCATTAAGTTACTATATAGGAGGCTGGGAAGGGGACCCTGACAAGACATTCAGAATAGAAACCAACTGCCTTCCTTTGGCTCCACGAGACTCCTTGGCCTGCTGACAATGAGAACGCTAACTGTTCTTCTGGTGTTCACGTCATGTTTTCTGTGGCGATTGGAAGGTGTGGAAGTTAGGGTAAGCTCTATCTTTTTTTCTTGTTCAATAAGGTTGGACATACTGTACATGGATAATTGACCAGTAGAGTCTAGAAAAGAATAGAAAGAAATGTTGTCATGGGTAGAGCATTAATCATTTCAATCAATTATACCTCCTCCCACCAGAGGGCTGTGTGACCGCTGTGTGCCTCACAGCACAACAAAATAACCTGTCATCCACTCCAACGTCAGTTAATGTATTTTAATGAGGCAGTACCCAACCTATCGTTTATGTACGGTTAGGGTTCATGGTTTGTACGGTTAGGGTTAGGGTTCATGGTTTGTACGGTTAGGGTTAGGGTTCATGGTTTGTACGGTTAGGGTTAGGGTTAGGGTTCATGGTTTGTACGGTTAGGGTTAGGGTTAGGGTTCATGGTTTGTACGGTTAGGGTTAGGGTTCATGGTTTGTACGGTTAGGGTTAGGGTTAGGGTTCATGGTTTGTACGGTAAGGGTTAGGGTTCATGGTTTGTACGGTTAGGGTTCATGGTTTGTACGGTTAGGGTTCATGGTTTGTACGGTTAGGGTTAGGGTTAGGGTTCATGGTTTGTACGGTTAGGGTTCATGTTTGTACGGTTAGGGTTAGGGTTAGGGTTCATGGTTTGTACGGTAAGGGTTCGTGGTTTGTATGGTTAGGGTTAGGGTTAGGGTTCATGGTTTGTACGGTTAGGGTTCATGGTTGTACGGTTAGGGTTAGGGTTAGGGTTCATGGTTTGTACGGTTAGGGTTCATGGTTTGTACGGTTAGGGTTCATGGTTTGTACGGTTAGGGTTAGGGTTAGGGTTCATGGTTTGTACGGTTAGGGTTCATGGTTTGTACGGTTAGGGTTAGGGTTCATGGTTTGTACGGTAGGGTTCATGGTTTGTACGGTTAGGGTTCATGGTTTGTACGGTTAGGGTTAGGGTTAGGGTTCATGGTTTTGTACGGTTAGGGTTCATGGTTTGTACGGTTAGGGTTCATGGGTTTGTACGGTTAGGGTTCATGGTTTGTACGGTTAGGGTTCATGGTTTGTACGGTTAGGGTCATGGTTTGTACGGTTAGGGTTCATGGTTTGTACGGTTAGGGTTAGGGTAGGGTTCATGGTTTGTACGGTACGGGTTTCGTGGTTTGTATGGTTAGGGTTAGGGTTCATGGTTTGTACGGTAGGGTTAGGGTTCATGGTTTGTACGGTTAGGGTAGGGTTCATGGTTTGTACAGTTAGGGTTCATGGTTTGTACGGTTAGGGTTAGAGTTAGGGTTCATGGTTTGTACGGTTAGGGTTCATGGTTTGTACAGTTAGGGTTAGGGTTAGGGTTCATGGTTTGTACAGTTAGGGTTCATGGTTTGTACGGTTAGGGTTAGAGTTAGGGTTCATGGTTTGTAGGGTTAGGGTTCATGGTTTGTACGGTTAGGTAGGTGAGATGGGACTGGAATCTGTTTGAGTTGAAGGATTCAACCTTTTACAATACGTTATAGTAGACTGTATGCATGATTGAGTTTAAATGTAGTTACACACCATATTAATGTACAGTTATAGGTTACCTTCAATCCATTGGTCCATTTTCCCACCTGTCGAACAAAGTACATTTTCACAATAGAATATATAGTACAGAAAAGGGACTTGGGAGTCACTGTAATAAATGTGTCAATCTATAGTCATTTATAATGCGTTGATTACAGTTGATTTCTTAATACATATTGTAGAGTCAACAGCTGTAGAACTATATTTTAATTATTGTGTTTAAGTAATATCAGTGTTATCATCAGTCTTTCAACAATATACTAATGTGATAATGACCACTGGCTGGTGTACTAAATTACTGTCTGTTTCTAGAGAATTCCTCTGTCCTGTCTCAACCACAAGTATTTCTCTCTTTCTTCAGGATGGAGAGAGGGCTTTTCCCCTGGAGGCAGTGAAAGTGTTGAAGAAGCTGATGGATCTCAACGGCCCTGCTAACCCTCGCCTGGCGGACGTCGCTTCTGCCGCTGTGTGTGCCAACCCTGAGATGCCCGCTGTCTTCATGCCAGTGTGCCAGGACCAAGGAGCGGCCATGGTGTTCTTCAGACTGGGTACGGACAGTGCATAGCGTTGGCACTCACCAGAGGAAGTACATGTTAGGATCGGGAACTAAGCTGTGGGCAATGTGATGAATTAGACGTTTGAACTAGAAAATTAGAACGTTTGTTTGAAAATTTGTGTCCCTTCTGCTTGTTCCTGTTCCTATGGATGATGTTGTGCCTGAAAACTATTTTAAGATCAAAACACAAAAGATGATCCACTTTGAAGCAGTCGGTTAATCCTTGTGGTTGGTACTGTTTGATAGTTGCATAATGGGCTAACATCGGAAATGCAGGATATAAGGGCACAGCTAAATGTAATATATGTATATATATATATATATATATATATATATATATATATATATTGTATATATATATTATTCTTTTTTTACGTTAGCTCAGAGGAGTGCATCTTGTTAGGTCAAAATAGAAATTCATTGTACAAATTAACCAATTAGATTACAAGAAAATAGTACATTTTAAATAAAAACATATTTTAAACTCGATATACTTACTATAAATCATCAGCTAGTAAACAGTCGAGCTATGAAGGCAGTTAAAACCACTCTATTTCAACTCAAAGGCTATTCCATTAAATTCTTAGGCATTTACAGGGCAACATCTCACAATGGCTCTTTGGTAGAAAGGTATCTCTTCACTCCCTTTGTAAATATTAAGATTGTATCTGGAATAGTGCCACTCTATACTATGACCCATTTGTAATCTTAAACGGCTTGGT
>CM030173.1:43476695-43619195 GCA_017639675.1 Aplochiton taeniatus
TACAAATTAACAACTTAATGTTATGTTCTGATTCTAAAAGAGAGCCTCTGAGAAGTGCCCAGAAAATAAATTATTGAAGTCGATTTGAGAATTTTAAACTTACTGGTGACTGTTGTTTCAAACGGGCCTACCAGCCACCTCTGACAAGCCTTATAGGGTCTGACCTGTCTGCTAACGAGCCTATCTGGCTCATATCTTCCAGGTTAAACCACCTTCCTGAGTGGCTTTCTGGCTTAAGAAGCTCATTAAAGGCAGACTTGGCATCCCACTGTTGGATTTGAAAGCATGGGGGGATGGGGCTCTCCTCACTATCCTGTGGATCAACTGGAAGTGTGTGCAGCTGTGGGGGGAGAGCCAGGCTCTGGACAGGAGGACTGAGGCAGCCAGGGAGCTGGGGAGAGATCAGCACACACATGAAAGGCTTGTCTCAGGAAATGTGCAAGGAGAGCCAGGGTGGCTCCAACACCATGTGGGTAGTGAGCAGGAAATACTTGCTTGTTCGCATGTAAACTAGCAGTGACTTGTTGTACTACGAATTCTTGTGAGTACAAGGACCTGATGTAATGTGAATGTCATTCAATGATATCATGGAATTGAGATGGGAATCTGTTTAAACTTTGTGTTTAAAGAGGCTGCGAGCGTGCAGATAATAATGTACATTTCTTATTTTTTTATCAGTTAGTCGGTAATGATTGAGGTTTTTATGGAGTGTACTACTCAGTCTCTCTTTATTGCATTCCATCAGACTGTCTTTCATTTTATCTGCCTGACCTTCGCCGATCCTCTCTCATTTATACGGTCGTTCTCATCCGTTCCCTATCCTTCCCTCCCTCCCCCTCCCCCCTCCCTCCCTCCCTACCTCCCTCCCTCCCTGCACCTCAAAGCATCTTTCCTTCCCTCTGCAGACCCACACAGAGCTCTGACCTGATGGCTGCCACACTAACAACACTGCAACAGTGTAGCCTGTGTCCTCACCACCTTGTAGAAAACCCATGCACACTTTGTCTCAGGATAAAACACACACAAAAAACGACTCTTCTGGGTTTCTGTCCAGCTTTGAGACACCCATCCATGCTCACAAATAGAGGTGTGTAAATATTTGTCTTTTTTCCAAATATTTGATGGAGTTGTCTGTGGACCTTCCTGACGTTCCGTAAATACTGAATGCAATGCAACACACAAAAGCTGTTGTAAACATATAACAGCACTGATTTATTTTCCACTCGGAAAATGCCATGCTCCTCTCCTCCCAAACCTTCTACTTTTCCTCAGGCTATAGGGCGTTGTTCACCTCACCTCACCGATGAATGACTTAGGGTGGGTAAACAACGGGGAATGTGTATACTCAGAGAGGACAGATGGGTAACACAAAAGGGTTGTCTCACAGCGGAAAAGGTGCCCCAATTAGCTCTGGCGTTGTTTTTGTTACAGTAGATCACTGAGGAAGCTTTTCCTCATAGTCAGCAAAAGCAAAGGGTGCTGGGTCCAGAGGGTGTATGGGTGGACCCTGAGGGATCGGTATACTACATAGAGAAAGAACTAACCATCAAGCTAAAACAGAGATACAGTGTTACTACTTTAAACCTTTGATGAGGAGAAATGTCATTGTTGCTGTAGAACAGTCCGTCCTTGTGTACGAGACAGTTCAAACATGTTACTCGGAGCAGACTAGCAAATGAATGCCCACTTTCTAACAACATGTTTGAAATTAGTAATTTACATTTTCTAACAACATGTTTGTAATTAGTCATTTACATTTTCCGACCATGTTTTCTACTTTCTTTATTGCGTATTTCCCCTCATAAAGTAGACCACTTTGGGTTCATATACTTAAATTCTGCAGTCCACCCAATTAAGAGTATCCTGTCTGTAAGCTTTGCTAAGCCATTTTAGGCCATTATGTTAATAATTTTGAAGCTGTGTAGAGGAGAATTAAAGGATGTTGAATGGAAAAAATATTCACAAGGCACATAGAGTTGAGACCCTATTCTTTCCATTCTCATTATAAAAATGACAACGTGAAGGCTGGAGAAGGATTAGCTTTCCCAGGCAGGAGAGAACGAACTGTCCCTGCTGAACGTAGACGTTTTCTGAGGTGGCGAGGGTACAAAGACACCCTTAGAGCCAGTACACTACGGCTCTCTCACATTGCTCAATGATTTACTGTAACTTAGGCACACATCTTTCAATCATAACAATAGTATAGGACTCATTGGGGCACTTGTTCCACTGTCAGATAACCCTTTTGTCAATTCACTTTACACACTCCATTGTACATATGACAGGACAATAAATATATGGACAGGTTGAATTGTATGACAACTGAAAGGCATCTGTTGAGTTTTTGTTTTGTGTAATTTGTCAACGTGAGCAGTTGGGTTTATGAAAAGTGGAGAAGAGTTATTAAAAGCTTAGCTTATCCTCATCCAACAATTTCACGCAATGAAGATTTCTCCACATCCTCCATTCACTACCAAAACAAAGACGTTTGTAGAACCTTTCAACGCGCCTAGCGAATTGGTCGGTTTCAGGTCGTGGCTTTGTCAAGGCATTGGGGGTCTCATTAAAGACCATTCAGCTGAGCTGGATCACCAGGGGCACAGGAGGAGCATGGGAGCGCCTGACTCAGGGAGGGGGAGAGGACATGTAGAAGGATCTTTGCGTGGAAAAAGACAGCATGGGTGTGTTCATGCAGCTTCAGTGCTCCTTTTAGAAAGCTACCCCATAGCTGTCAGCCCTGTTCCCTCTGTCTAAGTTTGATCTGGCCGGGAAATTAGCCCCACACCCTCTTTGCCCCACACGCACAGACTAGTCAGCTGCAAGACAAGGCTTCAGTCAGCCAATCTCTGAACCCGGATCCAGAGAGCCCAAGTGAGAGGGAAGATCTCAGAGATGTGAGAGGTGTTCAGGGAGGAGGAGAGGATCTCAGAGGTGATCATGGAGGAGGAGAGGATCTCAGAGGTGATCATGGAGGAGGAGAGGATCTCAGAGGTGATCAGGGAGGAGGAGAGGATCTCAGAGGATCTCAGGGAGGAGAAATTCAGACGCAGGATGAGATGAGCTGGGGTGATCGAGAGAGTCAGTGGTCAGCGATGGAGAGCTAGGGTGTGGGGAGGGAAACAAACCTAGCTGTCCAGGTAACCTAGGGAAACAAAGCAGAATAGGCTGGGGAGAGACAAAGAAAGAGGTGAAGAGTTGGCTTTGGTAAATCAATGTTGTTCAGGGTCAATCAATACCCATGTCTACTGCGGTACAGACATGGAATTTATATTTAACAGGTGTAACTGGAGGAATATTGCAAAACGACACGTATACATTACACAAGATGTTTATGCTGCATGACAAAAAGGATCAAAATGGTGATAGAAATATAATGTAATCAAGTAATTCCGGGCAATATATACCAGAATGTTTTAGAATAGCATGTTACTTAGGAACATTATACATCATTTCTAAATATGTGGTCATTGTACATGTGCATTCTGACTGAAGGACAGAACAGGAAAGACCTATTTTGAAAACTAGGCCTGTAGGCAAGAAAACCAAATTAAATCAATTGCATGCTTCAGAACCAGTTTTCAAAAGGCAACCCCTTATAACAATGATGATCTGTTAATGCCAGAAAATTAAATATACAAAAGAAAAGTTGCCTGTTTTCTGGCTTTTTGGTAGTAATTTCTTCTTCTTCAGCTGAGTTGGCAGTAGTGACATGGTTAAGTGTGTGAGGGTTGAATAAATAACAATTGAAAATGCAAATTGCAACATTAAACCATTCAAATGTATGGTTTTATTGGCCTAATCTTATTGTCTACCATCGGACTTTCAGTTGAGCAGCTGGTTTGGGATGAGTTCAGTTAGACAAACTCATCCGTCTTAAAAACATTTGTTACGTGCTGCCATGTCTGTATGTTGATTTGGCAATGCTTGTGCTCCATTTCCCTCACCACTTGTAAATAGGTGTACATATTGTAAAATTGACCTTATTACTGTCACCAGTCTCACTATAAATCATGTGTCACCTATTCCATTGTGTCCTTGGTCTTCCTTGCCATCGTAGTGTTTTAACAGTCACCGTCTTAATCTCCATGTCACCTACTTAGGTGACACTTAGGTACTTAGGTATATGTACCCTGTTAGGGATGTGACAACATTTTAATAAATAGAAACACAATTTAGTTTGGCATGGTTGGATCTACTATGAATCTTGATGCTCCATACCGTAATATATCTGGGACAACCCTCAAGAGACAGGGAGTGCACATGCATCAACCCTTCTTCTGGAACGGCAGAATAGACCAAGGTAGCAGCTGGGGTGTGTCAGGGGCTGGGTGCCCCTTCAGCCAGCAGAGGGCGGCGCTCCAGTCAAGCTCATCCTCACCTGTAGTTAGTGCCTTTATTATTTGCACCTGTGTCTGTGTGCCCTATTTAAGTTCCCCTCTTTTGTTATCTATTTGTTCTGACATTGCATATCATGTGCTGTGTTCTACCATTCCGTGTTGCCCAGTAAATGCTGTATCTCCTTGTGGGGATCTGTTCAGTTTGGCCTCCAGTGTCTCCTTCCTTGAGTTTATTCCTGTTTCTAGTTTATCTTAGTTTCTTTAGTTTTAGTCTGCGTTTGGGTTACCACGCTCCTGTTCCAGTCTGGGACAGGGTGGAGGAGAGAGCCATTTTCATGACCTCATCCCAGAAGATAAAAGAGATCTGAAGACATTGAAATGGGTCCTTATTTCTAAGGAAGATCAAATGAGTAATTTTAAGGAGTTTAGTTGTATTACTCATGCCATTGAAGACCGTGCGTTTCATTGATGTATATGTGTGCTAAATTAACAGCTGGGTATGGATTTGAATACTTATCCTTTGCTATCTCTTGATACTGGTGATTTATTTGAAAAGATATGACCGAATTCGCGTAATAAGATTGTGAATCTTATCTTTGCAAGTAAAAAAGCAGCTGAAGTGCTCATCTTTCCGAGAATCTTTTACTATTTCAATCATGACAGTCTCTCCTAAGGCCTAAAAAACATGCAGGCTCTAAGTGAACTGATTCAAAGAATGTTCTGGATTGGGTGGACTAGATTTCATACTCGTCTAAGATAAACCTCCCTTTTCATGCTTCACCCAACATGAGTCCTGTTTTCTCAGTTACTGCACCATGCCAACGACTGTGCGGCTACAGTCCACATGCATTCCTCTCAAACCACAACAGTGCTCCTGGAAAAGAACGTTGTATTTTGTTGACCTTACTTCTAATCCTTAGTTTATTTGGAGATGCTTACTTTTTAAATTACATGTTTTTAAATGTACATAACAATGTTAATGGTTATAGAATGTATAACTATATAATGTTAGGTAATGCTGTACCAAGTTCACTGCTTTCTCAGGGATGTAATGAAACAGAGTGAGGTAAACCTAGGCTAGCCTGCTGAGACCAGAGATCTTCCAAGCACTCACATTCTGTATTACATAAAGGTCAGCATGGTTTACAAGGCTAGAAAATTGTTGTTTTTTGTTGCAATGCTGTAAAGTTGGCTTGGTGTTCACAGTCAGTAGCAGTGGAAGAGTATACTTTTATTCTTTTTTATTGCTACAAGTAAGAAATTGAACCTGAGATATAACAGCATAATGAGAGATATTCAGAATATAGTATATGATAAAGTCAATGAGTACAGTAGTTATTTCATTTTTAATATATCAGCTCAATAAAGGATATGCAAATACATAAAAAATGTCACCAATGCAAAACCCATTTAACAATTTTTTTATTTAAATTTTCTTAATTCAAAATTGACTTTGTCTTCGGCATAAAACTGTGCCTTCACAAAAACATTTGAGATCAGTTTGCAGGATTGCTCGGGGGAACCAGATACTTCTGAGGTAGATAATGTTACTTTGCTAACACCAAAGAATCTGAGAATGGGCCAAAACATATCACAACTTGCAAACCAATAGCATTGTATATGTACCTAACCCAACTAGAGTTTCGTTGTTACTCTCCAGGAGGTCAGGAAAGGCCACTAAAGAGGTTTTTAAAACAAAAGTTACGTATGTGAAAGACAATCTTATTGTCCTGTATTTTTAACCTATATCGTTGAAATGTGAATTCATGAGATAGGTTGTCATTGTTTTAATTGTGAGCAATACAAAATGTTAATGTTCTGGAAATTGACTAGACAAAGTTACCCCTCATTTCAGGAGGAGAAACTTCCCATACACACACACGAGCAATATCTAAAAATTATCTTACAGTGGAAAGAAGAGTCGGGGCTGGGTGCTAATGAGAAGGGCATGGGGGGGGGGGGGGGTGTTCAGGCGCCTCGGGGTTAAAGGTCAACACAGCCACCGGAGGACTGAAAGGAGGGCTATTAGGCTGGGTAGAGTGGGGCTATGGCTGCTACCCCCACTCTCTGACCCGCAGTGACCTTGGTTCTGTCCGATGCATGCAGCGTAGGCCATGACGTGGGGGATGTAGTTCTGTTCCTGCACGCCGTGGAGGAGGTGAGCCAAGGGGCCCTTGGAGAATATGGCCACGTCCTCTCCTCCATGGGTCTCCATGCGGAGCGGCACCGCAGACTGGGCCTGGTAGTTGTTCTCCTCTGGAGGGAAAAGACACACACACACACAATACAGACACACACAGAAAGAGAGAGAGAAAGAGAGAGAGAGAAAGAGAGAGAGAGAGAGAGAGAGAGAAAGAGAGAGAGAGAGAATTAAACAGAAAACAACACAAAAGTGAATGGGAAAGTGTGTCCAAACTTTTGACTGGAGCTGTATTTCTCTGTGGTTGTCTTTAGAGTAGGTTGCATTCCCAGGAACACATTATAAGGAGTCTTTCATGGGGCGTTCATTTTGTTTGCCAGTGGAATGCGTGAGGCCCGGCTGACCAGCTGATTAGATTCCTTCATGCTACTCACGGTAGTTGACAGTAGAGACGTTCTCCCTGGCTCCGTTGAGCACTTTGAAACCTGGTCCATTGCCGTATAAAATGGAGGTGAAGGGCTTTTGGTCTACGTCACTCAACATAGGTGCCAGGCCTGTAAACAGACAGAGCAACATTAAAACATTCACCGACAATGACACAGATTCAATATAATGCAACAGTGGCATCGCACACCATGCAGCGTTCCACTGTGTCCTGCTGTTTCCTTACCAAATATAGTGTTTCCTCTGGGCGTGTAGCCCCCAAAGTTAAAGACGTGGGAGTGGTCGGCAGTGACCACCGTCAGGGTGTCATGGGTGCCGGTCAGCAGACCTGCTCGACCAATCGCTCGGTCCATCTCCACGGCCTCGTGCAAGGCTTGCTTGGCTTTGCCCTCATGGTGTCCATGGTCAATACGGCCTCCTGACAGAATAACACGGGGTCAGCCCCCCCACATATTTCACTGTCAGCCCCCCCACATATTTCACTTGCTGCCCCCCCCCCCTCCCCCCCCCCCCCACCTTTTTCACTGTCTGCCCCCCCCCACCACAACCTATTTCACTGTCTGCCCCCCCCCCACCACCACCTATTTCACTGTCTGCCCCCCCCCCCCCACCCACCTATTTCACTGTCTGCCCCCCCCCCCCCACACCTATTTCCCGGTCTGCCCCCCCCACCTGTTTCACTGTCTGCCCCCCCCCCCACCTATTTCACTGTCTCCCCCCCCCACCTTTTTCACTGTCTGCCCCCCCCCACCACCACCTATTTCACTGTCTGCCCCCCCCCACCACCACCTATTTCACTGTCTGCCCAACACCATCTTTTTCACTGTCTGCCCCCCCCACCTATTTCACTGTCTGCCCCCCCCACCTATTTCACTGTCTGCCCCCCCCACCTATTTCACTGTCTGCCCCTCCCCCACCTATTTCACTGTCTAACCCCCCACCTATTTCACTGTCTGCCCCCCCACCTATTTCACTGTCTGCCCCCCCCCCCCCACATATTTCACTGTCTGCCCCCCCCACCTATTTCACTGTCTGCCCCCCCACCTATTTCACTGTCTGCCCCCCCCACCTATTTCACTGTCTGTCCCCCCCACCTATTTCACTGTCTAACCCCCGACCTATTTCACTGTCTGCCCCCCCCCCACCTATTTCACTGTCTGCCCCCCCCACCTATTTCACTGTCTGCCCCCCCCACCTATTTCACTGTCTGCCCCCCCCCACCTATTTCACTGTCTGCCCCCCCCCCCCCCCACATATTTCACTGTCTGCCCCCCCCCCCCTATTTCACTGTCTGCCCCCCCACCTATTTCACTGTCTGCCCCCCCCCACCTATTTCACTGTCTGCCCCCCCCCACCTATTTCACTGTCTCTCTCCTTCTCTCTCTCTCTCTCTCTCTCTCTCTCTCTCTCTCTCTCTCTCTCTCTGTGTGTCCCTCTCTCTCTCTGTCTCTCCCTGTCCCTGTCCCTCTCTCTCTCTCTCTCTCTCTCTCTGTCTGTCTCCCTCTCTCTCTCTCTCTCTCTCTCTCTCTCTCTCTCTCGCTCTCTCTCTCTCATACAGATGAGAAAAGCTTGCAGCCACTGTGGTCAAATTGTTAGGTCTGAACAGAGTAAACTTTGCATGGACGTGGCATACAGGTGCATTGCTGGGTACAAACGTAGATTTTCCCGTTTAGAGTCAATATTATCAGACGACAACAATACTACAGCAGTAATCGTTATAGTCAGGTCAAGTGTATTTGTATAACACGTTTTCCTACACAAGACAACTCAGTGCTTTACATGGAACATAGAAAGACATTATAAGAATGCTATTAAATACATTAGACTTAAAAAATGATCATTAACCAAAAACGTAATCCTAATTAAAAGCAAGCTAGATTTAAAACAATGATTAAAAAGAGATTTTCACGTTTTGTTCTATGACATAAACCACGTCAGTAAGTACCCCACAAATATGTTGTACCATAAATGTTGACTTTGCTATAAAGGAAATCATATGATTATTTAGGCAACTGGGCTTTGCAAATGAAACCCTGAGCCAACCTGAGCTTTGTGTATTTATTTTATTTATTAATATCACCATGTTGTATTATCCAGACTCACCTTCAACCAACAGATAAAATCCCCTGGGGTTCTTCCTTAAAACTTTAATGGCCACGTCCACCATCTCTGTTAGCGACGGATCTGTGTCGCTGTTTCTCTCCAGGTCATAGGGGAGGTCACCAGGCTCAAAGAGACCTAAAGAAATGGTGAGGATTAGATGAGGGTAAGATGATATTTCACATATTTAGGTTTTAATAATAGGAAACAAATTTCATGAAATAAAGCAAACCATCCACCCACCCAAAAGGTAATCCACGTTATTAGGATTCAGGGACAACAGCTCCCTTTTGTTCCAGACGTAGTGGCCTTTCTGTTCAAACGGAAACCAAAAGACTGAGGTTGTAAACAGTGAGTGGAAACAATAGCACAGCAAAGTAAGAGAACCATTAAACCATGAAACCATCACCTTATCGGCCCATGAAACCATGAAACCATCACCTTATCGGCCCATGAAACCATGAAACCATCACCTTATCGGCCCATGAAACCATGAAACCATCACCTTATCGGCCCATGAAACCATTACCTTATTGGCCCATGAAACCATGAAACCATCACCTTATCGGCCCATGAAACCATGAAACCATCACCTTATCGGCCCATGAAACCATCACCTTATTGGCCCATGAAACCATGAAACCATCACCTTATTGGCCCATGAAACCATGACCTTATTGCCCCATGAAACCATGACCTTATTGCCCCATGAAACCATGAAACCATGAAACCATCACCTTATTGGCCCATGAAACCATGAAACCATCACCTTATCGGCCCATGAAACCATCACCTTATTGGCCCATGAAACCATGAAACCATCACCTTATTGGCCCATGAAACCATGAAACCATCACCTTATCGGCCCATGAAACCATGAAACCATCACCTTATTGGCCCATGAAACCATGAAACCATCACCTTATCGGCCCATGAAACCATGAAACCATCACCTTATTGGCCCATGAAACCATGAAACCATCACCTTATCGGCCCATGAAACCATGAAACCATCACCTTATTGGCCCATGAAACCATGAAACCATCACCTTATTGGCCCATGAAACCATGAAACCATCACCTTATTGCCCCATAAAACCATGAAACCATGAAACCATCACCTTATCGGCCCATGAAACCATGAAACCATCACCTTATTGGCCCATGAAACCATGAAACCATCACCTTATTGGCCCATGAAACCATGAAACCATCACCTTATTGCCCCATGAAACCATGAAACCATGAAACCATCACCTTATCGGCCCATGAAACCATGAAACCATCACCTTATTGCCCCATGAAACCATGAAACCATCACCTTATCGGCCCATGAAACCATGAAACCATCACCTTATTGCCCCATGAAACCATGAAACCATCACCTTATCGGCCCATGAAACCATGAAACCATCACCTTATTGCCCCATGAAACCATGAAACCATCACCTTATCGGCCCATGAAACCATGAAACCATCACCTTATTGGCCATCCTGTCTGTCCATTCCTGCACCAGGTTCCGCCCATCTTTACGAGTTCCACTGTGCTTCTTCTCCCCTGGATATTCCACATCTGACACATTTTTGGGAAACATGTATTTTCTCCCGCCGCCCATTATCACCTAGACAACCACAAAGAAAATCAATGACCGCGAACAAGAATACAAAAAAAAAACGCTGATGGAATTGTATGGTGAACTGTGAGTTATTGCTCGGCGATCAATGAACAAGACACTTAAATTTAATTGAAACTATGAAATGGGCTTTGGTACCAAGCTGCAGGACAAGCGAAAAGCAACCCTTGATGTGAAATGAAAATCAATATGTCCCAAATGGCTCACATCAATGTTGGGAATGTTTTCAAAGAGTTGTCTGGCGATGTCCTTGCAGCCTGCCTGCACGGCGTCTGGCGGCATCTCATTGTCGGAGAACCAGTCTCTGTCCACACAGTGGGCGTACGCTGCACTAGGAGTGGCGTGGTTGACACGCGTCGTTGTGACTATCCCCACCGACTTTCCTGGGAAAAGACAACAAATACGCGGTTTAAGAACATTCTCTCACTACAGAATGTGTAAAAACGATTGAAATTTGAATTTCCTTCCCCAATTACAATATACAGCAAATAATATGTCTGGGACTTTGGTGTGATTTCCAGCGGGACCTTGTTCTCTGACCGGGATCGTATCGAACCAATCCTTTTCTCCCACGCATCAATGCTCACCGACCCAACACACACATAGTGGCCTGGCAGTAATGTCATGTTACTTCTCCCCATGATATTTTCTGGCATGAAAGGAATACCAGTGTGTGGCCCAGAGACTCCACTCGTGAGCGGATGGAATGGAGGAGGTATGTTATCTATGGCTGTTTACTCAGAGCAGCGTTCAGTTCAGAAGGCCAGCAGCAGTCTGGAACAGTCTCTAAAGGAATGATTGGATCCCCCATCATCCACGGGCCTTGACCCTCCCAGCAGCAGCAGCAGCAGCAGCGGCGTTGTCATTCTGGCTGGGCTCTCCTGCATCACTGGGGCTGCTGTATTTATGAGCTCTCTCAGGGGAGGCCTGGTGTTTTCACAGTGGCCCCAACACACATCCTACATGGCCTACCCTCCACCAAACAAAACTGCTTGCGCTGGACCCTAGGCGACGCCTCCATGCAGCTGATGTTTCTCCTACCTGCATCTTTGGCCCACTTGAGGATGGAGGTGACCTGGTTTCCCTCGGTGGTGTTGCACTGGGAGCGGACCGCTGCCGCCGTCACGCCCACTGTGCCCTCGTTGGCCTTCACGCCACAGAGGTAGGCGGTGGCCGTGCCCGCACTGTCTGCCACCTGCGCGTTGGTGTTGTATGTCTGCGGAAAGGGGTCAGGGGTCAGGGGTAGATGTGTAAAGAACTGACCTGAGCGGACCTGTGTCAGGGGTAGATGTGTAAAGAACTGACCTGAGCGGACCTGTGGTATGTTCTCCACCATGCTGCTGTAATTGGGATGCATGGTTATATACTTTAGCAAAAGTATTTTTGGGGGGGAGTGTGTTGTCGATTAAATATAGAATGGATCGTACGATAATATTGTAAAATTGTCTTTTCCCAATGTCGATACAACTTTCCCCTTTTCCAGCACAATGGAGTGGCCTGAGGCGTTTGACACACTACAAGATTGTATCTGGATGCTGAGTTTTCATCAAGCATGTGATATAATAATTTAAAATATATGTACAGTACTGTACGTGTGCAGGATGTGACCTTGTTTACTGCCATTGCTCACAGTGGGGAAACCATTAGCCAGCCGGTCAGGCCAGATCAATACACAAGGCCGTTTTACATGATATAAGAGGGCACTGGACCTTGGACAGTCCCACCATAGGATATGTTACATGCAGGCAGTCCAACCACAGAGGAGGGCTTGTCCATTGGAAGGTAAAGATGACAGTATTAAAGCAGACTACAACAACACCTGGACAAATGTTTTTACAATACGGAAAATAGGAATTATTCTGTACAATAACAATGTTGATAGCACACCATACAAGGACAGAGCCGCAACAGGGAACTCTATTGTACTGCATGTGACTAACACTAATGTACTGAATGTTGTGTTAGTGACTGGTCAAACCTTGGACAGAGCCACGAAAGGGAACTTGTCCATCTCCAGCTGGGTCTCCTCCCCATTCAAGCCGCTCAGCTGCCCCTTCAGTATGCGTGCAGCCGTCACCGTGGGGATGCCCATTCCTAAGCAACAGAAGCACCTCAGCTGTCAGGAGTGTTTCTGGAGATTTACTACTCAGAGACGGAGAACTTCCATTCTAGGCTGTCAATCAGCTACACACCATCACAAAACCTAGTTTGTCTAACTTTTTTTGGGGCTGGACATCTATGGTGTGATATAATTTATGAGAACAGCTGGTCCTTGTTTGCAGTGTAGGTGGTCTATAATCTATACCAAAGCCAGCTACAATTGGATATAGTTCTCAGGTAGTTTAATAATAATTAGAATTGAATTGGCATAGCGCTTTTCAAGACACAAAGCAGTTTACTCAGTTAACAACAGCTTTTGTTTGAGGCATGGGATTAAACTGGCATTGTGGTGTCATATTATTCAAATAATACTTGCTGAAAATTAACTGCTGTTAGTTATGGCCCAACATGAGAGGTGTTGTTAATGTTTGACCAGTCTGTTCAGTTTGAGCTGAGGGTCTTTACCTCTGCATAGTTGGGTTGTTTGAAGAAATGTCATTCAGTCACACGCCTGTATCAGTCACTGTTTAAAGCACCATAATCCAACTTATTTTAAGTAAATAATTCTTGACTGCCGGAATCCTGTCTAAATATCAGGATGTTTACTTTGTACGAAGTGCTGTATAGTCCTATTGAGAGGATGCTTAGCATCATAATAGTCTTTTCCTTATCCAGTTACACCCAAAATATGGCAGCACGAGATATTATATTCTTAAGAAAATGTGCCTCTCCTTTGATGACCTACCATCCCCAAGGAAGAGAATGATGTTCTTAGCCCTGTTCTGGTTGAGTTTCTGGAGAGTGAGAGCGTTCATCAGTGTCTTCTGTGCCCAGTTGTTCCAGAACATTGGATCTTTTTCTTGTTCTGTAAAAGTTGTTTAGCTTTACATCCTGGTAACAACGGCATAAAGGATCACAGTTGAATTCACTCAGTTGGGACCCTACTCTAGGTAATGACCTTTTCCTGAGAACCATAACACGTGACAATGTGTACATTGTGCCCACTGTGGTATTGTATTATATACATAATACATACTGTAGTATTGTATTATATTGGACATACTATGAACCATAACACTTAACAATGCATACATTATACATACTGTAGTATTGTTTTATATTGTACCTACTGTAGTATTGTATTATATACATTACACATCCTGTAGTATTGTATTATATACATTATACATACTGTAGTATTGTATTATATTGTACCTACTGTAGTATTGTATTATATTGGACATACTGTGAACCATAACACTTAACAATGCATACATTATACATACTGTAGTATTGTATTATATTGTACCTACTGTTGTATTGTATTATATACATTACACATCCTGTAGTATTGTATTATATACATTATACATACTGTAGTATTGTTTTATATTGTACCTACTGTAGTATTGTATTATATACATTACACATCCTGTAGTATTGTATTATATACATTATACATACTGTAGTATTGTATTATATTGTACCTACTGTAGTATTGTATTATATTGGACATACTGTGAACCATAACACTTAACAATGCATACATTATACATACTGTAGTATTGTATTATATACATTATACATACTGTAGTATTGTATTATATTGTACCTACTGTTGTATTGTATTATATTGGACATACTATGAACCATAACACTTAATAATGCATACATTGTGCCCAGTGTAGTATTGTATTACATACATTGTACCTACTGTAGTACGTTGTGCTTAATCAAATGTCTTATTTTTATTTTTGCTGTAACTATGGCAACACATTTCACACTTGAGACAGCTCCATACTAAGATGGTCTGATGAGTTCAGAAGGTCAGCAGTGCTGGCAACAGCTGTTCAAGTGACGTAAGAGTCACGCTTTGGTCACCTACATCGTGCAGCCAAGTGCAGTCCAAATGTGTGACAATCCTCATACTAACAGGACAATAGAATATTATATGAAAGTTATTTATTTTATTGTTTTCCCTGAAGCATGAGCCGTAACAGCTTGATCAAAAGTATCAAGGATTAAAGGGGATTGTACTATTGATGATGGCATATTCTGTGAGCTCTTTGAACCCAAGTACATCGGACATCTCCAGAATGTAAGCTTCTTATTTTCAAATCACATTTTTGCCTACTGGACATCCACCACATCCCATAATACAATGAGAGGGAACCTAATCTACTTAAGGAGAGAAACAAAATCCATCCCATACATACTTGGAGCCTGTTTTGTTAACATTTCCCTGCCTGCTATGTTCAATGTCTAAAGGGAAACACAATTCTGACGCTTTTGAAAAGAAACACATTTTGAGACAATTCGCAGAATGAAGGAGACACTCTCAGACACTCCCAGACATTCTGTATTCCGAAAATGGCACATCCTGTTTTCAACCCAGCAACTGAACATCCAGTATCCAAACAACAGATAAGTGCTGATTCCTTCCACATGGGCCTACTCACATCCAATTTAACGTTGCTAGAAATGAGAACGTCTATCTAGAAATACATCTCAGATGGACAGTCGCTGGCAGTCGCGTCTGCATATGCAGCAGATTTACTGACAGACAGGCATGTAACTTACCAGGAAAAGTAGGCTTCCCCAGGCCTCCCCAGGCAAGGCAGCAGCAGATGAGCAAGGCCGTCACCCTCATGATGTTGATGTCTCTATGGCTAAGGTGTTCCTTGTCCAGGATAAGGTCAAATGCCACGTCCAAAACCAAAACAGATAGCGCTGTGTCCCACTACACGACTCTGTGGAGAGAAAAAAGAGAGACACGGATTGAATAATAATCAAGCCAGTGTTGTGTCACTCAGAGACACGATACCAATGAAAACCAAGCAAACACAATGAAAACACATTGAAAACACAGACAGTTGCAAACATGTCAATGCTATCACATCAGCGTTAAAGAATACATATAAAATTGAACCCATCATAACTCCTCCCGTTTTGTACAGATGACTGACTCTGAAGTCATCTAGCTTAGATGGACGAGTAGGTTAACAACAGAATAAGTACAAGTAGATGGGACACACCCAATAAAATAAGAAAGGCAAAAGAAACAGGAACTAAAGTCATGAATGTGTTTGACGCTCATACCCGATTACTTTCCAGCACAAATGACCATGGAACCGAGCTCCCAGACCATTTCATTGGTTCTAATTCTGTGAGTTGAATTCAGACCCTCACAGTGGATCTAAATAGTCTCAACAGGGCCCCTGTGGATCCTGGGCAGGCAATCTCTAATCTATAATTACAAACAATCCCCCCTGCGCTCTCCCCTGGGTTGTAGTCAAGGTCGCTTTAATGGGATTGAGGGCTATGGCACTGAGAGGTTTAATGGCCACAGTAAAGCTGATTAACACCAACATAATTGACTGGGAACCCATAGCCACCAGTGCAGGGAAGGGAATAAAGTTATTTAATTACTCCTGGTGAATACTCCTCCGTAGGGAAAGAACATGGCCGATGACATGGTCTATAATGGTTAACAGGGACACTGCTGACACAGTATAACGTGCTTTCACCATAATCCTTGGACTTTTATAAATGACAAAAGTTTAAAATGTTAAACTGACATGCTTTTTTTTTTACATGGAGGAGAAGAAGATAACACATTTTTAAAATCGTTTTTGTGAATTCATAGTCTGTGTAACTTCACTTGCACAATACATTTGAACACCACTTACAGATCGCAGGTAAAGGGGAAAAAAAGAAATACAACAAAATATATACACCTTTCTTCAATATTATCCTAGCCAAGCATTAGTAAAATAATCATACTATTTAAATATGACACTATGAAACTATATTTACATCTTTTTTTTACCATGCTTTAAAGGTTGTGGGCTCAGCAGAATTGAAGGTTCAGAAGTGCATGGTCCCACCAACAGCCAACCCTTTGGTGGCCAGCCTGCAGGTGAAGAAGCAGAGCAGGGCCAGGACCACCAGCAGCAGAACGCCACAAAGAAGGCTGGTTACCACCACATGAAGCCAATCGCTGGCCATGCTTGCTAACCAGCGCTTAACACTGAGGGTGTTCCCGGCTCTTGACTTATATCCAAAATGGAAGGTCTCCCTCAGCTTTGACTGAGGGAAAAAGCCTACATCTGTTGGCGGTGTGTCCGAGTTGTAAGAAGACTCTGGGCATAGGGCTGTGTGTTGGCTAAGTATCATCTCACCAGGACTGTGAGTGACCATGCAGTGGGTAGGTGTGTATTGGAACAGACAGATTACACTGTGTAATGCTGGATGAGTCAGGGCTTACTCAGCAATGGATAGAAGCAAACCTTTCCCACTAAACCAATCCCCAACACCAATCCCACAGAAGCATGTCCAAGTATGACCACATACAAAAGCACATGAGAGGGAGACCCATGAGTGCATGCTCACGCTCACGCTCACACACACACACACACACACACACACACACACACACACACACACACACACACACACATACACACACACATGTAAACTCTATATTCATAACTGAATGTTACCTTGTTATTGTTGGATATCTATATTGGTGAAAGATGTCTTTATAACTGGATTCTACATTTTATCACTGTCTCCTATAGATTGCTTTTACAACCGTTTTTTTTTTTTACAACAGTCGGTTTACACTGTTTATGCAAAAAGCACGTGGAAAAAAAATCTACAAAAAATTTATCATGAATTCTGTTAAACAATACCTTATTGAAGCTATTATTGATTTAGTCTTGTCTTAAAAATGAGCAAAGTTATAGAAATAAAATATCCAAATTCACTGGAATAGATGATAGTTACGATTTTATATATATTAAAAAAGTAGGCTAAATTAAAAAGAAAGCAACATGGATTGCCAATTTCGCCAGTTTGCCAGATCATTATTCGTCGGTCTTTAAAGTCATTCAACACTAGTCTTTCGAACAGTCAATAGTACAAAATGAATAACAAAAATACAATACAAAAGTTCAAGATAACAATGGCTTTACTTACATTGCTACTTCCAAGATGAATTAAGCTGTTTTACAACTGCACTCCGCGTCTCGTTTTTCAATAGTGTCCCTGATGCTTCTTTGCCAATCCTTTTTATAACGCTGGAGTCGTCCAGCTCGTCAACCCAGGGGGCTGAGAATAGCGGTCCACGATGGCAGAGAACCACCCTGTAAATAATAATGCCATGCAACCAGACTGGAAGCGAATTGATAGTGAGCGCCACCTGTCGACATGTCAAACAACCATATATCTCCAAGGGGCAAATCTGCACAGGCCCTAAACTCCCTCAAAAACATGAATGTACCATGTTTATATTAAAGGGATTACTGTCATTATGTGACTTTGTATGTATAACGGGAAAACGTTTCAAACTTGTTTAGAAGAGAATCAAGAGATAATTTGACACACTGATAATTATAATGGAGTGGGATATAGAACAATATCTTCAGTCTTGTCGATGTGAGCAATAGCTTTACATTTCATGATGTCGTTTCAGACCAATGATACGATATTGTCCTTTATCTCTAGTTTGTTGCACTGTCGGGTAATTTCAGCCTAGCGGCTTAAAAGCACGATGGAATTTTAGAAATATATGCATGAAATAGGCTACCCAACACATTATGGATTGCTTTGAAACAAATACGTGGAATAACGACAATTTAAATTGCTGAGATTATAACAGATTGTGAAGTAAAGGGCAGAATAGTAGCTAAAATGTCCAAGGTCTATATTGAAAATGATGAGGTCCAGATTTAAGCCGTTAGGGTTCCTAAATTGGAAATTGTAGGCTGGCTGACACCCTTCTTTTAATCCGTCTACACATTTCTGTAAACAAGCAATTGGTGTAAATGTTTGCGCAGGTTTAAGGTAGTTTAATGTACGTATGTTTTAGTGTGCTTTTGTATTTTAAATATATTGCATGCTAAGGATACTACAATATTTTGTATTTTTTGTGAAGTACACTCCCCTACCGAATTGGCCTTCACAGATGGGAATTTAGTGCTAAACTGATTCGTTTTCAAAGTCATTTCAGAATTTGAATCTTAAACTGGTAAATTGAGTAAACAGATATATCCATCTCACTCAAATGTTAGCTGGCCAATTTTCTCAGAGAATTTCTAACGCATAATCTCTCTATTTCCCCTTGTTTAAACAAAATGTCTAATCTGCAACTATAGTTTTCATCATTGCTTTTCTTCTATTCATTTAAACTGTCATACAAGCACGCTCATCTTCTATCCACAGGATGTCAGTATGAGACCAACAGGCTATACATTCCCACTGTGGTTAACACTGTGGTCGTGTGCCTTTTGTGGGCAGTTGGTGGATTGCAGGTCTATTTATTCTAGACTAGGCCTATATGAATTGATTTTTTGGTTTAAATATTATTTACCGCATATCTAAAATGTATCTGTCGGTCGAAGTCTAATTTAGTCGATCTCCTATATTAGCTTTGAAATTAAATTCTGTCTAGATCAGTCTTTTCGTTTGTAGTCACACTTTTTGAGAGCGTTTTAAATAATTTGCAAAGTTATGAAATCCTCTTTACCTCATTACATTACAACTTTGGCAAAATGTTGTGTCATTGAGGTCCGCCCATTTCTTGAATATCATTGGTTGGCATCGTACCCGGGATCCCAACCTTCTTGGAATAAACTTGGTCTGTCTGATAAAGTCAACATTTACATAGAAGCTTTTGCCAACGGTGATAGTGCTTGTTGAAAATATATCTTAGATGTAACAGCTGTCTTCAGAAAGTGCCAGAGCCCTCACTCGTGACGGATCCTCTGCATTCATGGTAGGCGCCTTCTTGATAACATACCCTACATAATTATATCGCCTCCTAAAATATACTCTTGTTAGGACATAATTTTGTATTGCTGTTATAACTTTAAGCCTCCTCCTGAACTGGGCGCGCGTTGACGAGTCGTGTCGACCATACCACTTTGGCCGCTCGTAACGATTATTCTCATTTGGACTTTGGAACTTTTGGCATGTTTGACTGATGGCTATATTGTATACCACTGAGGTCCGGACTATATTTGTTTATGCTTCTGAGTGCCATAAACTGGTTCGTTGGCCTAATAGATTCATACAGATTAATTCCTCATTCTCAACGGCTAATGTTTATTTCTTTTTTTCAATTGTGTGGGTTTGTGTTGAATTGGATTTGTGCCCAAAGCTTGGCTAAAACAGGCAGGGTAGTAATTGTATATATATTTTTTTATCTGCCTCATTTAGGAGAAGCCGTTTTTAAACAGCTCATATTGTATGTAGAGTAGGGCTAGTGTTGAACAGGAGACTTGGGCTGTGGGTTTCTGTGGAATTAGAAACTAGACATAATGTGCCTGATTTATGGTCCTAAATTAATTCCTCTGTATCAGGAGTGTGTTAGAAAGTTTTTCTAACTTAACAGTTTTCTTGAGAATACTGGGGAAGTTCAGTCTCTATTCTCAGTCCTCAGTATCGGGGTGTTTTCTGTATAGGAAGTGTGCATTGGACTAAACTTCCAGCACTGGTTTGACGTCAGAGGGCAAGACCTTCAGCCAGGGACCCATCTATCTTTATCTGTGGCCTTCAAGCAGCAGGAGGCTGTAAAGGATGTAACCATCCAACTCAAGATCTACATATATGCCTACTTAGTATATGTGTATATGCTGCTTTAGATGACAGTGTTGAATCCCCCCTGAAGCTGGTTTTATGACTGTGAGAGTGTGGCTGTGTTTATATTAGTCATGGTGGTATCTCTGGAATTAAATCCTGAATTCCTTTCTGCCCCAGGGTCTCTCTAAAGGGTTAACAGTTTACCCGACACCTGATAGGAAGTCTGTAGTGTGTGTGTGTGTGTGTGTGTGTGTGTGTGTGTGTGTGTGCGTGAGTGCGTGCGTGGGTGCGTGCGTGCGTGAGTGTGTGTGCATGCACGTGTAATAGCCTATATCTATTCTTTAGGAGGCCTATTCTGGAAAAGGCAGGCTTTTGAACAGAACCAAAAAACATGAGATGAATGCATCTCATTTGTAAATATATATATATAAAAAAAGTATATAATAAGGCTTGTTAATATCTTGAGCTTCATTGCATCTCAGCCTTGGCCTAATTCATTTGATTTGTTAGTCATTGTTTTTTTTTGGTTCAGGAGTACCAGCCAAGCTAATTGGACCATGTTTACATCAAGAGGCCACTGTTTGTCTGTGGCTTGAATCTCTGTTAAAGTCTCTCACCAAAGCATGACCACTTAGCTGCATCGCTGTTCAAGCTGAATATGGTGTGTGAACACTGGCAACACTTAGGCCCCTCTCTCTCTCTCTCTCTCTCTCTCTCTCTCTCTCTCTCTCTCTCTCTCTATCTCTCTCTCTCTCGCTTGTTCTCTCTCTCTCTCTCTCTCTCTCTCTCTCTCTCTCTCTCTCTCTCTCTCTCTCTCTCTCTCTCTCTCTCTCTCTCTCTCTCTCTCTCTCTCGCTATCTTGCTTTCTCATTCTGTCTCTCTTTCTCATACACTTTTGTGTTGGGGGGGGGGGGGGGTTCAAAATCTAACCATAAAGCACAAAAACATACACAGTTATTCTTAGAGAGTGCCCCAGGGCCACAAATACTCTTTGGGTTTAGAGGATCAGTGACGAATTGCTGACGCATGCTTGTGGTTTTACAGCCTCGCTTAGAGGCCTCAGATTCATGGGGGTCCAAGTATCCTGAGGTATTGACCTCTTGTAGCCATCTGCAATCAGCAACCTCCGAAATAAAAAGTCTCTGTGGAAACCCAAGGCCGTGCCAAGACAGTGTCAAGAGCAGCCCAGATAGCCTGCTAGGTTCCCTCTTTGTGAAAACCGCATGCCATCCTTTGTGATAAGGTGTTACCTCGCGCTGTTACAGATGTTCACTTCGGAGTATCACAGTCTCACAAGAGGCTGTGTTCATTGACAGAACAGAAACAAATTGAATCACACAGAAGTAGCCCCAGACCAGCCAGAGGTTAGTCACTGCATTACTCAACACAACAGGAAGGAAAGGAGGAGACATCTTTCGGGGGGAAAACAGTGGTGGTATGGCGGGAGGCCTCACACTCTAACTATGTCTACAGGGACCGGAAAATGACTCGGTATTAGTGTCTGCTTAGGAATGTGTGTGTGTGCTAATCAGGGTCTATGCCAGTAATGAACATACAGCTCACTGTACAATCTAATCCTACCTAATCACTTTGTGCTGTATGTTCTCACCTCTTATTGGGTCAGAGAACAGCATGTTTAAACAGTCTTTACCACTTTTTGTTTTGTTTTACCTGAAGTCAGAAAGGTCCCAAAGCAATGATAACAGTTTAAAACTGTGGCTCATTCAAGTAAATTGTGGGTGTGGATGTTTAGTAAACATTGTTTACAGTCTTTTCTTAGGGTTAAAGGTAGCACTAGTGAGGGGTTTAAATGGTCTGATTTGACAACCAATGTTTCCCTGCAGTAACCATGTGCATGCATACTAAAATGGAGCAGAGCAGCAGACTGTGGCTTGGCAGCTGTCTGGCCTTGTAGGTATGGTTTCTGTAGAGGCTCAGGCCACAGTATGATTGGCTGAAACTGAACTTGTTCAAAAGGGAAGCCATCCTAGTAAGATTTGATTGACCAACCAACAACAACCAAACTGAGCTATACTGAAACAAAGCGGGCTAGTGTGTGTGGGTGTGCGCTTTATTCATTTAACAGAATTTGTCATTTCACTTAAAAATATGCAAGAAAGCATATTTCTCAAGTTAATGATATTAAAGATAGACACTTAAGTAATTGTCCAATGACAGAGCTGCTCATTCAATATTTCAGAATTAGGGAAACTGAGTCCCAAACCCATCTCAGGGTCAAGGGTCAGACAGGGTGAGAAACAATCCCCTGTCATGGCTATCGGGTGTCAGTAACCACAGTAACAACTGAAAGCATGCTGTGGGAGGAGTCTGTTTTCCAGGCTCCTCCCCTGATATGCAGTGAACCTATAAAGAAGGCAGTGGGAGGAGTCTGTTTCCCAGGCTCCTCCCCTGATATGCAGTGAACCTATAAAGAAGGCATTGGGAGGGAACCATTATACTGCAAGTCCCCTCCCTAAATCTAAACGAAACCACTCTGTGGAATGCATACACACTCTCTCACACACCCTCACTCTCAGTCATAGAAGTCGTTCAAGTCAATGTTCCTTCCTGTTTTTCCCCAGTTCCGTTCCCTGTTTCGTCTCGTTGTTGGTATAGATTTGCTTTTTGGCTGGAATTCCAAGACAGAATATACTTTAAAGCGGAACTACAAAGCAACTTGAGTGTGGAAGCAAACCCAATGAGGCTATAGAAAAACCTTCAAATAATTTTTTTAGGGTTCGGTTTTTCTGCTGTGGGAGTCGCCCTCTGGCTTAGCAGAGATAACGGAAGCCTGGTGAGGGCAGAGAGGCAGAAAGGAGGTGAGGTGTCCTCGTCTGGCTCAGGGGGAACTCTTTTCAAACAGTGGCGGATCTCAACACTTTGTCAGCTTCTCTTGAGGAACCCAACCCAGACAGAAAATAATGGCCGATGCGTCCTCTGGAATCCCCTGGACTTGCACAGACTACTGATTAACACACACACACACACACACACACACACACACACACACACACACACACACACACACACACACACACACACACACACACACACACAAACGGGCGTGGAGGAAAAGAGGTCCCTGACGCAATATGGAAGCATTGAGGGAGTCCTTTCTGAATTTGACCTTTCAGATGTCCACCTACAAGAGAGCCACACTGGATGAGGAGGATCTGGTGGATTCCACTAGCGATGACATCACTTCCATCATGCAGGTATGGCTGAGGTACTGTTATCTTGAATCACACTTGTCAAGTCTAAACATATACACTTCCCATAAGTGCAACTTTAAAGATGTAGAAATACATTCACTTGACTTAATGTCTCAGTTTCATCATTCAGGCCTCTTTATCTATGGCTCGCCGTATTTCAAAAAGGTTCAATAATCTGTTGCTGAGCCCTGCTGCAAAACATATGCTTCCCTTTGTACCTCCAGGGGAAGTTTGACGTTCAAAGAGGAGCTCACTGGTTGTGGCATATTTACGTTGTTGCATTTATCCTGAATAATCTAACTTTCTCAATGTATTATTATATTATTATATATTATTATTAACTCCACTGGCGCTGTTAACCTTAAGGTTTAAACCCTTAATAAGGGTTAATTAATAAATAGTTAATACAACAGACTCCAAACTCCCTCACTGAAATACTAATTACTTGGCTGTCTCTGTGTCACTCTCATTTGTCATGGTGGATACAAACACCTCTTCATCATTCATCATATAACCTCTTTGAAGATCCCCAACGCAACTGGAAATAAGCAGAGGGTCCAGGCTATGTGAGTGTGTCACTGTTGGGGATATCCACCAATGGAAAGTCGACAACACTGTAAGAGAGGGCACAGCGTACTGCACATGCTGAGCTGTATACTACTGTTACTATAGGAGCAAGCATTGAATTGTAAGCTACCTGTAAAAATTGACACAACAGTGTTTCTTGAAATATTAATTATTGCTGCGACTTAACACATTACAACACATTGTAGTATAGTAATCAAGCCTGACGCATGCTTAGTCAATTAGCTCATGGGTTCATGGTATTATAACCCACTGCTTAATGGCAACATTAATAAGATGTTTGGTTGTCCACTTTAATTTAGTCTATTCGGTCAGCAGTCCTTTCCTATTTTATTGAACTCCGGAACAAAGATCAGTCCAGAGATATTTTCCCTTGGCATAAAGAAACAGGAACGGGCCAGATATAATTTTCAAATAGACAGAATGTTAAAAATGTCCAACGCTTCCCCTCCTCTACGTTATCGTGCTGTGGTTTCTTCAGTGAGACTCTTTGATGAAGGCCAGGGCGTTTAACCACATGGACTTGGCAGAAGGAGCCTCTCAATTACACCAAGAAACACATATCAAGACCAAACCCTTTCCAACCTGCTGAGCTCCCCGGGATTAGGAAGCCACTGTGGCTTTAGCTTTTCAGCTACTTTTCCCTTCGACCTTTGAACTCTGGGCTTAGCTAATGGGAGTTAATCTGATTCTCATGTCGGTTTGGGGTAATTGATTTTAACGGCTGTGTAAAGCTTACTTTGAGTTTATTCATATTCCTTGTATAATTTAGCATCTATTAAAAAAAGTTTACTGGAGGCCCAATTTGTTATTTTACCTCCAACCTTTCAGTACATTTTCAGAAAAGTAAGACTGAATTTGTAACATTTGTAATTTGTAATTTGTATGATGGTGCCAACTCTTTGGCACCATCATAACTCAAAATAAAGGTAGTTCTTGCTCCAGATATTGCGAACATGACATTGTAAACAAATCCTTTATTGACTTAAAAAGTAATCTCTTAAAGAGTAAACTCTTTGTATGATGTGGTCTGTCAATGAATATGAAAGTTAACAACGATTTGTCTAAGATTTGCCTTCCATTGCTTAGTGGGGACTTGAAACCAAACTCCTCCTGGGTTTGGTTTGGTTTGAAATCACTTTAAGTGAGTCAGTATTTTCACTGTAATTAAAAGCCATCAGATGTCACAGCTTTGTGATTCATTTATTACTTTTTTTACAATATGTATTTAATTTTTTACCCATTGTGACTTAAGTTGACGTGTGTGTGTGTCTGTTTCTGTCTGTCTGTCTGTCTGTCTGTCTGTCTGTCTGTCTGTCTGTCTGTCTGTCTGTCTGTCTGTCTGTCTGTCTGTCTGTGCGTGTGCGTGTGCGTGTACGTGTGTGTGCGTAGGTGACACTGCAGCATAGCCACGTCCCTCCATGTTGGGCTGAGAAGACCCGAGGGGAGAGGAGGCTGCTGGTCCTGCTCTGTGCATTGTCTATAGCCTTGTTCTTTTCTCTCATCACCACTGGGATTTTCTACAAACAGAGTGAGTTCATCTACAAAATCATCTGGATATACCAGGCCTGTTGATTCCTCTAAAGGACTTATTAGCCTCTCATTTGACCAAAACTCCTGACCCAGTTCCTTGAATGTTGGCCTTTCATTAGAGCATGGCACCATTCTTTATGTCACAAACACAAGGAACTCTGGGTTGATTTCCTTGTATTTGTTAAAGGAAACTAAATGCCACTTCCTCCTATTCAATCACCTATGTGTTCAGCCATGACACATCATTTAGGCTTAGGCTTCCCCTAGACTCCAAATGTTTCTCTCCCATGTTACTGCTGATATCAAGTTTCTATTGTTTGCCCAACGTTCCCTTTTATGAGGCTCTGCTATGCTGGGATATATCACTGAACTCCTTCTGTTCTGTAAAGCAAGGTTAATAACATTGAAGATTCATCCACCTTTGAAAACAAATAAGGAAATAATCTAAACGTCAATTACAGCAACACTCATGATACACTCAGGATGATATGTATTATTCCAAAGCCCCTTCATCCTATCTACCATCCAGTCTCTTTTATTCCACACACTCAGCATGTAACACACAGAATGAGAGTGAGAATGCACTTTAAGGACTTGCAGGTTGTACAATATTATACTTAACTGCACAATTATCCCTGAACATCGCTATGAGCGTCGTCTAAGCGGCTGGACTACGTCTCTAATAATAGTGTGGGCACAGTAAACTTGTTATTTGAAAATCTAGAGGTGAATCCCCTTCTCCTTATCCCAGTAATTTGAATAAACACATAAATGAATGTTGGTTTCTAAAACAATAAACTCCTCCTGGCTTGTTGACCATGAGATAGAGATCTAAGAGAACATTTGGCAAATGTTAGATGGAAGACATCAACCTGCAGCAGACAGTTATGTCTGGCATGAGGTCATGTGACTAGGAGATTAAGAGGCAATACATAATAAAAGTGAGCTATCTGTGAGGCTGTGGCACATTGAAACCTGGAGGGTTAATCCTCACAGGTTGTTTATAGAATGCCACAAAGAAGAAGTTATTGTCATCCAAAGCCGTTGGCTTTTCCTCAGTAATGGTTTCCAGATGGTCTCTGGAGTAAATAGCCTTGTGTATTTGAAGCTCCCACACTGACAGATTTGGGGGAATGCTACCCTCTTTCCTCTCCTGAAATAGTTTGTTGTGAAATGAAATAATAACTAAAATAATAGTGTCCCAACTGTTGAACGTGATCGAGCCAACGTTTAGTTGCAGAAATATCTTGAAAGGAAATTGTTGGTGACTCGTTATCTCTGTCTCCCATCTCTTCTCCATTGGCAGCTCACCCAGGCCTGTGTCTCACTGAATCCTGCATCACTGTAGCCAGCAGAGTCATGGGGGCTCTGGATCGCTCAGTCGACCCCTGCCAGGATTTCTACAATTTTGCCTGTGGGGGCTGGGTGAAGAACAACCCCCTCCCTGAGGGGAAGTCCCGCTGGGGACCCTTCAGTCATCTGTGGGAGCGCAACATGGCTGTTATGAAGCACCTATTGGGTAAGACTTTGTCTCAGGGTCCATATCTGCCTCGTCCTTACTTTAAAGACTTATATACTAAAGCGAATAGTTATTTCTTCTCTGCTCTCAATGTTTGGACTCTTCCACGGTTAAAAACATTTATTTAAACAGGTTCGTTTTAAATTCGAATCTATTCCTACCTGCATAATCTAACTCTACCTGTCAAAGTTAGTGGATTGTGGCGGTTTTTTTTGATTTGCATGTGTTTGCGTTGGCAGAGAACACCACCATTAAAGGTCTGAGTGAAGCCGAGGAGAAAGCTCAGAGGTATTACCAGGCCTGTATGAGTGAGGCCAAGATCGAGAGTTTAGGAGCCAGGCCTTTACAGGAACTCATAAATCAGGTACATAGTTCACAATTCAAGAAATATTTTTAAAATGACAACTAAATGCACATTTCCTAAATGTATAACTAGGATTACAAGAGACTAGTTATCAATTCATTCCTGATTTCAAAGTGCTGTTTTCTATAGCGGCGTCCTAGTTAAAAGCGTTTAGATTCTAGGAGTCTCCAGCTTACATTGTTTGTGGTTTCAGACAGGAGGATGGGCCTTGACGGAGTCCTGGGACAAAGATAATTTCCAGGAGGTTCTGCGCATGGTCTCAGCCAACTACCGCACCTCACCCTTCTTCACTGTGTTTGTCAGCACCGACTCCAAGAGCTCCAACAGCAACATTATCCAGGTGAGAGACTGTCTGTCTCTCTATTGGCCCTGCTCTCTCTCTGTGTCTCTGTCTGTCTCTCTATTGGCCCTGCTCTCTCTCTGTGTCTCTGTCTGTCTCTCTATTGGCCCTGCTATCTCTCTGTGTCTCTGTCTGTCTCTCTATTGGCTCTGCTCTCTCTCTGTGTCTCTGTCTGTCTCTCTATTGGCCCTGCTCTCTCTCTGTGTCTCTGTCTGTCTCTCTATTGGCTCTGCTCTCTCTCTGTGTCTCTGTCTGTCTCTCTATCTCTATCTATTCTCAACATTATCCAGGTGAGAGACTGTCTGTCTCTCTATTGGCCCTGCTCTCTCTCTGTGTCTCTGTCTGTCTCTCTATTGGCCCTGCTCTCTCTCTGTGTCTCTGTCTGTCTCTCTATCTCTATCTATTCTCAACATTATCCAGGTGAGAGACTGTCTGTCTCTCTATTGGCCCTGCTCTCTCTCTGTGTCTCTGTCTGTCTCTCTATTGGCCCTGCTCTCTCTCTGTGTCTCTGTCTGTCTCTCTATTGGCCCTGCTCTCTCTCTGTGTCTCTGTCTGTCTCTCTATTGGCTCTGCTCTCTCTCTGTGTCTCTGTCTGTCTCTCTATTGGCCCTGCTCTCTCTCTGTGTCTCTGTCTGTCTCTCTATTGGCCCTGCTATCTCTCTGTGTCTCTGTCTGTCTCTCTATTGGCCCTGCTATCTCTCTGTGTCTCTGTCTGTCTCTCTATTGGCCCTGCTATCTCTCTGTGTCTCTGTCTGTCTCTCTATTGGCCCTGCTATCTCTCTGTGTCTCTGTCTGTCTCTCTATTGGCCCTGCTCTCTCTCTGTGTCTCTGTCTGTCTCTCTATTGGCCCTGCTCTCTCTCTGTGTCTCTGTCTGTCTCTCTATTGGCCCTGCTCTCTCTCTGTGTCTCTGTCTGTCTCTCTATTGGCCCTGCTATCTCTCTGTGTCTCTGTCTGTCTCTCTATTGGCCCTGCTCTCTCTCTGTGTCTCTGTCTCTCTCTCTATCTCTATCTATTCTCAACATTATCCAGGTGAGAGTGAGAGCAGCTCCAGTTCAGATGGAAAATTCCATTGATCCCTCTTTACTTCATTTTGACATTTGGCAGTGTACATTGTGGACAGGATTTTATTGTTGATTTACATGTATATTTGCATGTTTTTTTTTCTTTTGCTTTTTTCTACATCCTTTTTCATTTTGTACAGAAGCCACACATAAAATAGCTAAGCTGGACCAAGGTGTCTCATTCACGCTGTATGCTTGATTAGAGACAGTTAACTCCAGGGCGCTTATGGATGTTTGAGCAGGGGGTATTTGAAGTTGTGTCTCTGTTTCTTGTAGGTAGATCAGTCTGGTCTTGGACTTCCTTCTCGGGATTACTATCTCAACAGAACTGCCAATGAAAAGGTATTGTATTTGTGACTGCTACAACGTTATGGCCGAGTCACAGTTTTACTGAGGCGATCATTACAGGACCTTTTGACTGGAGCATTCAAGCTCATCAGATGAGAGAATTAGCTCTGTAAATACACACACAGTATGTGCAGCGGAAATTCCAGATATGTTTATTTCATTAAGCAACAGAAAATATCTTAAGGGGCATTATAAAGTCTTAGTGTACTCAGAACAGATAATGTTGAAGTAATAAGAGACAAAAATGCCTGAACTCCAGGGGACTCTCACCATTGGCTAACTACTAATCAGTGTTTTCTTTGCTCCCTATTATTTTCTTAATTGAATTCCATCAATATCCTCCCCCCTTTGGTGTTTCCTGCCTGGTCTTTGTAGTATCTGACGGCATACCTAGACTTCCTGGAGGAATTAGGAGTCCTTCTGGGGGGTTCCAAAGAGACATCGCGGTCCCTGATGCAGGAGATAGTTGACTTTGAGACCGCCCTGGCCAACATCACTGTGCCCCAGGAGGAGAGGAGGGATGAGGAGCTCATCTACCACAAGATTCAGGCAAAAGACCTGGCGGTCAGTGGCTTGTGGACACTCTCCACATCGTGTATTTAGTTTTATTGATTTACAATCATGTTGTTTACCACTTTTAATCATACTTTGGTTTGTATTCATTATCATGTAAAGCACATTGAGCTGCACTTGTTGTATGAAATGTGCTGTACAAATAAAGATTATTATTATTATTATTATAATTTAGAGAGGAAATTACAGTGGTTGATACTTTATCATTTTAATCAAAAAGACTTGTGCATACAATAATTCTATTAAGTAGAATAATAAGTCCAGTGCTGTCTCTCTACCTTTTGTCATTACTGTAAGTCTGTGTTGAGTCTAACATATCACACATGTGTGATGACACATCAGGTGTTGAGTAGAAAGCAATTGTAGAGACAAAGATAAATCGTGTGAATGTAAATGTAATGTACACATTTGTTTTTTAGACGTTAGCTCCTGCGGTGGACTGGATACCTTATCTGTCCGGCGTGTTCTCCCCTGTACCACTCAACGGCTCGGAGCCTGTGGTCCTCTATGCTAAGGATTACCTCCAGGAAGTGTCAGCCCTGATCAGTAACACCAACAAAAGGTTAGACTCTCTTCCATTTGCCATTTTGCTTTAGCTTTTTCGTATTTGTATAGCACATTTTATACATATTTTTTTTCAAAATACACAGGATACGGTGTTATCATATCCGTCGTGCCTTAATCCACGTTAAGCACTCTTAAAAGCCAATATTTAGAAAGGGTTTGGGTTGAGAGCAGATATTGCATTGGGGTTTTCAAGTGGGCACCTTCCATCCCGGATGTTTTGTTAATTTGAGTCCATAACACCTCCAGAAGGCTTAACGGTGAGCAGTGACGTCTTAGAGCCAACCCCCTCTATATCCACTCTCGGCATGGCCAGATAATCATAGAATAGACATCCTATACACACCTCCAACTGCTGGCTTTAAACATGGAACGCTCAGACAGTTGAAAGATTTACTTTACAAATTAAACCAAACTCCATGACTTATGTAAACATCTTGTACCAATACCCTATACACACTCCCAACTGCTGGCTTGAAATGTGGAACGATCAGACATTAGAGAAGATTCATCACACAACGTAAACCTTATGACTTATATAGATACCCTATACCAGTACCCTATACACACTTCCAAATGCTGGCTTGAAACATGGAACACACAGACAGTTGAAAGAATAGCTTTACATTGTAAACCTATTCTTTCCCTACTCTATACTTGCTGCGTTGGTAAAATCCTGCTTACCTTTATGCCTTAGTCCTCAGATGAAACCACTTTCTTTGGTTTTTCCTAGACTATTCAAATATCCTTACCAACTGCGTAATTTGTAGTTTTTCTTCATCAGTCTTTTAAGTGTGTGTATGTGTGTGTGTGTATATATATATATATATATACATATACATATATATATATATATACAATTGTAACACATCACATATGTGAAAAGTAAAAAACAAATGTGATACTGTGTGCCTGGTTATCATGCTCAACAACGAAATGTTACTGACTTTGCAGCCTCCTGAATAATTACATGATCATGAAGGTTGTGAGGAAGATGGTGTCCATTTTGGACCAGAGGTTCCAGGATGCTGAGCAGCGCTTTTTTGAAGTCATGTACGGGACCAAGAAGGTAAGCATTGCTCACCGCGACGTCTCGTCACAGGGACAAACTGTCGTATGGAAACTGTCAGGCCTCATCACTGATTAGGGCAAGCACATCCCCCAGCTCAGAGATTCCTTCACCCAACCGCCTGTTGGCAGAGAATGTATATTTGCTGATAAAGATCAAAGCAATTAGCCAGCAAATCGAAGTGGCTATAAAGTAAACTGTAAATGTTAATCCATCCAAATAAAACCTCACAAGAGTTGCAATTAACGTTGAAATAAAGAAAAGCCAAAATAATTTGGATAGGTATCTGAGGATTAAAGAATGAATAGCAGTCATCATTAAATGCACAATAAATTTACCACACAGCTGGCTGGCTGGCTGGCTGGCTGGCTGCTTGTGTGTTAACAGATAGAGAACGTAATAGTTTAGGCTCCATTGTCTTTCCTGCAGCTCTCCTAGTCCTTATCTGAACCAGATCCTGTTCCCTGGCCTTGTGTTCCATTGGGGCCACCCTGTAATAATATATCCTGGTGTTTCTAGGCCTAGCCTGAGTGTGTGTGTGTGTGCGTGTGTGTGCGTGTGTGGGCGTGTGTTTGTGTGTGTGTCCTGTATTTGTAGTCTATCTATGAGTGATGTTAGTGTGTTGACCTTTGTTTCTGTGTGTGTGTGCGTGTGTGTGTGAATGGGTGAGCGTGTCTTGTAAAGAGTTGAATCATCACAGACTGACAACAACAGGACACCCCTCTCACTCCCTCGACTTCCTCTCTCATACCAAGGTTATTTACAGGGTTAAACTGAAGCAGAGATTATGCAGACCAGCAAAGCGGGAATGGACTGAGGGTAGGACAAGCACAGAGGCAACCCCAACCGAATGAAGGACAGGAGTCGGATGTAGGGGAGGGGGAAGGGAGGAACTCTGTTGTGGGTCACAGTAACTGCATATATACATGAGAACATTCAGTCCAGGCGAATAGTATAGGTACACACACACACACACACACACACACACACACACACACACACACACACACACACACCGATAAAGGCCAGCTAGGCCTCGAAGGCAGAATTACGACATAGCAAGTTCCTTGCAGTAAACTACACTGTTCCCATAAATAGGACAACACTGCAATTCAAAGAACATTTTAAATCCTTTCACTGCTGTCACCCACTGGCTGCTCCATTACAATATCCATACAGCTGTGCATGAGCTGGATCTGCCATATGATGGCCAAGTATTGTGATCCGATTGGTAGATTCTATGCCTTATTGTTGGATCACAGATGGGCTTTATCCTATGGTTTCCCAGATATCTAGGATCTAACAAAACGGTATTTCCTCCAAGTTTAAAGAAGATCTCAGGGCTTTGCATGGGGGCTTACATGTGTTTCAAACCACGGCCGGTATTATGTGCAAAGCATGCGGGCCTCTGATCTCACACTGGAGTGTGTGATGTGGTTTGATGTTCCAGAGCTGTACTCCACGCTGGAAGCTGTGCGTCAGTGACACGGACAGCGCCCTGGGCTTCCCTCTTGGAGCTCTGTTTGTCAAAGCCACCTTTGCTGAGGACAGCAAGGACATCGTAAGTATTTCAAAGTTACTGTCCCACGACGCCCCTGTTCCTCCGCTCCTGGGATGGGCCTCTCGAGTCAAACCCTGAGCATCTTTTCCCTCTCCCCTCTCCAATCATCAGGCTGAAGATATGGTGTCGGACATTAAGCGGGCCTTTGAGGACAGCTTACAAGACGTGAGCTGGATGGATCCAGAAACCAAACAAGCAGCGAAAGACAAGGTGGGAGAGACATATTCCCTCCACTCATTTGAGAAGGAATGAATACTTTGATCTGCTTTGTTCTTGGATCAGTGACTCTATAGTGCCACCTGGTGTTAGCATTTTTTGCAATGAGTCTCATCTGCCAACATACAGGCAGATGCCATTTACAACATGGTGGGCTATCCAAAGTTCATCATGGACTCCAAAGAACTTGACAAGGTGTTCAATGATGTAGGTAAATGTGTGATTGCAATACATCTGGGTATTCTTGCATTAAACCCAACTGAACTTCTATAATTGTTTTCTTTTTAAGATCAAGCTTCCAAATTTTCTTTAGTTTTAAATTCTACTCTCTTTCAGTTTGAGGTGGTTTCGGACCTTTACTTCCAAAATGTCATGCAGTACTACAACTTCTCAGCCAGAGTGAATGCAGACCAGCTGAGGAAAAAACCCAACAGAAACCAGTGAGTTGCCTTCTTTTTCAGAAGCCACGGGCACTGCCAGCTCCTCTTCTCTCCAACGGGCAGGACAACTGCTATGACACGGACACCGTCTCATTCTGTTGCTGACTCTACGGAAAACTACTGGCATCTAGGAGCGTTCCCGGGCAACTTCCCTCAACTGAACCGATCCGTGTCTGATTAGTTTGAGGAAGGGGTTGGGGAGGGGGAGAGTGAGCGACTCCGGGAGTCTCTTTAATATCATACAATCCTAAAGTGCAAGTTTTCTGTTTGTTTTACTGTACAGGTGGAGCATGACCCCTCCAACTGTAAATGCCTACTACAATCCCACCAAGAACGAGATGGTGCTGCCAGCAGGAATCCTGCAGGCTCCCTTCTACAGCCGCACGTGGCCTAAGTACGCCCCCCCCCCCCCTCCTCCTCCTCCACCCAACCTGGTCAAGGCCCCTTAGTCTGTGATTCCGGTCAGGAATGTATTGCATTATCTGGTCAAATGTTCTAGGAAATGTCTGTAATGTACATTTACAATCAAAATTATTATTATTTTTTCAGAGCTCTGAATTATGGGGGCATTGGTGTAGTCATGGGACATGAGTTAACCCATGCCTTTGATGACCAAGGTTAGCCAATTTTAATTTGATTTAGCGTCTTTGTATTTATATATAGCTTTTCTAAAACCCAATGTATTATTATCATTATTATCACATTATATTACTATATTAATACATAGATATTATTATAATATCGTATTATATTATTATTATTATATATATTCTTACCTACATTCTCTGTTTATACACTATTACTCTACTAAACTATGACATTTTTTATTATAATATTGGAACACTGACGATGCACATGGTTTATTGTTTAAACTGTGTTCTGTATAAAAGGAAGGGAGTATGACAAGGATGGGAATCTCCGTTCATGGTGGAAGAACTCTTCTGTGGAGGCGTTCAAGAAGCAGACTGAGTGCATGACGGAGCAGTACAGTAATTACAGCATCAACAAAGAGCACTTGAATGGAAAACACACTCTGGGAGAGAACATTGCAGATAATGGTGGACTCAAAGCTGCCTACAAGGTTGGTCGGTGACAAGGCTCTCTGCTTTCATTTCATATTGGAATAAAAACAAATTTGACAGAGTCAGTTATGTTGTGAAACATGCAAATCAATCTGTAACGGTAGAGAACAAGCTGAATCCGACAATTATCAGTCAAAACATTCTGTGATGACATTGTGAGATGGGATATTTACAAGGTTGGAAACTACTTAGAGATGCAATATCAATCATAGTACACTTGTTTTGGTTGCAGTGGGTTATGTATACTTTACAGTGAAGACTGGCAATGCGACAGGTGGTTTATGAGCGGCCAGGTCAGTCTGTGGTCGCTCTCTCACTCTCTCGCATTCTTTCTGTATAATGAAAAGTCAGAGGTTAGGAAGCCGATGAGTAAATCTCAGGGCAGTAAAACAGTCTGTTTCCCCTCCATGCATTATAAGCCCGCTGCGTTAGTGTTAAGTAAATAGGCCTATGGTAGTGGAAAAACAAGGAAACTCCAGTTATTCTCAAGATGTCCCTCCATACGTCCCACATAGGGACTGCTGCGTGTAACCTGATCCTTTGTGGATTTGTAGGCTTATGTGAGCTGGATCAAGAAGAATGGAGAAGAGCCCACCCTCCCCGCCCTGGGGATGACCAATCAGCAGTTGTTTTTTGTTGGCTTTGCTCAGGTTTGTACCTCGTATGAGATATTGAACCAGTTGTCTCCATTTCCAAGTGACCGACCTATAGCATTTCTTCTTCAGGCATCACAGTACATTTGTAGTCTTTATTCCAATCGCTATAATGTATCACCAGTTTCTAATAAGCACTTTAAAAGCCCCTTATTTGTACTTTGTCTTGCATCTGCTCCGGTTTGTAGGTCTGGTGCTCAGTGCGTACGCCTGAGAGTTCACATGAAGGTGTCATAACAGATCCACACAGTCCATCCAGATTTCGAGTCATTGGCACCGTCTCCAATTCACATGAATTCTCAAAGCACTTTAGTTGCAAAGCCGACGCCCCAATGAACCCCAGGCATAAGTGTGACCTTTGGTAACGTCCCAGTGATGTATAATAACCTGTGGCAACATGGACACTGGGAATATAGAAAAGAAGTCAACTCAGTGACAAATTCTACTTGGAAGGAGATCACTGGTACCTAAGCCACTAAAAAAACAAAACACTGCCATACCACTCAACCCTTCTCAGGTTCCTTACTAGGACAACTAGTGCCTTGAGTGGACTGATGCTAGAAGTTGAATTCGGCTCAACTCCCCCTAGGAAGACGAACGACTACGAAAACAGCCCTTTTCACTTGCATGGAATGATGACAATATATTGGAGGGACTATTTTAACACTGGAAGCTGAATGGATGAGGACGGAGAAGGGGACTTAAAGAAACAGCCACTTAATGGTGAAGAGAGCTCTCATTCCCTTAATTGTCACAGAAAATTGTATTTATTTTCTGTTCCTTTTGTTTTGTTTGTGACTTTAATGCGTTATATCAAATTCACTATCATACTGTCTTTTTAGAATTTTGTGTGGTAATGCAAAATACAACAAAAGGGACGTGTCCTCTGTGGACAGAAAGTCAGAGGAAGTAGTTACAAAGATCATAAAACTTAACTTTTTATGGCCAATAACAACCACTTCTACAACAACAAAGGCTGGGGTTTTGATGGAAAACTGCCAGTGTGTCTGAATCAAAAACTAAATTCCTGCAGCATATACTTCATGAAGGTAGTTTTAAGGTGTCTGTAAGGCCAATGTATGGGCTTGGTTCTCTTTCCACAAAAGATGCACTGATTTATTTTTGTTATATATGTAACATCAGAAACAATTCAAAGAAAATGTTTAAAATGAAATGGAACATTTTTATCCAGAAATATCCTTATTCAACCTTAATGCAAATTGTAGGTTTAAAAAATGCTCATTTCAATGTAATAATAGGCTACAATAAGGTATCAAAAGTGCCATTTTTCATGCAATAATGCTCATGAGGTATACTGTATCATATGCCATTTTTAGGCTAATAAATATGTCAACAGTTATCTTTTTAGTGTAGTCTAAAAAGTCACCTTTCCATAATTCATGGAAGTAAAGGCCTATTTCATGTTCACGACAGCAAATAATGACAATTGGATTTAGAGCATTTTAATCTTTTGGAGCATAGTAGACGATTCTAATTTGGTCCATTCCAGGAATTTGGAAAACTTTATTTTCTTTACAGGCAATTTGACTGGATGAATGTCAATACACGAATTACGATCAACAGGAGATGTCGCTGTACACATACAAATTGTTCTTCTGCTAGCGAAGCTCGCGTCATCTTGATTTAGGCCAATCTACATTTTAGGTTTTATTTTACACATTTCTTGGACAACTTGCAATGTAGGCCTATTCACGAATTGGCAGGCTAGGTGCCTCAGTGGTGTAGGCCTATAAACATGCTCAAAAGTTTTTTGAATAATAAAATGAAATTGTCAGCACATACATAATAACATTTATATATGTTTCTATATCATGGAATTTAGGAATCAAAGAAAATACTTTTAAGGCATATTGGAAATGATGAAACTGATGGTAAAAATGTAAGTATGATTTCATTGGGGTAGAGCCGAGTATATCCGTATATGCCCGAGAACTGTCGATTAGTCTGTCCTGCCGGACTGCTAGAAGCGGCCGCAACGCCATGTTGACGAAGTCTCCCATCTCCGTGAGAAAAATGATGATAGGAAAAGCATTTGCAGAGAACAAACCATAAAATACTATAGGCAACAAGAAAGCGGGGATATTTCTCTGAAGAGCTAAACCGAACCGGATCCGCGGAGGTCCCGGACGGGCAAGGGAGGCAAACCTCCCACCGTCCTCATGAGTACTAGCACCGCTGATCCGAGCAGCGACTTTTCATGAAAAAAAGCGATTGTGCTATTCGAGCTCGCTATCCCAGTTCGGCAAAGGGATTTGGGGCCTGCTTCAAGATTTTTCAGCGCTTGCTTGTATGCAAGCTGATGTTTGTTTGTGTCAGTATTTATTAGTGTATTGTTTTATTTTTTTTATTTTTTTGCAATGAGTTTGCCAACGAAAGTAGTTCCAAAATCCGCCCCTGTCGCAGTTAGCGGACCTGGAACTGGCCCTTCTCCGTCGAATCAACTGCGGGCTACCCTGACCTCCGTGTCTTTACAGCCTGGAGCCCCGACCGCTCCTCAGCCGAACGCTGTGCCGCCACCTCAGTATCCTTCGTTGTTTCAAATACTTATATATTTGTGTTTTATACCTTCATCAGTCAAAAATATATGTAATAATGTCATCTTTTATTCACTGCCTGGCCAAGCTTTATAAATAGTGTTGGATGCTGGGGACTTCGGAGTGATGCTGCTGACACACACTGCTGGACTGTATGTGCAGGGAGGGGACAATTAGCTAACGTTACCTAGCTTAGCGGTGCTAACCGGCAGCAACTAGCGTTTAGGTAATAATTAGTTCAAGTAATTATAGAACATCAACACAAACATTGATCAGACCGTGATTGTAATTGTCAAACTTAAGTATTGGGTAAAAGACAAAATTATAGTTCACGTTAGCGAGTAGTTTACTAATGACGCGTTAGCTGCTAATGTTAGCTATGCCGACAAGCGTTGCCAGTTGACGGCCACCACCGGCAGCCGGCTTTGTTCACTGTCAAGTCAGGCTTCATTGGCAACAAATAATTGACTCAGTGAGCAATGCGAAGGCGGTCTTATTGTAGCGCGACAGAGGAATCAACTGAAGTGGCGGTGTGCCCTGCAGGTTAAACAAAGTATCGTCTGCCTTTTCAATCACGAAGTTGTAAGGTTAGCTAATGACAATTGCTAGATAACGCTATTAGCTTCATAATATGCAAGTTAGCTAAGCTAACAACTGCTGGCGTTTCTTTAGCTAGCAGCCTGCTTGTTTAGGGATAAGGCCCTGTGCAAGGGCCCTGTTTTCCTACAACTGGAACCCGGCGAAATGCTGGTTGTTTCATACTCATCTTACCTGCAACTTAACAAGCGGGCATGTGCTGTACAAACCCTCCTAAAAAGCTTGCCACGACTGAATTTTGAGCAATTTTTTTTTTTTTTTTTTTTTTTTTTTTAATATATGATCGATACATCTCAACCTGTAATGGTCTGACATGGCATGGTGTATGGACACTAAGTTGAGTGATAAATAAAACCTAAAGATTTTCCATATCGTGAGCTCCTGGATTCATTTATATATATATATATATATATATATATATATATATATATATATATATATATATATATATATATATATATATATATATACATATACATATATATAATTTTTTTTCATTCAGTGCTGTGGATAAGTAATTGGTACATTTGTGGGCCCCCTGCTGTTTACGGAAGTCAGTGATTACATCACACACCTGTTTTATTTACGGCATGATGGCAGTGGCAATGAAGTGGATTAGTTTGACATTGACTTCCTGTGTTTTTGTTGCAGACGCATCTGTGGTTCACAGTGGCCACTGTAAAAGGTTGTCTTGAGGTTGAGTACCACCCCTAACCAGTACTATCCTGTGGCACTGCTTACCTACCTAATAACTTCTGCAAAGTCATCTATCCCCACTCTTTCTCATTCTTGGGAATTGGGGACTCATTACTGTTGTAAATGTACTTGTGAGATCCCCTAAGCGCTGCATATTGATTTGATGACACATTTAGTACGATGATATCAGTTGAGGGAAATAGTTTTCCTTAATGTAGTACATCTTCATTGTGTCATACTAACTAGCTCTAAAGAAATGCTTGATTGCTCGGTGCAGAAAGTCTGTGAAAATAATTTGTGGGATGAGATTTAGTCTTCAGATTTGAGTCTATTACAATTATTCTAGAAACAGTCCTCATGGTTCAATACATCTATTTAGTCTTCCCTTTTAAAAGTTCTACATTTGTGTCCTTACCCACAACAGATCGTTATGATTGCATAATGTTTTGTATAATCTCCAAGAGGATTGTTGAGTTCTCTCTGCGTCTCACTCTACATCACTTTCTGAGGTCAGCAGTGTGGGAGTATATTATGATCTGTCTGTCCTTCTCCCTAAGGATGGGATTTCCCTGTGAGTGTTAAGGTTAAGATGTGAGGTGGTGGGTGGGTGGGGTGGGGTGGGGGGGGGGGGGGGGGTCCTGGTTGCCAGAGAAACACCCAGCGCATGCGGCTGCTGCTGCACTCCCCAGACAATGGCAGTGCTGCTTAGCATTCAGAGCGAGAGGCCAAGGCGGCGCTTCCCACCGTCTGCCAACAAAGGCCCAGGTCAGCCTGCTTCTCCCTCCCCTCCCTCACCCTACTGCTGGGCTGAGCCGGGAACTATAGGCCCTACTTCTCTCTCTCTCGTTCTCTCCCAATCCCCCCCCCTCCTTTTACCTTGTTCTTGATAAGCCTGTAACTGCTCCGCGGTACTTTGCCCCCTTGCCTTCCATACATCCTCTCCTGCTTTTTTAAAATGGCTAGCTAGCTATTTTTCTCCTTTCCTTAATTTTTCCCCATTCCGTCATTGTGTAGTTAATCCTTTAAAAGGCGTGACACGGCACGACGGCCGCTTGTTCCCTATGGTTTAATCTATGCACATGAAACAGTTGGGGCCAGTTTGCTTGCCTATATGAGCACCCCAAACCAAGCGGTGTGTCGCATCCGCAGAGAGAGAGAGAGAGAGAGAGAGAGAGAGAGAGAGAGAGAGAGAGAGAGAGAGAGAGAGAGAGAGAGAGAGAGAGAGAGAGAGAGAGAGAGAGAGAGAGAGAGAGAGAGAGAGAGAGAGAGAGAGAGAGAGAGAGAGAGAGAGAGAGAGAGAGAGAGAGAGAGAGAGAGAGAGAGAGAGAGAGAGAGAGAGAGAGAGAGAGAGAGAGAGAGAGAGAGAGGATTAAGGCGGAGGCCAGCCTAGCCTATATACATGGGAGCAGTGCAGCTGGCTTCTGACGAGTCACATAGCGCTACGTGGTTATTAGACTTGAGGACAGGTGCAGTGCTGTATGTTGAGATGTTCTCATGAGCAGCACACTCACCGCTGGTGGGTGTTATAAATAAACTGCTGAGTTGTTCTGAGCTGGCATTCAGGCAGGCCCAGCTCTGGGACTCATAGCCAGCTAGGCATGGAGGGAGTGTCTCTGGTCTCTTCTCCTCTCTATTGTAGCTGATTCTGCATTAACGTATACTAAGAGCACAGCTGAAGGCTATAGATTGAGAGCTAGAGTTTAGTTTACTATTCATATTTTATTGTGGCATGATATATTCCGCGGTTTCGTTTTTTGAGACTGTGGCCATTATAGAATATGCTTTGAATTATGGTGTTTCTTGCAGTGCAGTCAAATCGATACAGATGCTCTGAAAAGGCAGTGTCTGTGATTTAACACACTGCGATGGCTCAAACACCCCAAAAATTGTCTTAAAATGTGACCTTGCATTAAGAACCCATCTTAGAATTGGTCCACTCTGGTTATAGGTTGGATAGAGCCTGGTCAGGGTGGGCACCTATTGGTCCACTCTGGTTATAGGTTGGATAGCGCCTGGTCAGGGTGACCACCTATTGTCAGTAGTGCAGTTAAAGAGCCCTCTCAGCGGTAAGCTTTGTGAGCTACGTGTTTATTACCCGTGCTGTGAGTGGCTGGTGGGTCTGGCAAGCCATAGGTGTGTGTGTGTGTGTGTGTGTGTGTGTGTGTACCAGCTGGGCTGCCTCCACTCACTTCCTGTGGCTCCCACTCTGAACCCAGCAGTCTCTGGTTCCACCAGGTAGGCTATTGGCTGGATGCTGTGAGTGCCAGGCCAAGAAATAAATAAGACTTCACTAGACTTATGCAATGGCAGTATTACTGTTCCTAATGACCTACTGATCAATAGAGCAAAATGTTATGTTGGTGTGTTTAATTTTGAGTAGATCACGGCTGGCAAGATCTGAGAATGCCCACAGGGGCTTTCAGGCCCAATAACAGGCTCACCTGTAGTGTTTTAGTTAGGCTAGCATACTAAACTAGCATGCTACCATTACTGTGAATGTTTCGATGGTTTTTATTGAGGTGTAAGAACATTGTGTGAGTGTTTGATTGGAAAAGGCTGAACATTTCAGGTTGTGGTATAAGCCCTTGTCAGCAGAAAACATTTGCATTCACTATCCAGTCAAATCTATCCCCAATTCCTTTTCCTGTCTCCTATTATCTCTCTCCCATCTCTGTTGCATTTTCTCTATCCCCTCGCTCTCCCTCTCATTTCCACACTCAGCATATAAGTGGCTTTACGGTAAGCTAATCATGAGGCCAGAGGCCCAGAGGCTGGTCCTCGTGTGCCTTTAAATGGGGGCATTTTTGTAGAGAGCTGCTGGGTGGGGGGAGGGGCCTCTGCCACAGTTCCCTGCAGGGTGTGATCAGAGGTCACCAAGTCCATATAGATCCCTTCTGGCATCAGCATCCATTTTGCCATCTAATGAGTGAGTGACATGGTGGGTGATCCTGGATCAGAGGTCCGGTAAGCACTGCATAGGCCCTGAGGTATTCTCCTTTGTTTGAGGCTCAACCACAGCCTCGAAAGACAAGCAAGCTGCAGTAAAAATCAATGCATATCCATACATATTTATTTCAAAAGTCCTGATGGTTGGGGTCCTATGTAACGTTAATGTCTAATCACTATTATAATTATAAGGGCCAACAGGTCATGTCATAACTACATCTACATGATTTCAATCTTATAACTATATAGTTTGCCTTTGATTCCTCAGTGTTGTCTGCTGGTAGAGACTACTTGTTAAAGGGGTACTTGCGTTGCCCTGCAGTGTTTGACATAGAGGTCACAACGACCAGGGACATAGCTTAGCAGAGCCTGCGATCAGTGCCCACCACCCTTCAAAGCTCAGCTCTGTTAATTGCTACCCGGTTGGGATCTTCCAATTAGGCTAGGGACCACCCCTCCCCGGGCCCGCCTGCTCTCATGCTCTTAAACACACGCCTCTGCACCAAAGCGAGCTGTGGACTTGACCCAGCCTCCACTGCTGCCTCACTCAGCCCCCTGTTACGCTGAACTACTCAACACGTTAAACAGCTGGGATTTCTCCCGGGTAGTTTGGGATCTGGAATCCATGTTGTAAGTCGCTGAGGTGACATTGTGCTTTTCCCCTTGTTTCTCCTCATGCAGAAAGTGAATGACACTCAATGTAATGGCTTGGGAACAATTCAAATTAGTTTGGTCAGCCACTTCCCTTGTTATGGTTTCTGGCTGCCTGAGCAGGGTTTGAGGCTTGATGTGTGTGCTTGTTGGTTATGAGTGTGTGTTTGATGTGTGTGCTTGTTGGTTATGAGTGTGCGCATTGGTTATGAGCGTGTGTGTGTTTGATGTGTGTGCTTGTTGGTTATGTGTGTGTTTGAGGTGTGTGCTCTGGCCGTAAGTCAGGTTGTGCGTATTTACAAATCACTAGAAAAAGCCCCAGTGGAATCATGGTTGCCTGAGAGAAGGCTACAGGAGCTGGTGGTGTTTCCATAGCTTGATACAGTATATCACGGCAGGCTAATTACTGGGCCTAAAGTACGGTGACCAGCAAGCTGCCTTGTAGATGGACTTACATCTTGATAAACACTGTACAGTTAATAAACCTTTATGCCTTTGCACATGCAAAGATACTTTTTTGTGTGTGCAATTTTGGCACCAAATGGCTGCAGCAGTAATGGAATCCCATTGTAATTCCAGTAAGGGTCACGCGGTCCCTGCTGCCAAATCTCCCTGGGTATCAGCTGTCTTGTCTCACCTGATCGCTTTCCCCCATCCGTCCCTCTGCCTCTGACCTCTGACCTCGAGAAGGAAGGACCTGTCCCTGTTGACCCCAGGCCAGTGCAGCTGCTTTAACCTGCACCACACTGCTGTTTTTCTCTCGCTCTCTCGCTTTCTCTCGCTCTCGCTCTCGCTCTCTCTGTCTCTCTCTCTCTGTCTCCTCTGTCTCATTTTCTCTTATCTGTCTGTCTCTTTCTCTCTTTTCTCTCTCTCTATTCTCTCTCTCTCAGCCCTGCTGCGTGGAGCAGCCCTTAGGGCAGACTAGGGGATCAGGTTTGCCTCTGTCAGTGTCACCAACAGCTTCTATTATTCCCACTGGCCAACTTGACTTCCAGTATCAGGCTAAGCAGCAAAGGACTGTTTACATGCATTCCTTGTCACGGCTCCTTACCTATCATAATGCCCTACAGCACACTCTGACATAAACAGATAATTCTGCTCATTGAAATGTTTATGTTAACCTAGGCCTGTGTTAACACTGCTGACTTGGCGGTTTGGTAGTTTCTCCTCATCTTCTTCTGTGTTGGGTGATGACGTGGGCAAAGACACACAGCCAGCATATGTTAACACTGCTGACTTGGCGCTTTCGTTTGTTTGGTAGTTTCTCTTTCTCCACCTCTTATATGTTTTGGGGTTCCGACATTTGAAAAGACACAAAACCAGTTTATGGAGCCTACGGGTTTCCCAGAATATTTTCAGCCTGGTTCTGTGGAATGTGTGCTTTCGGTTTGTGATTACTTGGACACACATTTTTAATATATTTTTTGGTCTGTTTTTACTAATCTTTTGATGGGAGGTACTCCTTTCTTTCTCTCTTTTTTCACCCCCCCCCCCCTTCTCAGTTTGGTAGAGGAGGTGTTGGCCAGGTGCCCGCACAGATGAGGACCCCTGTAGTCCAGGAATAAGAGGGAGAATAAGGGTGGGATTTGGAGAAAGGAAGAAAGCCAGACTCTTAGTTTCCCAGAAGTCATGTGATTGTCAAACAGTGTGTGTGTCATGGAAACCCAGCTCAACAAACTGCCTGAGCAGGTCGCTGCTGCTGAACTTCCTTGTCTCGTCTGACAGACTCACGCTCACCTACCGCAGCAGGCTGTCTGTCCTGATTAATATCAGCCTGCTTTATTACATTGTCATACGTCATCTGGTTGTATGCCACGCTATTTCAGGCAAAGAGGTCAGAAGCCTTGGTTACATAAATAGTTTCCAGGGGTTAATCAAGTCTAGTGTTTGTTTTGACTTGACTGGGGATCCATAGGCTTTTGGATTGTGAAGGAACTACATATATGCATTTAGCTATTGAGGATTGGGCCGTTTGAAAACGATCCTGTTGTGCAGTTACACAGAGATGAGTTTTTTCTTTTTTTTTTCCTCTTCTCATTAGACACGTTTTGGGATTTAGGGTAATTTTTGACACCTTTTGAATCCTTGAAGGCTTTGTAATATTGGCTTCATTCCTAGTCCTAGCAGGCCATCTGTTAAAGGTTTGAGAAGTCCAGAAATCCATGTCGGAATTTCCCTTTAACATGTGTTCAGAGGTGAAGGTACAGAGTGTGCTCTCGGATCGTTTCAATCGGTGGGCACGGGATTTTTAAGATGAGGGGAAATCCTTCAAATGGAACAGCATGAGCTAAAGGTGTTAAACTTAGCCTAAACTTTAGGCTAATTGGAGCCAGCTGAACCTTTTCAACAAATCCACAATGGGTTTTTTAATAGCCTGTTGTAGTTGTTAAAATGAAATGCATGTTTTAACAGCCCTATGTAATAAAACGCTGTGAACAACCGTCTTTAATATTCCGTTAAAAATGATAACCGTAAAGGCTAAAGTTCAACTAGCTACTAAACACTTTTTTTTGTACTTCTCTGTGTTTAGAGATGATCTGCAATATTGTTGGTGTCCTGTCTTCCATCCCTTCTCCCGTTTCGAACCTTAAGTTGACCCCCTTCCAGAATGTTCCTTAACATGTCGTGTCCCAGGATTCCACGGGTTCAGCCGTCCCTGGATGAGCGCATCTTCCCCCCACAGCCTGGCGTCGCTGCAGTTTACAGCGTGAGTACCACACACACACACACACACACACACACACACACACACACACACATATTTCTTCTGTCTATGTCTTACCCACTTACTCTGACATGCGGGTGTGTTAACACGTGCTCTCACACACTCAAAGGATTTCACCACAACCACCTCCACAGACACTGAATTTGGTCTGACACTGTTTGGATGTGTTCACACACACATTTCTCACAGTTTGTAAACACGGTCGGACTCTGGCCCTTTACGTGTGTGTGTGTGTGTGTGTGTGTGTGTGTGTGTGTGTGTGTGTGTGTGTGTGTGTGTGTGAGATATTTATGTACAAAGAGAGGAACAGTTTTCAAACCACTCATACTTTAATGTGGCCTGCTGGGCAGATGAGGATGTCACCTCAGGGACCCATGATTTATCACACTGTCATCGTAAACCTCGCTTTCTGTGTGTGTGTGTGTGTGTGTGTGTGTGTGAGAGAGAGAGAGAGAGAGAGAGAGAGAGTGTGAGAGAGAGAGAGAGACCCCCCCCCCCAGCCCTAGTCCCCCTTCCTGTGGATATATCTGCAGTACAGTTAGCCGTTATAAAGCAATGCAGCAGGCCTGCTCTGAGCCACTCCATTGAGCCTTGTCTAATGTGCATCTCTACCTGCAGGCCGGGGGGGGGGGGGGTCTGTTTCCATTCATGCTACTGGAGACATCCCAGCCACCATCAGAGAGCTCTGCTGTGTAGACACACTGATGGATGTCCAGAGTGTAGATGTGTTTTTAGAAATAATCAGTCTTTTACCTATAAACCTGTGATTATCTATTGTGTCCCTGTCCTGCCTGTTCAAACCGCTGTGACCACATAAAGCTATTTAGCACAGCTAATAGCCCAGCGTCCTGCTAGCGTTCCTGTTTAAGTATATGCTGTTGCTGTGCTGCAGATGAGAGCAACAATAGTGACATCAGATCAAAAGGGCCTTCCTGGAAGACGTTACGTCTTCTGCTTATGGGAACTGGCTCCATTGCCAAACACCCCCCCCCCCCCCTTTTCCCTGCCTCCGCTCCAGGCTACGCGCAGCTCCTATAGGACCGTCTGCTCCCCCTCCCCCACTCTCTCCGTCCGTGAAATCCGCCGTTTGCACGAGCTGAGCACAGAGGAGCAGGCCCCTCCCCTAGCAACAGCAGCTAGATTAGCTGCTTTATCCTGGGTCAGTCCGGGGAAGTGGGCCACGAAGAGTCCACATACATTAGGCCAGAGGGGGGGAGGATTTAGCTGGAAGATTTTGATGGCAGCAGTTCTAACTCGACACGTTGGATGGTTCGAGGCAGCCGTGGATGGACGTAGAGGGAGGAGGCAGAGCGGGGTGGGTTGTCTTGTAATGACCTGGAGTTTCTGTGAAGGAAGAGCAGGGCAGTTCACCGGGGCAGTTGTACTGGGCTCCCTGTTTCTTGTGGGCCTGTACCCCCTGCGGTGGCGGTGCTAGCCTAGAGCTCCGACATCACAGCTGAGCCACAGTACATGCTGCAGGGGTGGGGAATCCTTACAGATCATCCTAACGCCGTGGAAAGGGACACTTAACAGCGCTGTTATTCCATGTGACCTCCCAACCGATAAAGAACGCTTTGACCTAAGCTGGTTGGACATGGTTCTGGCTCAGCATGACTCGCTCTAGCAGGCCCAGAGGTGGGGCCCCTGTGCGGGTCTAGGAGGCCCAGAGAAGGGGCCCCTGTGCGGGTCTAGCCGACCCAGAGAAGGGGCCCCTGTGCGGGTCTAGCCGACCCAGAGAAGGGGCCCCTGTGCGTGTCTAGGCTGTTCACGCGGTCTGGGTCAGCGCAGCGGGATCCAGCACGCACACACACACACACACACACACACACACACACACACACACAGCGTGGCTCTCCACCTCTGCACCCCCTCAGAAGCTAATCCTCATGTTGCAGCTCTTAATTTACATTCTTCTGCTGAAGGGGGCACTAACGATCGGTGGAATCCTGTGTGTGTGTGTGTGTGTGTGTGTGTGTGTGTGTGTGTGTGTGTGTGTGTGTGTGTGTGTGAGCGAGCGCGCGTGTGTGAGAGAGAAACTACTAGCTGTTGTTGTGGCCGGTCTGTTTAGGGCGTGGCCTCTAAGGATCCCCTCTGTGTGTGTGTGTGTGTGTGTGTAGGTACCGAGGCACGCTGGCTCCCCTTACACCACTCACGACATCACAAAGGGACACCCCAACCTGGCGGGCACGCCGCCAGGCCACGCCCACTCGCCGGCGCTCTCTCAGGTATCGCTGGCCCCCGCCCCTCAATACCGCTACCCTAAGGGCTGGGAGACAGCAGGAGGGGTGAGTCTGACACCTTCAGCCTGCCTGATGTTCCTTTGCTGGCCTTTATCTTTCCATCATCGTTCACCATCCTTTTACTTGTATACCACTATATGTTTTCCTTTTTCTTTCTGTTCATTCAGCATGCTGTGGAGTGATTGATTAGTAGTTGCTCAGCACCTCTGGGTATGCCGCTTGCTGCCGGCTGTTAGTGGCTCCAATAAAGGGTTAATCGATTAGTCTCAGTCAAAGACAGCAGGTCAATTACATTTCTGCTGTGATGCTAGTATCTCCGACTTGTTGCCATGTTTGTACACACATACACATGTGCACGCACACACACATACAGCTTTGTAGCTTTCACTCACTCACTCTCTCGCACACACTCACACTCACCCTTACAGGAGTGACTCAGCCTCTCTGACATTCTATGACTGTGCAGAAAAAGAGCCTGGTCTCCCCGTGGTGCTCTACTCCGTCCCAGCATCATGATCAGCCTGGAGGAGCAGCACTCACCAGACCTCTACACAGCAGCCCCAAGGCTGGCCAAACCATCCGGATCTCAGTCACACAGCAGCCCCAAGGCTGGCCAAACCATCCGGATCTCAGTCACACAGCAGCCCCAAGGCTGGCCAAACCATCCGGATCTCAGTCACACAGCAGCCCCAAGGCTGGCCAAACCATCCGGATCTCAGTCACACAGCAGCCCCAAGGCTGGCCAAACCATCCGGATCTCAGTCACACAGCAGCCCCAAGGCTGGCCAAACCATCCGGATCTCAGTCACACAGCAGCCCCAAGGCTGGCCAAACCATCCGGATCTCAGTCACACAGCAGCCCCAAGGCTGGCCAAACCATACGGATCTCAGTCACACAGCAGCCCCAAGGCTGGCCAAACCATACGGATCTCAGTCACACAGCAGCCCCAAGGCTGGCCAAACCATCCGGATCTCAGTCACACAGCAGCCCCAAGGCTGGCCAAACCATACGGATCTCAGTCACACAGCAGCCCCAAGGCTGGCCAAACCATCCGGATCTCAGTCACACAGCAGCCCCAAGGCTGGCCAAACCATCCGGATCTCAGTCACACAGCAGCCCCAAGGCTGGCCAAACCATCCGGATCTCAGTCACACAGCGTTAGAACCTCAAGGCTGGCCAAACCATCCGGATCTCAGTCACACAGCGTTAGAACCTCAAGGCTGGCCAAACGATCCGGATCTCAGTCACACAGCGTTAGAACCTCAAGGCTGGCCAAACAATCCTGATCTCAGTCACACAGCGTTAAACCTCAAGGCTGGCCAAACGATCCTGATTTCAGTCACACAGCGTTAAACCTCAAGGCTGGCCAAACGATCCTGATTTCAGTCACACAGCGTTAGAACCTCAAGGCTGGCCAAACGATCCGGATCTCAGTCACACAGCGTTAGAACCTCAAGGCTGGCCAAACGATCCTGATTTCAGTCACACAGCGTTAGAACCTCAAGGCTGGCCAAACAATCCTGATCTCAGTCACACAGCGTTAAACCTCAAGGCTGGCCAAACGATCCTGATTTCAGTCACACAGCGTTAGAACCTCAAGGCTGGCCAAACGATCCGGATCTCAGTCACACAGCGTTAGAACCTCAAGGCTGGCCAAACGATCCTGATTTCAGTCACACAGCGTTAGAACCTCAAGGCTGGCCAAACGATCCGGATCTCAGTCACACAGCGTTAGAACCTCAAGGCTGGCCAAACGATCCGGATCTGTCACACAGTGCTAGAACAGAGACAGAGACTTTGCTGTATCTATCAAGAGCCCGGTGACCTCCACCATAACACACACTTAGCTACTGTAGGACCTTTGTAGCCTTCCCCTTTCACTTCTCTGCAGACGACATGTTCATTGCTTGTGGCATGATAGTGGAATTTCATAAGCAAATGTTCTGTTTTCATACATTTAGCAGTTGTGGCTGCTGTTGATTTTAAAATATGTGACTGCGCTCCCAGCCTGTGTTCACCAACCCTGTCTTTGTCTCTGTCTGTTCCTCCTCTCTCTCTCTCTCTCTCCCTCCCCTCCTCCCTCCCTCCCTCCCTCGACAGTCTCCCTACAACCCTGGACAGAACGCTGGCTCCGCCCCTCTAATGTACTCCACCCAGACGCAGCCAATGAATGCACAGCCACAGAGTCGCCCGGTAAGCCCGCCCCTTCAGGCCATCCTGTCCCTGTGGGCTGTGTCCTGGCAGTGGGCTGTGTCCTGGCAGTGGGCTGTGTCCTGGCAGTGGGCTGTGTCCTGGCAGTGGGCTGTGTCCTGGCAGTGGGCTGTGTGGTCTGGCCCGCTAAGGAAACCCAAACAGATAGTGTTACACCCTGATTGGCAGGGAGGGACCCCACTGCCCAAATATACATATTTATATACACAATCATCCTAGGTCTTGTCCGGTGGTATTAGTGGCCACTATTGCTCTGGGTTTAATAATGTTTCTGTTTGGGATAGACAAATGCATTGTTCCACTTTAAATGTATGTAAATGTATGTCAGTTTGCCTGTGATTTTTGTTGTTGTTGTCTACCTCCTCCAAATTCAGCTTTGGTAGCGTTAGAGTCCTTTCAGTCATGTAGCATTCCGTAACTGGAGTTCCTAAACAGGCATATACCAGTAATACAGAGTTTCCTCCTCCTCCTTGAGCTCCTCCCTAGCTTAAGTAAGGTTACCGGGCCAACTTCCTCATCGACATCAGGCATCGTTCTCTTCTTGTGGAAGTATTTTAAGGAATTCATCTGAAATGCATGCCATCCAGAAAACATAACATCGTTGGTAATTATTTTACCGAAGTTTGTGGACGTAACGTTTCCGATATTATGATTCAGTGAATTGGCTAACATTAACGAAACAAGCTGGAGCACGCTTATTATTCTCCGGTAATGTAACCATATCCTCTACCCTGTGTGTTACTCTGGCCTGAGGTCTGTACTCACCCTATCCTCTACCCTGTGTGTTACTCTGGCCTGAGGTCTGTACTCACCTTATCTACCCTGTGTGTTACTCTGGCCTGAGGTCTGTACTCACCCTATCCTCTACCCTGTGTGTTACTCTGGCCTGAGGTCTGTACTCACCCTATCCTCTACCCTGTGTGTTACTCTGGCCTGAGGTCTGTACTCACCCTATCCTCTACCCTGTGTGTTACTCTGGCCCGAGGTCTGTACTCACACTGTCCTCTACCCTGTGTGTTACTCTGGCTGAGGTCTGTACTCACACTGTCCTCTACCCTGTGTGTTACTCTGGCCTGAGGTCTGTACTCACACTGTCCTCTACCCTGTGTGTTACTCTGGCCTGAGGTCTGTACTCACACTGTCCTCTACCCTGTGTGTTACTCTGGCCTGAGGTCTGTACTCACCCTATCCTCTACCCTGTGTGTTACTCTGGCCTGAGGTCTGTACTCACCCTATCCTCTACCCTGTGTGTTACTCTGGCCTGAGGTCTGTACTCACACTGTCCTTCATTTGGTCATCATGGCGTTTGTCGTCCTGTCACTCTTCCAGTTGCTCATCCTCAAAGTGGAGGGAGGGAGGGAGGGAGGGAGGGAGGGAGGGAGGGAGGGAGGGAGACGGACGGACGGACGATCGCTCGCTGGTTTGAGTTCAGTGGAGTGGACAGCTCCATGGAGTCGTGTAATTGCGACTTCATGACATTTTGGACTTTGCAGCGGCGGAATGCATATGATGGAAACACTGGAATAGCAATGGTTGTAACTTTGTCATCACAGTTAATATTAAGCATATGAGTCCTCTCCCACAGTTCAACTCATTTCAATCAGAATTGGTGTACCATCATCCAATCTGAAGTTATTGTCAGAAAACCAAACTAATCTTGAAATGCTTTCTGACATTTTCTCGTTGTTTGTGTCTCAAAAGGCTGAATAAGTAAATGTTTGTAGGCTCTAGACGTAGTGAGTTTAACAGCGCATTGCGTCATCCTGATGCTAGTGAGCTTAAATCTCTTGTTGTCATCATGTCCTTATGTCCTCCCTCTGTTCCTCTCCTCTTTCCCCCTGCTTTTCTCTCTGCCATCATCCCCCCATCGCCTTCTCCTTCTGCACCAGTTTGCAACGGGCCCTCGACCAGCTCACCATCAGGTAACTTACCCACACACACACACACACACTACGAACACACATACACACACGCACACACACTACACATACTTACCCCAAAGCACTGTCCTCTTGACCCACACACACACACACTACGCACACGAACACGCATACACACACACACGCACACACACTACACTTACTTACCCCAAAGCACTGTCCTCTTGACCCACATACACACACACACGCACACACACTACACTTACTTATCGTCTAAGCCCTGGACTCTGCCTGCTAACTGTTGCCTCAGTTGGCCCTGAGTGGACCTGGTTGACCCCGTTGACTAGATGTTCTATGCTACTTAAAGGGGAACACACACTCAGGGGTAAAACCTCCATATGTCCCTCCTCTAGTCTGCCCCCCCCCACCACCTCTCCATTTGCATAACAAGGTTATTAAACATTTGAAGATTTGTTTACAGTGCAGAAAGGAAGCTGATGAGAAGTAGTTACGTAGAAATTAGGGTGACATTTTGCCTCAGACTCCAGTTCTCAAGCTTGGTGTAAAGAAAGATTCATTCTAGCCATTCATAATTTCCGTCAGTATTGGTTAATAATTTCTTGCTTTGGCCCATGGGTTGGTTTACATAAATCCTAACCTTATTAAGGTTGGAGATTTAACAATTTTCTGTTGAGCAGCTGATGTTAAAAGATTTCTTATTATTGACTTTGAATCAGTTTTTTCCTGGATGATCTGTGTGTGTGTGTGTGTGTGTGTGTGTGTGTGTGTGTGTGTGTGTGTGTGTGTGTGTGTGTGTGTGTGTGTGTGTGTGTGTGTGTGTGTGTGTGTGTGTGTGTGTGTGTGTGTGTGTGTGTGTGTGTGTGTGTGTACTGTAGCGGCCTTGTGGTCGTTTAGATCAAAGAACATGTCTAGGCACTCACTGTCCAGTTCCATGGGGAACTCCTGCTGTTGGTCTGTCTCTGTTTATCTCTGTTGTCACTAAAAGCAGGTGTTCTCTTTAAAGATGGCTGCGTCACCTACTCCCTCTCCCTCCATGTCTCCCTCCATGTCTCCCTCTCCCTCCATGTCTCCCTCTCCCTCCATGTCTCCCTCCCTCCATGTCTCCCTCCATGTCTCCCTCCCTCCATGTCTCCCTCCATGTCTCCCTCTCCCTCCATGTCTCCCTCTCCCTCCCTCTCCCTCCATGTCTCCCTCCTGGCTCCCAATCAGCCTGGAGTGACTTGTTGTTCAACATTCTCACCTTCTGGAGGATTCTGTTTTGACGGGCTATTAATAATGTGCTTGCTCTGTGTGTGTGTGTGTGTGTGTGTGTGTGTGTGTGTGTGCTAGTGTTTTGGCCCTGGTACACACACACACACACACACACACAGTGGCAACATGGCCTGGCTGACACTAACTGGCGCTGGCTTCTCTTGTGCCCCCACGGAAGTGGATTTGGAAAGCAGATGAAGCCAAACAATCGGCCATTATGCCCTTAGAGACAACGGGCCTTGTCCCTCACATGCTCCACACAATGAGCGCTACATGGAGGTCTGAAAATTCATTCAGCTGCCCAAAACGTATGGGTGACAGCCAGGCTACGTTGTCTGACTGTCGCTCTCTCTCTCTCTCTCTCACTTTGTAGTCTTTGGATATTACTGGCTGAGAGCTAAAAGGTCAGACTGACATAAATTACAGTTGCTGAGTGAACAACTCGTTCTGTACGCTCCAGAGAGATCAGCCTAAACCAGCGCATACTTCTTTTTTTTTTTTCTCTTCATCTGTTTTATCGTCATCTCAAGATGTGGTTTGAAGGTCACACTAGAACCTTTTTAGCATCAGTCCTAAACCTCCTATCTGTTACTGTCACAGAATATTGGTTTCTGGATCTGGGTCAATGAATCTACAAGAAAACACGTTGGGACATTTGAGCAAAAATACACTTTTGATTTCTATGTAGACGAGGTGGGTCTTAATTGTGTAAGTTCCATAATCCATTTGCAATAAGTAACGGTCCAAGTGTTGAACTGGGTAGTGAGAGCAACCACTTCCTTTCTGGTAGTGCAGACCAACAGTAAGTCTGAGAATGTGATACCCAACCCGGACCAAACGTGCAAACCAGTTGGTCTAATGACTGTCTGTTGCTTGTTGCCCCTGGGGTATTAGAATACCTCTGTGACTACCACTGGGTCTTAGCTATCTCGGCTCCATTCCCGGCCCAGGGCGCAGTCTTGGCTAAGTTAGCTAGCAAAGCTAACAGCTCTTTGATATCACATAGTGTGGATAGCTCAGGGAGGGGGAGGGGAAGGGGAGGGGCCTTCCACACTCTCTCTGTGTTGCTAAGTCATCGCTGTGGGAGACGGCCAGTTCCACACTGGGCCTGGAAAGTATCGCACTGGCAAAGACTAGGGCTTGACGGGCAGGCTGGCAGCGCATATTGCAGCAGGCAGCATTCCTTATATATTATATGCGTGTCTCTATCTGGGAGGAAAACTGTGTGTGTGTGTGTGTGTGTGTGTGTGTGTGTGTGTGTGTGTGTGTGTGTGTGTGTGTGTGTGTGTGTGTGTGTGTGTGTGTGTGTGTGTGTGTGTGTGAGAGAGAGAGCGTGGGAGAGAAAGGCAAACATGTTGGAGTGTGTGAATGACTTCCTGCTGTATTACTGTCTGAGCTTCATAATCAGTGCAGTCTCCTATTGGCTTGTTTCTCTTTCCTGCTTGACTACTCAAGGGAGGATTCAGGCCCATCCAGGTAATACTCAACTCTACTTCATAATCCTCTGCAGATGCATGGCATGAAAGGGACACCGTGGGACTAGTCCCTCTAACACTTTAACCTTTGAACCCTTAGAGTTCTCCCAAAGAGCATCCCCTCCATATCCATCTGCACCATCATAATCATCAATCATTCAGCATATTATGAGTTTTTATTAACACTGAGTCCTTCTTTCTCTTTTATTAACCCATTATCTAACCATTGCAGCTTCCTTTTTTGTTGCCAATTCTTTAATGATTCCTTCTTCCGTTCATCTTCAATGGTAGTTGGCTTAGCTTGAAAAATGAACAGCATGCGGAATGATAGAATGATTTAACACTTTCTTTCCCAAAAGGTTTTTGCTTGTTGACTATATTTGCCAGGTATAGTACAACGCAGTATTGCTTTCGGTACCTTCAATAAGTCAAAGGTAATATTGTGGTTTTTCCCCTCACATTCAAGTGTGCAGAGCAACAGGCACCCTGAAGCATTATTTACACACATTTGTCTTTAAAAAGGGGTTCTTATCCTTTGGTGAGTTTATTAGGCATGGTGATAGATTCCCTTTTCCTTAGGTAGCCAAGGGCTTTAGTCGCCTTGTTAAATTCACCTTCCAGTCTTTCTTTTTTGAATTTTTTTGTGTTTTCCCTTCAAGCTTTATCTTGATGTCCAACTTTTGTTGATGGATGTCTGTTTTTAGCAGTCTTCTCTATTCACATTGATTGTAGCATTCCATTTTCAAAGCCAGCCAACACTAAACCTCCCATTGATTTTAACATTTTAGCCTCCCGCTGTCCTCGTAACTCTTAACAACCACGAGAGCATTTTTCATGACTGGTATTTTATCAAGCATGAAAAAAGGGCCTTGTCACCTAGTTGTAAACAGCGTGTCGACCTCATTTGACACATGACACAGACACCACGGGTGGACTGTGCACCTTCAACGTAATCCCATGATTTCCTCATCTTGTTATGAGTCCTTAAGCTGTACTGCAACTGTAGCCATCAGCCGTGATAACACTGCATTCAAAAGGCCATATGGTGTGTGTCTGCTAACATGATCTTTTTGGTGGTGGTGGTGAAGGTGGTGGTGAAGGTGGTGGTGGGGGGGGGGGGGGGGGGGGTTGGGGGATGGCTGGGGATGGCTGGCTGGCAGGAAGGAAGGCAGGCAGGCGGGCGGGCGGGCGGGCGGGCAGGGAGGAAGGCAGGCAGGCGGGCGGGCGGGCGGGCAGGGAGGAAGGCAGGCAGGCGGGCGGGCGGGCGGGCAGGGAGGAAGGCAGGCGGGCGGGCGGGCAGGGAGGGTGTTGTTGATGTGTTGTGGGGATGACTCTGGCAGCGAGCACGGCACCACGTTGTCACGGTGCTGTTACTATGGCAGTAGGTCTCCCTGTGGGCACGGGTGGTGTTTGTATTCAGCATGTTGACACCAACCAGAGGGCCAGTAGACAGCAGCGGGCCGCCCAGCTGGGGAAGTCAGGGGAACATGCCCTGTTTTTTTTTTTTTTTTATTTGTTGGCTTTTATGGTCAGATTTGATGTAAGCCCATAATATGTAGTGTGGGATTGTGGTAATGCACTGGGGCTATTTCCTGGTCGGTCCAAGCTGATCCGAGGAGGATCATCCACTCGCCTTAGGCATTTCCATTTGTGTCCCAGAGATGCCGACTAAACACAGCAATGTCAGAACTCCAGTGGACATGCCTGAGTAGGCATGGATCTCATTCTGTCTCGCTGTTTGTCCTCTCTCCCTTTTTCTGACATTATTATGTTTCTGTTTCTGTTTCTGCTTGATCAGTTTTTCCAGAGGACCCAGATGCAGACGGCGCGGCCCACCCTCCCCACCAACACCCAGTCTCTACGGCCGGGCTCCCAAAACCCAGCCACAGCCGTGTACCCTCCTAACCAGCCCATCATGATGGCTATGGCACCCATGCCCTTCCCCTCCCAACAGGCACCACAATTTTACATACCACAGGTGAGAACACTGTAGAGCCACAGTTCTATATACCACAGGTGAGAACACTGTAGAGCCACAGTTCTATATACCACAGGTGAGAACACTGTAGAGCCACAGTTCTATATACCACAGGTGAGAACACTGTAGAGCCACAGTTCTATATACCACAGGTGAGAACACTGTAGAGCCACAGTTCTATATACCACAGGTGAGAACACTGCAGCGCCACAGTTCTATATACCACAGGTGAGAACACTGCACCTTCCAGAAGGCCTCACTGGCCTAGCACTGCTATAGTGCAGCACTTAACTAATCCACACACTGCTGTTCAGCATTCACTTTCATCTCTTTACCAAGTGGAGTGAATGGCAAACATCTACAACACAGTGCAGTACATGTATGGGTACTGAGTGTGGCCACCATAGTCACTTTAATAGCAAATTCGTTTTTTCAGATTTTGGGTTAATACTGTGCAAACAACGTTAGCCGTCCCTGTTTATTCTGCATCCTTTGTGTCGTCCAGTATCGCCACAGTGCGCCCTACGTCGGTCCTCCCCAGCAGTATGCAGTACAGCCCCCAGGGACAGGCACCTTTTACCCTGGCCCTGGACCGGGGGAGTACCCTGCCCCTTACCGTGAGTCTGAACACATTACACACACCCTTACCGTGAGTCTGAACACATTACACACACACCCTTACCGTGAGTCTGAACACATTACACACACCCTTACCGTGAGTCTGAACACATTACACACACCCTTACCGTCAGCCTGAACACACTCATACATTACACACACCCTGCTCCATCTAACTAAAGGTCTTGGCACTGGCTGACTGGTTGAAGCATTGGGATAAAAAAAAAAGCAATAAAAAGTTAGCAGGGGTCAATTTCTCCACATGAATGTCCTTTTTTAAAAGAAGAAAAAATGACTGAGCCCTATTTCTCCATAGGCACCCACCTGTCCCACCCTTTGTCCCCTTTGCCGGCGGCGGCCGGTCCCCCCTACTACACCGGCCAGGCTGTGTACCCTCCATCACCCCCTATCATAGTGCCTACACCACAGCCACCCCCTGCAGCTAAGAGGGAGAAGAAGACAGTGAGTACCTCAGGGGTTGATCCACACTCTGCCACCTGTCAGAGTCAACATCAACACAGGCAGATCTGGCATCAATAGGCATAGCTCACACAGAATAGAAAACTCCACGAACCCAGCTCTCATAAAAGCATCCAGAAATTCCCATTTGATTTGATTTCAAGTGGGAATTCTTCTGACTTTCGTTTAGCAAGCTGAAGATATGGGAAACCTCGTATTCCACCCTCTGTGATAGGCACAAATGAAACCTCGACTCAAGAGTTTTTTCTTTTTTCTTTATACTTTATTTGAAATGTTAAAGCATTACCGGTCACAAAATCAAAAAAGTGAGGAGTCAAAGCTGATTAGGAAGAGACAGGGTCAGCCTGAAACACCGGCGCTGTAGTGAGGTGTGTTTTCTCTCCGTGTTACTGTCTTCCCAGATCCGAATCAGAGACCCCAACCAGGGCGGCAGGGACATCACCGAGGAGATCATGTCAGGAGGCGCTGGGAGCAGGAATCCAACGCCCCCTGTGTGTCGGCCCTCCTCCACCCCCACTCCACCACAGGTAAGAAGCCCCAGGCCCTCTCCCACCCCCACTCCACCACAGGTAAGAAGCCCCAGGCCCTCTCCCACCCCCACTCAACCACAGGTAAGAAGCCCCAGGCCCTCCTCCACCCCCACTCCACCACAGGTAAGAAGCCCCAGGCCCTCCTCCACCCCCACTCCACCACAGGTAAGAAGCCCCAGGCCCTCTCCCACCCCCACTCCACCACAGGTAAGAAGCCCCAGGCCCTCTCTCTCTCTCTGCTCTGTCAGAGGCCAGGGTGAGGTGACAGCTAAGACAGATCTGCAGGCTAGATTCCTTAGACAAACACCTGCACAGCCCCCACATCAAACCAAAACACACAGACGCCCACAGTAGCTTCTTTGAATAGGGCTGTAAGTGCAGTGGGGATGTCTGTCATAGCGTGTGTGTGTGTGTGTTGACGTGGTGTATGTTGGGCAACTGATCTAGATGGTGTCTCCATTGAAACGCACTGTAATATATTTTCAATGCAGTAAAACTATTAAGGTTTATTCTTACCTTAGAAATACGTTTTAGAGGCTTCATTGAACAGCCTTAATCAATTCCGTTTCCTTAAGGGTATACTTTAAGTTGTTTTATGCAGCCAGCCCTTGTTGGCTTTTGTCACTGCCATGCACTGACTGGGCCATAGAGGTCATCAGCCTTGGACCTCTTGCCCTCTTCTCAGAGGTTAGAGGCTGGATTCAGTGGCTAGGTTAGTAGGACACACTGTGTGGGACACCTAAAAGCTGCCTGTTCCATAATCTGTGTTTTCTCCAGACACTAGCCTGCTCTGATTGGTGTTGCTCTCCTCTCTCACGTAGTTGATGTGTATGGGTTGTTGTATTCTACAGCGGGCTTCTCCCCACTCAACAGAATCCACAGGCTCCTATCTTTTCAATTGCAGTGTTGAGCACTTAAAAAGTCCCAATTAATTTGAACACATTTCCTACATGATTTAATTCTCTGGGAAGTAGCTGGTATGAGTCAGAATCGACAATATTATTTTTGCAGCATGGATTGATGCATAAATAATCTTTGAAGAAAAGAAGCAATCCATTATTCTGAAATAGTATTAATGAGATTGCGTTGCTGGAGTCTGTTGGGGAGGGAGGAGTATTTTTTTCTTTTCTTCTTTTTTAGTTTTTAGTGTGACCCTTTCTTCCTCCCTGTCATCACCTTGGTAACACTGGTCTTTCCTTCTTTTCTGTCTTTTTGTCCTTTCTTCCTCCATTCCCTTCATTCCCGTGCCTTTCCCTGTCTGTCTTCCTTCTTCCTTCTTTCTGATCCCCCCCCCCCCCCTCTTTCACTTCAACTCTCTTCCCTAAATCCCCCCCTTCCCCTTCTTTTGTCTTCCTTTTGCTTTTCTCTATTCAACCATTTCCACTTTGTTTTACATTTGGGCTTATTTGCTTGCTTGTTTTGTTTGTTTTGTTTGTTTGTTTGTGTGCGCACGGCCACGTTTCTATCTGTCTTTCTGTGTTGCTAGTTTTTATGGTCGCACCCTCATTTTCCTCACATTTTCTACCTCAAATCGCAGCAGCAGCAGCACCCGGTCAGCAGCCAGACTCCAGAGCCGGCAGCCTACAGCCTGGAGCCCCCTCAGCCCCAGAAACCCCCCACGCCTGGGGGTGCAGACAGCAGCAAGCCTGGGCCAGGTCTGCTCCTCTCCTCTGCTACAATACCACCACCACCGCCCGAAATGTTTTAACACTGACTCTTTTGTCTAACAGCTTTTTAAAGGCGATTCTTTTTAAACTTGGTTTATTCTCTAAAAGTCACCACAGCGAGCCAGTTAATGGATCTCTTTATCGATAAACCTCGCTCTTTCCCCCTAATGGGGATAGATGATTCATAAACATTGTTGTTGTATTTTTTATTTTTTGTTCCCTTTAGTATTTCTAGATGACAAGCCAAAATTGGAACCGTCTGTCCAGAAGTCTTCCTCTCCCGGACTCGGACAGTCAGACCCCTCAGTGGAGGTGTTTGAGGCCGGCCCCCCCTTGCCTGTCCCTTCTCCCCCCATCATGTCAGAGCTTCCCTCCCTGGCAACAGCGGTGGTTCCCACCCCCCTCCCTGCCGCCAGCCCGAGCCCTAGGGAGCAGCCCTCAGTGGGGGAGCCTGCCGCCCCTGCTCCCCCTTCCTCTGCACCAGTGGAGCCCAAGCCTCTGACGCCTCCCCAGACGCCCAGCACGGACAATCCTCTTCCAGAAGGCCCAGGACGCTCTGTTGATGCTTCCTCGAGCCCCAAGGCCCTGAACGGCCTGGCGGACAGCGTGGCTGAGCTGGACACTACAGCCCAAGAGGAGCCTGCCGCGCTGGTTCCAGCCTCACTACAGCCCCAGGCTTCAGCCCCGGCCTCCCAAGAGGCCTCCTCTGAGAGCCTGCCCTCTGAAGTGAGGGCGGAGGTCCTCTCTGTTGCTGCTGCCCCTGCACCTGTGATGCCCACAGTACCCGTGGTACCTGTGACCGTGGTGCCAGTGACCCTGACCTCGCCCAGCCCCGCCCCGACCACGCCAGCTCCTCCCCCAGGCCTCCCACCTCTAGTGCAGGCCTCAGCGGAGGCAAGCCAGCCCTGCAAGCCCTCAGACACTAAGGAAGTGGACCCCGCCGCAGAGACAGAGGAACCAGCCGTAGCTGACAGCCAGACGGAGCCACAAGCACTAGCCAGGAGCAGTCCCATTACTGGTACTGCTCCTCTAGCATCTACACTGTGAAACAGTCATTAGCAATTTGGTGTCCATTTAGTGATTTCACCCAATTCATTCACATAACTTAAAAGCACAGGGGACTGATCCGTTAGTTAAAGACAACTGGTGTGTGTGTGTGTGTGTGTGTGTGTGTGTGTGTGTGTGTGTGTGTGTGTGTGTGTGTGTGTGTGTATAAGCACTTTTTAGATGCCAACTGATTGAGTAGAAATCTCAGTACTAAGAGCACTTAGTAACGCAGGTTTAGGCGTGGTGGAAAAAGCACATTTCGATTTCAGTTAATTTGAACTCCTATTAATATGTTCAGATTCACTTATTTTAAGTGTGTGTGTGTGTGTGTGTGTGTGTGTGTGTGTGTGTGTGTGTGTGTGTGTGTGTGTGTGTGTTGCAATCCAATCCAACTAATCCTTTGGTGTCCCTGTAGTAAGCCAGACGGCTCCTGCAGCACCAAAGACCTGGAAGAAACCAAATGAAGGGGCGTGTCCTGTGGGCGAACTGGCACAGAGTGAGGGCGAGGTGAGAGAGGACGGGCTGTTCTGTTCAACTGGGGGGGGGGGGCACAGACAGGGTGGATGCAAGCAGACAGAAAGGGAAGGAGGGCTGGGGGAGGGGGCACAGACAGAAAAGAAAAGAGACATGGGATTCCAAAGGAAAGGCATTATTTGGGCAATAGTTCAAATGGAAAATGTTTCCACATGTGTGGCAGCTGAACCCAGATATTGTTGGCGGGCGGGCGGGTGGGGAGGGAGGGAGGGGGGGGGGGGGTGGGTGGGGGCGAGGGAGGGGGAGGGGGGGGGGGGATATATTTATTGGAGCTGGAGGACGTTACACGTCATGGTCTGTGTTTTGAAGCACTTAGCTCAACCCCTACGTCTCTCCTGGAGACACCCCTTTGTGAGACCAGCTCGGTTTCTGTCTCTGTGTCCTTTGGCCTTTACTGTCTAAACCGGAGATCACCCCTCCCCCACCTGTGCCTCTTTTCACCCCCCCTCTCTCTGTCTATCCTGTCCTCTCTAGCTCCGGCTCCAGGAGGAGAACAGGCCTGTGGACCAGACGCCAGGAGACCAGTCTCCCAGGAGCAGCAGCCCCCCAGCCCCCACCCCCACCCCAGCTCTGGTGCTGGCGGCCATGGCTGAGGAGAAGCCCGCTGCTCCAGAGGAGAACGGTGAGGCAGAGGTGGTGGAGCCCATGAGGAACGGGGCTGGAGGAGGGCACGCCTCAGAGACAGAGAGCAGTGATAGTGGAGCCACTCCTGGGGACAAAGACAACTCCTCTGGAGCTGCCCCAGACCTACAGGAAGGTATGACCACACAGCCCCCAACCCTAACCCAGACCTACAGGAAGGTATGACCACACAGCCCCCAACCCTAACCCTCCTACAGGAAGGTATGACCACACAGCCCCTAACCCTAACCCTCCTACAGGAAGGTATGACCACACAGCCCCCAACCCTAACCCAGACCTACAGGAAGGTATGACCACACAGCCCCTAACCCTCCTACAGGAAGGTATGACCACACAGCCCCCAACCCTAACCCTCCTACAGGAAGGTATGACCACACAGCCCCTAACCCTAACCCTCCTACAGGAAGGTATGACCACACAGCCCCCAACCCTAACCCAGACCTACAGGAAGGTATGACCACACAGCCCCTAACCCTAACCCTCCTACAGGACGGTATGACCACACAGCCCCCAACCCTAACCCAGACCTACAGGAAGGTATGGCCACACAGCCCCTAACCCTAACCCTCCTACAGGAAGGTATGACCACACAGCCCCCAACCCAGACCTACAGGAAGGTATGACCACACAGCCCCCTGACCTACAGGAAGGTATGACCACACAGCCCCCAGACCTACAGGAAGGTATGACCACACAGCCCCTAACCCAGACCTACAGGAAGGTATGACCACACAGCCCCTAACCCAGACCTACAGGAAAGTATGACCACACAGCCCCCAACCCTAACCCTCCTACAGGAAGGTATGACCACACAGCCCCCAACCCTAACCCTCCTACAGGAAGGTATGACCAAACAGCCTCTGGTCATCACATCACAAATATTATTAGGATACGATATTTGTTGAGTAATTAATCTCACTTGAATGTACACAGTTCATGGCAAACATATTGGGTTCCATTTCCCCAGTAGCTTATACTGTATTCAATTCAATGTATTCAAATTTTACTATAGCCCAGTTTCACAATGATTTGTCTCAGGGCTGTACAAAATAAATAAAATAAAGTAAAGCAAAGGTGAGCAACATTTAGCAATCTATAGATAAATACTTTATAGAAATGAGGAAAGGTACAAGTAAAACATTTATATAAAAAGTGTTTGAATAATACAAAAAAAAAAGTACTATCCTGTCTCCTCTCTGGGGGTGCAGATCTGGCAGAGACCAATGGCAAGCGGCAGTATAACCGAAACTACCTGCTGGGGTTCCAGTTCATGCCGGCCTGTATCCAGAAACCCGAGGGGCTGCCTCCCATCAGTGACGTGGTGCTGGATAAGGTGAGCTGATCGTACTGGGCCACCCTGCATCCCACACATACAGATGTACATACAGTATATGAATACCATGTATATGAATACCATGTACATACAGTATATGAATACCATGTATATGAATACCATGTACATACAGTATATGAATACCATGTACGTACAGTATATGAATACCATGTACGTACAGTATATGAATACCATGTACGTACAGTATATGAATACCATGTACGTACAGTATATGAATACCAGGTACGTACAGTATATGAATACCAGGTACATACAGTATATGAATACCATGTATATGAATACCAGGTACATACAGTATATGAATACCATGTATATGAATACCAGGTACATACAGTATATGAATACCAGGTACATACAGTATATGAATACCAGGTACATACAGTATATGAATACCATGTATATGAATACCAGGTACATACAGTATATGAATACCAGGTACATACAGTATATGAATACCAGGTACATACAGTATATGAATACCATGTATATGAATACCAGGTACATACAGTATATGAATACCAGGTACATACAGTTTATGAATACGAAAACGAATGAAATGAGTACTAGACCAAACAGAAATATTCAGTGCTGCCAGCTCCACTCCCAAAGTTCCTGTACTTACAAAGTTGCTGTACTTTCGAAAAGTACTACCTGAAATAATGTCCCCGCAACTAAATTTAGACCCTGGTCCCTTCAGTTGAAACGCACTGAGTTCCTTCAAAGGTTCCTAGTTCTTGGGGAAAGTTCCTGCACTGAAAATGCAGCACACAGATAGGGATAGACATACAGCCCTACCAACTGCTAGTCCTTCACTCCTACCACAGGACCTAACACTGGGAATCCCTCTGGTGCACATAGCATAGTAACATAGCCTGCTGCTGCATTACCAGTACCTAGCAAACAGGAAAACCGCGCACAAGAGATCCATGATAGAAAGTCTGGACTGCATTAGTCCTTTCAGTTGTTGCCTAATGGAAAACCAACTGCACCACAGATAGATCTCAACCAGTACGCTCGGCAAGCCACTACACTTGTACAGAGGCAAACTCAGCCTGGTGGAAACCCTTATGGCCCCAAATCCACACGACCGTGCTTTATCACTCAGCCTCTCAGGATCTCTGTCGATATTGACCTCTATATATGGAATCCACATGCAAAGTTTGAGCAATGGGAGTTTCATTTTTTGAAAAGATTCTTTCTGTGTAATTTATTGGCTCTGAGTAAACATTTTGGTCCTTAACATTGCTGTATTCTGCTTTGCTAGTTTAGCTGGAAACCTTTATAATTTCCTGCATCTGCACATACATAATTGAGCAGCGTATAGCTCTGTAGAAATACTGTTGTGATTAAAATCACATTGCTATTATGTCACACTTGGCAGTGTTAATAGTTCAGCCCCCCTCTGTTCCCCTAGAAGAGAGGCCTTCTGACAGTGGCTGATTTGTAGTTCCAGAAAGCCTTAGTTTCTCTCCTTGAAAATTGTGCTGTAGGGGAAGTCAAGGGGAGGGGAGGGGGGGAGAGAGAGAGAGAGAGAGAGAGAGAGGGGGAGGGGGAGGGGGAGAGGGAGAGAGGTTTGTTTAGCTCTCCTCCCCCACAGCGCTCTCTTTCTCAATCCTAGCTTCCACATCTGGTTCTCCCCTCCTTCCCCCATCAGAGGGGCTAAACACACTCCATCACAGGCACAGCCAACACACTAAGAACAACAAACAGGGTGGTCATCCAGGGCTTTGACTGAGAAGCCCTCACCTCGTAACAGGCATTTAGCGCACGCTTAACGCTGAACGTTAGCAAAGGATTAGGCCACGGTCTGGCTGGGTTGAAGTAGTGACTCACTGAGTCACTGCTCCCCCTGCTGGTGTTGTTTTGTAACGTCGGGGGTTTCTGCAGATCAACCAGACCAAGCTCCAGCCTCGAGCCGTGGAGTCCAGGGTGATCTCCAGGGGCCCTGACTTCACCCCTGCCTTCGCTGACTTTGGCAGACCCATGGCTGGAGGGCGAGGAGCAGTGATGAGTCATGTACATGTAAGTAACCCCCCCTACAAACACATTACACACTTAATGATATGCACACACTGAAGCGCCCTGCTTTGCCCCTTTGGCCTCCACACTCTCACTGTGCTCTCCTGCAGGGTTTCTGGTGGGAAAATCCTCTTTGAACGTAGAGCTGATAAAACAGAGAGATTTATTTAACACGGTTGTAAAGATGGATAACACCCCTTGCATATGTAAAATTATCCTAACATGGGGCCTTATTCCAAGAAGGATTTGCATTTTTTCCCGTGACTTTACGGTGGTCTGTGTGTGGTTATTGTCCTGTCTCTCCGTCCATCAGCAGATGATGAACATGGGAGGGGGTGTACGGAGACCCCCGCCCAGGAAGATCATCATGAACGTGTCTGTGAACGATGAGGTCCAGCTGAAGAAGGCAGAGAACGCCTGGAAGCCTGGCCTGAAGAGGACTGTGGAGACCGTCAGTGCAGACGAACCAGACACCGTCAGGACACAGGTGTGGAGGGGGGGGGGGGGGGGGGGTGGTCTGTGTCCAGGACACAGGTGTGGGGGGGGGGGGGGGGGGTCACGTGGTGGTCTGTGTCCAGGACACAGGTGTGGGGGGGGGGGGTCACGTGGTGGTCTGTGTCCAGGACACAGGTGTGGGGGGGGGGGGGTCACGTGGTGGTCTGTGTCCAGGACACAGGTGTGGAGGGGGGGGGGGGTCACGTGGTGGTCTGTGTCCAGGACACAGGTGTGGAGGGCGGGGGGGTCTCGTGGTGGTCTGTGTCCAGGACACAGGTGGGTGGGGGGGGGGGGGTCCACATGGTGGTCTGTGTCCTGGATACCTTCAAGACACAGGTGTGGAGGGGGGGGTAACATGGTGGTCTGTGTCCTGGATACCTTCAGGACACAGGTGTGGAGGGGGGGTCACATGGTGGTCTGTGTCCAGGACACAGGTGTGGAGTGGTGGTCTGTGTCCCAGGGTTTACATTTGCCTGACTATTGACGTTAACTGTATAGGTAAATTCAACCAATTAGTTTCAACCCTCCTCTTGAAACGGAGTGCACAACCTCTCCTTTCAAAAACCTCTAACAACCTTAAAAACAGACAACCACCCGCTTTTATGAAGTGCTTTGCACTGGACCAATTTGATGGGTTGCTGGACTGAGGGTGGGAGAATCGCATACTTCTTAAACTACAGTTGAGCCTTTTGGTTTTCTGCTTCCCACAGGAGCTGTTCCGTAAGGTCCGCAGTATCCTGAACAAGCTGACGCCTCAGATGTTCAACCAGCTGATGAAGCAGGTGACCGACCTCACCATCGACACAGAGGAGAGGCTGAAGGGCGTCATCGACCTGGTTTTTGAGAAGGCCATCGACGAGCCCAGCTTCTCTGTGGCCTATGGGAACATGTGTCGGTGCCTAGCCACGGTAAGAACGCCCCAAAACACCTCCTCACCTTCAATGGATGAAGCTAGGCAGCTGGATTTATAGGTTAACAAATGGAAAGGAAACCAGTTATGAGTCTTTTCTTTGTAATAGATGAAGTATACAATGTTCATATTTATATATATTTTCTTACACTTTTAATACTTTTGATTTGGTTTATTTCCTAATAATATATTTAAGACTCTCTGATGCTTAGTTTCATGTGAATTCTTTCTTCATGCTTGGATTCATGTGAATCCTTTCTTCTCTCACAGCTCAAAGTGCCCATGACAGACAAGCCCAGCACCACAGTGAACTTCCGTAAGCTGCTACTCAATCGCTGCCAGAAGGAGTTTGAGAGGGACAAGGTGGATGATGTCGTGTTTGAGAGGAAACAGAAGGAGCTGGACGCTGCCTCGGTACGAATCCTCCACTGCTAGTCCACTGACTGCAACTGAGACGCAGCCATTTTGAACACACACACACACACACACTCCGCATGCTGTTCATTTTTCAAACTAGGCCAACTATCATTGAAGATGAACGGAAGAAGGAATCATTAAAGAATTGGCAACAAAAAAGGAAGCTGCAATGGTTAGATAATGGGTTAATAAAAGAGAAAGAAGGACTCAGTGTTAATAAAAACTCATAATATGCTGAATGATTGATGATTATGATGGTGCAGATGGATATGGAGGGGATGCTCTTTGGGAGAACTCTAAGGGTTCAAAGGTTAAAGTGTTAGAGGGACTAGTCCCACGGTGTCCCTTTCATGCCATGCATCTGCAGAGGATTATGAAGTAGAGTTGAGTATTACCTGGATGGGCCTGAATCCTCCCTTGAGTAGTCAAGCAGGAAAGAGAAACAAGCCAATAGGAGACTGCATTGATTATGAAGCTCAGACAGTAATACAGCAGGAAGTCATTCACACACTCCAACATGTTTGCCTTTCTCTCCCGCTCTCTCACACACACACACACACACACACACACACACACACACACACACACACACACACCCCCCAAAGAATGAACCTTCAATGATGTATTGAGCAGATGAATTGAGTTGACTCATTTCTAATTGTTTCTATATCAACCTCCGTAGTCCGCTGATAGAGAGCGTCTCCAGATGGAGCTGGAGGAGGCCAAGGACAAGGCCCGCCGCCGCTCCATTGGCAACATCAAGTTCATCGGCGAGCTCTTCAAGCTGAAGATGCTGACGGAGGCCATCATGCACGACTGCGTGGTCAAGCTGCTGAAGAACCACGATGAGGAGAGCCTGGAGTGCCTCTGCAGGCTGCTCACCACCATCGGCAAGGACCTGGACTTTGAGAAGGCCAAGGTGATCTTCTCTCACACACACACACACACACACACACACACACTCAAAGTCTGCAGGCTGCTCACCACCATGACTTTGAGAGGGCCTAGGTGAGCCTGGAGACTGGAACATGAGGATGAGGAGGCTCCAGGCCTCAGCCCTCCATGCTTTGGAGCTCTTCCAGCCTCCATAGAATGTTTTTCATCTTTGCTGAGGTGATCATATTCTAAATCAGACCAATTAGTTTTAGCGTCGACTCATAAAACCGAATCTGGGTCCTTTTTGTTTTTGGTCACTAGCTTGCTGTTTTACTACCTGCCTCTAAGTGATTGTGTTTTTGTCCAATGGACTGCTTTTCCAGGTAATTAGGTTCACAATTGTTCAATTGAGTGCAATGATGTGAACGGAAAAGGGCTGTTTGTCCACAGAAGTGAGCCGTGAGAAACAGGGATATTGAATGCGTTTCACATCAACCCTCCTCCTCCTCTCTCACTTTCCCTCTGTCTTTCTCTTTCTCCTGCTCTCTCTCTTTTCAGCCTCGCATGGATCAGTATTTCAATCAGATGGAGAAAATTGTCAAGGAGCGGAAGACCTCATCCCGAATCCGTTTCATGCTGCAGGACATCATAGACCTTCGATTGGTGAGTATGGAGGTCATCTCTCTAAAGGTTTTGAATGGGCTTCACTACTCCCTTATGAGTTATTGGTTTGTTGAAGTATTTATTATCGTTGTGAAACAAGTGGAAAGCCAATGGTATCATGTTTCAGGGAAAGATCCTCATGGAAAAACTCAACGGCGCTCCCCCAGATTGACTTAACTCAAATTTTCACAATGGACTTCCATTTACCTTTGTACTTTTTAGAAATGTTATCAATGTTACTATGATTCGAAATACAATATACCCCTTTTGCCAGATTTTGCCATAATCCATCATACATTTTCACCTGAAGTCCCAGGAAAGTAGTGGTTGTATGGGGTATTCAAGCCAATATTTGCCCCACAGCACAACTGGGTGTCCAGAAGAGCCGACCAGGGCCCCAAAACCATCGAGCAGATCCATAAAGAGGCCAAGATTGAGGAGCAAGAGGAACAGAGGAAGGTCCATCAACAGCTGCTCTCCAAGGACACTAAGAGAAGGCCAGGTCAGTCCCACGGGCTAAATCCTCTTTAGGGCTTAGAGCCACCACACAGGTAGGCAAGCTGGCACTCAGGCCGGCAGGCAGGACCCCCCTCCCCATAGCATGCTGTAGGCACATTACACTAATGATTACAGTGGACTGAAATCCACCCCCACCTACCTCATCCCATCTGTCACCTGACCCATGGTTCCACTGTGGGAAGGTATGGTCACTGCCAATTAAAAAAAGAGTCAGAAACGTGTCTCTCTGACCGGCCAAATGAAACGTACAGAATGTTGCTATTGAGTACACTAAACCCAATGCCCCTCATTGTACCCTGTACCCTGTACCCTCACGCGTGGTTTAATATTGAACCGCTGCAGATCAACGAGAACAAAGGGAGCCCAGAGAACAGCGTGTGCAGAGGGAGGAGACCTGGAACACTGTGCCAGTGACCAAGAACAGCAGGACCATCGACCCCACCAAGATCCCCAAGATCTCCAAGGTCAGCTACCTGCTTGAAAAACCACCGCAATCTCAACATGTATCAACCCTTTATTTAAACAGAAAAATCATGTTGAGATTAAAAACCTCTTTTTCAAGTGAGACCTGGGCACTAGGCAACAGCGCAAATAAACATATCATAAAACAATAGTAACAGACACACACACACAGTCCATAAAGAATATTTTTCGGTCTGTGCTAGAGGCCAGAGCGGAGGTTTGGTCTCAGCATCGGTAGAGACACAACAAGATTATTCCAACGAGTTGGCTCAAATATTGGTAGGGACAACACTGTGCTCCCAAAATGTCGGTTGGGTCTCCACCATCCAAATGCAAAGCTACACCCTTGGCTAGGGCCGGATCAAATGATCAAACTGTGGTTGGGAAACGGATTCAGCCGATGAATGGAGTCTTGTGATGTATGACATAAATGGAATAGCCCAAATGCCTTTTATTAAAGTAGATCTTCATGAAGAGTCCATCTCTAATGTCTTGTGCTTCCTTTTGGGGTCTGACGGACACAAATTAAGATGAATATGGCCTTAGTGGTTTTATTGTAAATGGAGGCTTCAGTCATGTGTCCTGTCGTAATATAGAAGTGCTCAGAAATGTCGGTTAATGGTTGCCCTAGTGAACTGACTTAACTGACTCCTGCTTTTGTAAGACTTACTATCTGATTACAGATAGAGCTGGGGCCTCATTTATAAAACTGTGCGTAGGGTTCACTTCCAAAGGTTGCGTATGGACAAAAATCAGAAAGCACGTGCGCACAAAAATATTCTGATTTCTTAAACAGTATGCACGTCCCACGCTGGTTTCCCTTTATAAATCACTACTAACAACTGGTCAGTTTTAGCATGTGAGAAAGTGTCTTGCCCCACCCTTTTAACGCCCATAGTTGCTATAGCATATTTGAGGGTTTCTGTTGCAAAAACAGATTTCTCGAGTTATTATCCTGAATCTTGTTTTTTGATGCGCTCCAGGGAACTCTACATGATATATACTATAATATAATACGTGAGAGATAATATTTGTATTTATTTTACACTGGCCCCTGATCAGGTAGTGCTGGCTAAGTGTAGGTCCATTGGCCTCTCACTGTTCACGGTCTGAACACAGATGAATCAGAAAGTGCTTCTTCAAAAACACGTGTACTTATCTAAAAAGGAGGGCAAGAAGTGTTTGCCTAACAAGTTTGACAACGTGTAGTGATTTCCTTACAAACACTTCCGTTTCATTTTCCAGTTCCTGAAAGCTTGAAACTATACTCCTACGTTGTTTTGACAAAGCTGCCTGAATAGCCTGCCTTTCGTGAAGCTGTGTTCTGTGCACACACAGGCCTGTCCTCATCTGATCTGCTTGTAGTTGGATTTTTCATAGGGGCTCGGCAGTGAGTCCACCTGCTGGAAAGATTAGGTACTATCATGTTGAGCAATGCAGGGTTTTTAAGGCCTCCTTTAGCAGAGCGAAACCGACCATGCCTGCCAAACAGCATTGTTCTGTTCATCAGTACAGACTGGACAGTCTCTCTTATCATCTGGGAAGAAGGTCACTTCTCATTCCAGCGGGTTCATACACCATAAATGTTTTTCATTTGGCCTTTCTGTCATATGGGACCCTATAGAGTGTTCATACTTCCCACGCACCCTATTGCTGATACAATGGTCAAACGTACGGTGTGTTGTGTGCTGCTTGTCCTCTGTAGCCTCAGACAGATGAGAAGATCCAGCTGGGGCCCCGTGCAGCTCTCAACTGGATCAAGGGCAGCAGTGGTGGAGCCAAGACCAGTGACTCAGGTACACACATCTTAATCTGATTATCCTTCCTCACAGGTTGTTTTTTTTCCTGCTGATTGCTCAGGCTATTACTGTTATCAAGGCTGTACTGGACTAAAGAAAAGTCCAACTAAATCCTGGAGCCTTTCCGACAGGATACAGGCTAGTCCCATCTTTAAGAGCAGCCCTTTATAGGATTCTGTGCCTCATGTCAGCCCTTTAAAGGATACTGTGTCTCATCCAGGCCTTTATAGGATACTGTGTCTCATGCCAGGCCTTTATAGGATACTGTGCCTCATGCCAGGCCTTTATAGGATACTGTGTCTCATGCCAGGCCTTTATAGGATACTGTCTCATATGCCAGGCCTTTATAGGATACTGTGCCTCATGCCAGGCCTTTATAGGATACTGTGCCTCATGCTAGCCCTTTATAGGATACTGTGTCTCATCCAGGCCTTTATAGGATACTGTGTCTCATGCTAGCCCTTTATAGGATACTGTGCCTCATGCTAGCCCTTTATAGGATACTGTGCCTCATGCTAGCCCTTTATAGGATACTGTGTCTCATGCTAGCCCTTTATAGGATACTGTGCCTCATGCCAGGCCTTTATAGGATACTGTGCCTCATGCCAGGCCTTTATAGGATACTGTGTCTCATGCTAGCCCTTTATAGGATACTGTGTCTCATGCCAGGCTTTTTCTTCCCCATCAGAGCTGTCCCGGTCTGGGGGCAGCAGTCTGAACAGGTACTCTGCCCTCCAGGCGACCCCATCAGCCCAGCCTACCACCCCGCCCACACAAACCCCAGAGGTTGACTCCAGAAGAGCCATGGGAAGGTAAAGCACCGCATGGGTTTCCTTCAACTCTTTTCATTAACATCTAGATTCTTGCATGTAGAGGTAGGTCAACAATGTACGTGTTCTCTTTAGTAAGGACAGTAAGTCCTAGTCTCTGATGTAACCCACTGACTGTTCTACCATGACAACCCCTTTGGTGTAAGGAATGTGTCGTTCTACAATAAGCTGGGTAGCTTCTAGAGTTTCTGACAGTGTGTCCGTAATGGTCATTAGGTGTAAGAATGCCCGTTGCTACAGTGAGCTGGGTGGGTCGTTTATATAGTTTGGGATTTGAAATACAGACCGTTTCTCTGTAACGGTCACTATGTTGGTAAGGAATGCTAGTAGCTGCAGTAGGTAAGGAAGGCTAGTAGCTACAGTAGGTAAGGAAGGCTAGTAGCTACAGTAGGTAAGGAAGGCTAGTAGCTGCAGTAGGTAAGGAAGGCTAGTAGCTACAGTAGGTAAGGAAGGCTAGTAGCTACAGTAGGTAAGGAAGGCTAGTAGCTACAGTAGGTAAGGAAGGCTAGTAGCTACAGTAGGTAAGGAAGGCTAGTAGCTACAGTAGGTAAGGAAGGCTAGTAGCTACAGTAGGTAAGGAAGGCTAGTATTTGAAGTAGGCTGTGCAGTTTAGCTACAGTAGGCTGTGCAGTTTAGCTACAGTAGGCCGTGTGGTTTGTAGTTTAGCTACAGTAGGCCGTGTGGGGTTTGTAGTTTAGCTACAGTAGGCTGTGTGGTTTAGCTACAGTAGGCCGTGTAGTTTGTAGGCCGTGTAGTTTGTAGGCCGTGTAGTTTGTAGTCCGTGTTATGACCTACTGACTGTCCCCTCAGCCGAAACAGCATGGGGAGGGAACGCAGCGAGAAGCCGCTGAGCTCAGCGCCCTCATCACGGCCCGGCTCCTTCGTCAGACGGGGCAGCTCCAAGGAGCTGCTGGAGAACCCTGCCCCCGAAGACTTCACGCTACCCAGGGACAGGGACCAAGAGGGAGCTGAGCCGCTCAGGAGAGCCAGCGTCACCGACGACAAGGCCGAGGCAGAACGCAGCAGAACCAGGGAGCCTGGTGAGGGACCGGACCACCGCCAGCCATAGTGCACAACACACACACAGACGCTTAACATGACTTAGAGGGTCAGGCACACACAATAATGAATGTGTAACCTTTCATTGTTTAAAACAGTATACAGACTTACTCCGGTTCGATAAAGGCCTGTGTTTTGAGTTCTCCTTTTGCTTTGGACCCTGCAGTGAAAGCGGAGCCTGTAGTGTCCTCAAGCCCAGACACACCTGCTCTCACCGAGGAGGAGATGGAGCGGAAGTCCAAGTCCATCATAGACGAGTTCCTGCACATCCACGACTACATGGTACTATAGCTACAGCAGCTATCTTCAGCAGCTGATCCAACAGTCTATCTGCATTACAGACCGTAGTGTGTATGTTTGCTGTCGGATGTTCGACTTTGTTAAACGTGTGTGGGGTTTTGGTTCACTCTGCAGGAGGCCGTGCAGTGTGTGGACGAGATGGACCTGTCCCCTCAGCTGGACGTGTTTGTGCGCGTGGGGGTGGAGTCCACCCTGGAGCGCAGTCAGATCACACGCGACCACATGGGCCAGCTCCTCTTCCAGCTGGTGCAACAAGGCATCCTGCCCAAGGCCCAGTTCCTCAAAGGGTCAGTCTGGCAGATTCCCTGTCTCTCAGTGGGAACGCCTGTGGGATATGTTGCTAGAGAGACTCAGTAGGACAATGTTGAATCCACTGTTAAATGCAATATGGATAGAGGATATTTCATGTTTATAGAATTTTTTTCATGATCTTACCGAAGACTATTATAGCTGTAGAAGTGGACAGTTTGTCTCATGTCTCGTGTGTGTGTGTGTGTGTGTGTGTGTGTGTGTGTGTGTGTGTGTGTGTGTGTGTGTGTGTGTGTGTGTGTGTGTGTGTGTGTGTGTGTGTGTGTGTGGTGTGTGTGTGTGTGTGTGTGTGTCCCACCGTCCCTCCCATAGATTTGCGGACACCCTGGAGCTAGCAGATGACATGGCCATCGACATTCCCCACATCTGGCTGTACCTGGCCGAGCTGCTCAGCCCCGTGCTGAGGGAAGGGGGCTTCTCTATGAGGGAGCTCTTTAGGTACACAGCCAATACTACTACTACTACTACTAGTACTACTGCTACTACTAGTACCACTATTACCGTGCTGAGGGAAGGGGGCTTCTCTATGAGGGAGCTCTTTAGGTACACAGCCAACACTACTACTACCAAGACTGCTAGTACTGCTACTGCTATTAGTGGTACTACTAGTACTAGTACTATTGATACCGCTAGTGCTATTGCTAGTACTACTGCAAGTACCACTACTGCTGCTACTACTGCTACTTGTACCACTACTACTACTGCTACTTGTACCACTACCACTATTACCATGCTGAGAGAGTGGGGCTTCTCTATGAGGGAGCTCTTTAGGTACACAACTAACACTTCTACTACTACTAGTAGTAGTACTAGTACTGCTACTACAATAGCAGGGTTTTTTATTGCGGGCTTCTAGGAAAGACTGCCAAAAAGAAACCATTGGCTAATTTGAAATAAATAGTGGTTGTGGTTTTGGAGTCTGTTTGCTAGGAAAACATTGACTTGCGGTTTGGCCTCCTGTGGCTTTCTAGATTGCCTGATTACAGAGTGTTGCAACCTCTGCAGACCTCTCTAAGGTGATGTGAAGGTAAACTGGTTGGTCGCGCACAGCTGCTCCAGATGCTTAACTTCTTATTTTTGTCTCTGTCTGCAGTGAATTAAGCAAACCTTTGCTTCCTGTGGGAAGAGCTGGGATCTTATTTTCTGAAATACTGCACATACTATGCAAACAAATGGTAAGGGCGGGTGCTGGTTTGAGTTGAAATATTCTTAACTGTGGGAGGGTGTGTAAGATTTTTTTTTTTTTTCATGGATTTACACAATAGATGGGAATGTGTTTAAAGAAGACATGACTCATTCCTTGTGTTGTTTCTCTGGTGGTAATGCTTGCTCCCTCAGAGCCATAGAAAAGTCGGCACCTTGTGGAGGGAATGTGGTCTGAGCTGGGCTGACTTCCTACCAGAGGACGAAGACGTTCAGGCTTTCATCTCAGAACAGGTCCGCCAGATCACCTCCCCCACTCCCCTACCAACACTGACCAAATGACACCCGAACCTCAACATCCTGCGTCGTATTGAATGCTTATCATGTCCCCTCATCTTTCCTTCTTCCTGTCTCTCCACTGGCTGCGGCCCCTTCAGAAGCTCCAGTTCACTGTGTCAGAGGAGGCCGGCTCCGAGACCGCTCTGCCCAGTAAGACGCTCAGTCCAGAGGAGCTGACCTGCCAGCTCCAGAAGCTGCTCCTGGAGGATATGGCCAGTGATGAGCAGATCTTTGACTGGGTAGAGGTACGCATCCACCTGCGTCAGACACTGGACATTGTAGCCTTGTATTCTATTGTTCTGCATTGTTTAATGTTCTGTAAGTAATAATAAAAGAATCTTTGTTGGTATAACACATTAATGCAAGTGCAGCTCAATGTGCATCATTTTAACTTAGCGAGTTCAATGTTGGATAAGTTAAGTAGAGTTAAATGAGCGTCCCTGATAACCAGATTCCAAGCTGATGATGTCTGCCCCCCCCCCCCCAGGCCAATCTAGATGAATCTCAGATGAGCTCGTCTCCCTTCCTGAGGGCACTGATGACAGCCGTGTGTAAAGCAGCTGTGAAAGGTGAGGCCTTCTTCTTCTCCGTCCTCTGTTTCCATCGGGGATCTGACTGTGCCGTCTGAAACGCCGCTCTTTCCGTGTTTTGACCTCTTCTCCTTCTCCCGTGCAGATGAGTCCACCTCTTGCCGTGTGGACACGGCCATCATCCAGAGGAGACTGCCTGTATTACTCAAGTACCTTAACTCAGACACTGAGCGACAGCTGCAAGCACTTTATGCACTTCAGGCGCTGATTGTCACCCTAGATCAGCCTCCAAGTGAGTAGTGTACCCCAACATGTACATTAACGTGGGGAGGAAAGACACACCCAAGACTGTCTTACAACATTCTAGCATTTAGCATTTAGTTCAACTACTGTTCTGTTGGGGAACGTTTTCAATGGTGGGTTTATTATGCTGCCCTTAGATTAGACTTTATTTTTCTCACACTCCTCTCTCCCCCACCCCTGCTTTTGTCCACCCGCTCCAGACCTGCTCCGGATGTTCTTTGACTGCCTGTATGACGAGGACGTGATCTCGGAAGACGCTTTCTACAAGTGGGAGTCCAGCAAAGACACCGCTGAGCAGCTGGGCAAGGGCGTGGCCCTCAAGTCTGTCACAGCCTTCTTTACCTGGCTGAGAGAAGCCGAGGAGGAGTCGGAGGATAATTGACAAGGAAGCCAGCAGCCGCTGCCAGTCCAGGACAACGGGCCAGCTGTTGCAACATAGAACTGCATCAACTTAACCGAACAAACAAACATTGGAAAAGGCGTGCGTGCAGGACGACATATTTACGGCTGGAATTCCTTTTCTGCGGTATTGTTCTGAGACACGCCGCCATTGAGTTTGAATTCAAATGGCGGAAGCACTAAATACCTGTATTATACATAGAAAATATTTTTGTTTTAAATTTTAACTTACTTTTCTTTTGTTACTTTTTAAGAAGAGACTTAAAGATACATAGGTTCTGGATTCTTTAATTTATTATTTTTTTAAGGACTGCGAATACGGAAGTTTATTTAACATTTGCAGATGCTCACAAAGAACATTGACGATGATAGAAATAACAATATGATTAATTATAATAACAGTAAAACTTGTGAAATTAATAGGCCCCCTGTATTCCACAATGTTTGGTTAAAAACAGGGTAAAAAAAAAAAGTTATTTTGGGATAAAGGGGAAGGCAGAGCAGAGGGCACAAACTTTGAACGTGTCAAGACGTTAACGAAGGAGTTGAAGGTTATATTGCTGAGTAACCTGAAAGCGTACCCTTTGCTTTGGCTTGCTCATGTGATATGTACATACTTCTGGAGAGATGCAGAGGTATGGATTCAAGAAGCAATGCAAAGAAGTCCATAAAGAACTTTTAAAGAACTTGAATATCAACACCACCAACAAGCAAATAAAAACATTCAAAGGACAGGAGCAAAAATACAAGTTTAAAAAGCAAATGCCATAGTTGCTGAACAGGAAGTGCTTGTAATACTTCAAACCAACAGAGCAAATAAAAAGCTTGTAAATACATTAAAGACAAAAAAGGTATTTAAAAATACAGAACTGATTGGAATGGTTGTTATTTTTGTGAAGTAATGATTTGTGTTATACTTTTTCCCCTTGTTCTTTTTGATTCATTGGATGTCTGGTTCCCTACTCAATTTGTGTACAAAGATTAGGGTGGTGGTGGATGCAAGACCACCCATTTATGACCGCAATACCAAATATTCCTGCCTTGCGATGTCCTACTTAACGTTAACAAATGTTTATTTTCTTGTCTGTGCATTTAAAAATGTTCCACGTTCCTGTTGGCTAAATTACGACCTATAATATGAATACAGGTGTTCGTCTGAATAGTAAAAACGTCCTTTACTAAGCACTTTTCCTTAACCTCGATGGAAAACATCATGAGGTAAGGGCAAAATATGAAGGAGAATTCATAAGGACGTGAAAAGTAAATGTTCTTGAATCTGACTGCACTAATTCGTAAGCAAATGTTAACGTGGGTCTACAGAGGTGATTACAATGTCCCGATGATGGACCGCTAAGAGCGCATCTTAGCCTACCGTGTTGTTTCATAGGCTATATAAACGTGGACAAATCGGTGGAAAACATTTTCTAGGTTAGTTGAAATATGGCCTACGAGTCACAAAAGTTATACGAAATGGATGTCATACTGGAAAAATGACACGCTGCTCACGCTCACCCCACTGTCAACTCATGAATCCCAATTAAAATGATATTTAAATAATTGATATATATATATATATATATATATATATATATATATATATATATATATATATATATATATATATATATATATAAATAAATAAAAAAGGATGCATGACATGTTAGACCGAAAATATACTACGGTAGGCTGTACATTTCAAACACGTTTAATTTGAAACATTATCTGGCTAAAAAATGTACTGATCATTTTACAGCAGTAGCATAATTCGCATATGGGTTTAACTGTTGAATGGTGAAAACACAGAAGCATATTAGCAACTTATGGCATAAGATGGACAATGCTTCATAAGCAACGGTAACTTCCATGATAAGCATCAATGGTCGGTCATGTTGATCGTTTGTTTTCGTGAACTGCCTTTGTGAGGCGGCATTTTCTTATTTCCTATCGTAAAGGATGGTCCAGTGTATCCTAAGATAAAGTACACCAAAAAATGAAGTATTTAAGCACATTAATACAATTATTTATTGATAATCAAAACGGCATTACGCTACAATGCAAAGTCTTGGACCACCTCTCCGTATCATCACAGAATAAAGTGGGTCAGGGATGACGACATTTTTGTAGGCCAAGCCGGAAGAAAGCATCGCCATGGGGTCCCGCGACAAAAAAAAGCCTATGAGATTTTACACTGGATTTTTGATAATTGCTGAAAATTAATTCTGTGGGATACAAAAGTTTAGAGATAATCTTTACAAATGAGCAGCATACTTTTTGAAGCGTAACCGCAATCGCCAGAAGGAAAAAACTAACATTAAGCTATAAATAAACTACAGGTCTCATGACTTGAACGTAACCACCAATAAGCTTCCAGTTTCGTATTTGATTTTGCGCGCGTTTCATTTAGCCACTTATAATTTACTGTCAATGCTTGTTAGCAACAACCTTAAGCCACAACACGTAAACGCTACAAAATTCAGGAGTGGGCTGCTGGTATATTTACTGATATTTAGTGTTTTATATCGTAGAACCAAACGTGAAAATCTCTTACGCTTATGTTAGTCACAGACCTTATTTCAGGCATCTAACCAAAAAGCCATAAAAAAAAACATTGACTTCAAGCATTGACTATGACTTAAAGTCGATGCTATATTCTTCCGGGTCTTTTCACTGAGGACTGTAAGGAAGGACATGGTTCCAAAGCTAAAAATAAAATAATCGAATGCAGCCCCGGTCTAGAATCTGAACAAAGAACACACCCATAGTTGAGCGTGACACTGACGCTGGTACGTGTACGTTGTACCAGGGGGAGGGGCACGCTACCAGAATTCTAAATAAAGGATTGTACAGCAATTTAACTATATTTCTATATTTTTAGGGATTCATAAGGTAAGGCTTGCATATATGATTATTTATAAGATCAAATAGCGCATGCATCTGGTCCAAATAAGTCGTTGCTACATATGCAGTTGACTATTTTCTATGCAACTAACGTTACGTGCACTCGCCATTACTGCATGTGAAGTATGGACAAAATGGCCATGGCTTTATTTGAACTATTCGTCGAAGACATTAATATTGCGACACGAAATTAAAAAGGATTTCCCTGCAATGACCTGGTCTGTTCCAGCATTCTAAATGAATGCATACTGCATGGCACGAAATGATGCACAGCTGCATTATTAATAAAAGCTATGCCCCCCGCTGTTATTGTAAACTGGTCCGGGATAAAAATAAATAATAATAAAGCCAAGGCCTTGACGATTGAAAACTGACAATATACTTTAAAGATGTATCATTGGGATGCCTACTTTCCACTTTACTAACTGTGTACCTAGATATATTTTATAACAAGCAACTGATTCTTTTTATTGAATATTTGCATTTTTGCGTTCATATTGAATCAGGTAATTTTAGGGATGCCTATTCGTCGTGCAGCAGGGACTCCACCTCAGGAGACGGCGCCCTCCACGGTCCCAGAGGGAGGTGAGTGAGAAAAGGCCAGGGTGAGCGCCAGAAGTTTACTTGGGCTTGAGCACGTTTAAGATAATTCAAAACATCATGCTCATTTTTAAGGTGAATGACTGATTTGCTTTGAGCAACTTGCAAGTGCCACAGTACCAGACCAAACTAAGCCCATACTTCCCACATTGATTCCTTTCGCCCTCATAAATCATCTTTTTGTTATGTCTCCTGCTTAAAGTGATGGTTCAACTTTTGGAGAAATAAGATATGTTCCTACTTAGCCTTGCTCCGTCAAAAGTGACAAAATTCACCGTATAAAAACTTGTGTTAAAAGTAGGTCAGTATAGCTTTCAGACAACTGTGTGTGTATGTCTCTGTCTCCGACTGCCCAGGGTCTGATCCCACAACAGAGGAGTCTGCTTCTCTAGAGGTGATAAGCGAAACTGCAGCCCCAGCGTCAGACACAGCAGCAGCCAAGGAAGGGGAAGGCTCTGGAGAAGCCGGGGCGGAAGGTGAGACAGCGGAGAACAGAGGAGGGGCAGACGGCGTTAAAGAGGAGGAATCTACGGACGAGAAGGCTGACAACAAGAAAAATGGCGAAGATGATGAAAAGAAAGAGTGAGTTTCATATCACGCATTTATATTCTGTGCTCCAAAGCATTATGTTGCCCAGCACAGTGCCACAACGCCCATTGGCAAAGTATCACGAAAGCCTTTGTGTTGTCTGTAAAATAAAAATACAAATTTGCACCTGTTCTTCCCTATGACAATAGTGATAAAGATGGTGTGAAGGAAAAAGTAAAAAAGGTGAAGAGGACCGTACCTGCATGGGCGACCATTAGTGGTGCCAAAAAGGTCCCAGTCACCAACTTCACAGGATCCCAGCCTAGGGTTGATGACATCCTGATTGAGGCTGTGCAGGTCTGTACTACAGCTGTGTATTGGCAAGAATCTGGTAATACAATGCGTATCACGAAACAGGGGTTACAATTCAATATATGGCAATACTGTAAGCAATAGTTTGAGAGAGAGAGAGAGAGAGAGATTTAGGAAAGTTGTCAGTGTAAAGAACACACCACTATATGCATACAATCTGAGTTGAAAAAGTTAACTTTTTTATGCAATCAGAACAGTGGGATCTGCATTTGTATTTATCACAGTCACTGTAACATCCAACATCATAGCACTAATGTTTGTGCAATCTGAGCCAAGGAATTCACATTTCCCTTTATCAGTAAAACAAAACAAAAAATCATGGGTTTTCGAATCGATACAGTATCACAAAACACAATATCGTGATGCTTAAGTGTATCAATATTTTCTTACACCCCTGGTCTGTACACCAAACACATTAAGAGCTCTTTACATCCGACTGCACAACTCTGTGCCCTTGACCTCCTGACCCTGACCCCCACTCCCACTCAGGCACACTTTCTTTTGCTGCTTCTTACTCGGTCTACTAAGTAGAGCATCATTCTTAGCACTGTAGCACTTTCTCCTGGCACAGCACACATGTAACTCCCTCTGGTCCCTCTCTGCAGTCCTGCAAGGAGAGGACCGGAACCTCGTGCCACTCTGTCATGAAGTACATAGCGAAGAAATACCCCGGCCATGAGCTGGACAAGAGGAAATTCCTCCTCAAAAACGCTCTCAAAAGACAGGTGGAGAAGGGAACCATCAAACAGGTAACGTCACTGCTCAGCTCAGCTCAGCTCACTCAACCCTCCTCGGGTTCATGTCAAACCCGACCCAGTAACTTATGTAGCCTACCCCAAAACTGAAGACATGTTGCTTCTTTCTCACATTCAGCTCCGAGGTAAAGGGCTTTCAGGGAGTTTTGCCATCGGGAAACCTCCCCAAAAACCTACAGCCAAGGTAAGGGTCCTTCATGTTTCCAGGAGAGCTGTGCTCGGCTGGTGTTTACGCTGCGTGATTGTTTCATGTTTGGTTTGATGGGGTGCGTCTGATCTCTCTGCTTCATCAGCCCACGGCGAACACAGGGTTAAAGTCAGAGACCCTTGGTGACGCGCTGCCCCTCATCATCACTCGTCTCTGCGAGCCGAAGGAGGCATCCTACATCCTGATCAAGAAATACGTGGAGCAGCACTTTCCCCAGCTCAACGTGGAGAACAGGTAAAGGCTTTCCCTGATTGGATCTCACACTAACCAGCGGTGCTCGTCATAATGACCACTACACAATCTTTGATTTTTAACTACAGAAAAGCATCCAAAGAACACACATTGCTACGCTACACTATTCTATAGTGTAATACATTTTTGGATAACTTGTTGTCTGATTGAATCACAGACCAGACCTCCTGAAGGGGGCCCTTCTGAGGGCAGTAGACAAAGGCTACCTGGAACAGCTTACTGGGAAAGGTGCTTCAGGAACTTTTCAGGTACAGCAGCAGAGTCCACCAACAGCTTCTGGTGTCAGATGGAAAGCATATTTGTTTTTGGGGTTAGGGTTTCTCTCACTACAACACTAAATCAAAGTTAACTTTGAAAATAAAAAACAAGTACACGTAACTGAAAAACTAAATAAACACAAGTTGGATTATCAAGAGACTTGTTTCGGCCTATGGCATTGATCTTGTTTGCCTCTGATGCAGCTAAAACGTGTTGGGGACAAGTCTCTTCTGAAGGGTGGGTCTCTGGAGGAGGCCATCATGACAGCCATCACAGCCATGAATGAACCCAAGACCTGCAGCACCACCATTCTCCGGAAATACTTAATAGACACAAACAAAGACATCACGGAAGCTCGCGTGGGTAAGACCTGCTCACTCCTTGCTCTCTTCTTCTCTCTCTTTGATATACATCATTAACTAATATGCATTTAGGAAGCCTCAATATGTTTGCATGGTTCCACTTCTCATTCCTGGCTAGTCCTACGTTGTCTTATACTTTGGCTGTCCTGTGTTTACTAATCTATTTGTGCCAGTAAATATAAAAAGGCCATTATTGCATTGGACTCATTAACCTTTCAATCTTTACTTTTGATCATAATAATAATAATAATACATGTTTTGTTCTGTAGATGGCCATCTTGCAATTCAATGTTTAAAAATAAATCTTAACACCTGGTGTCAAATCACTCAATAGAGTTTTCCAGGTTAAAACGTATGTATGCTGTAACGACTACATTTTCCCCAGTGACCAGCTTAAAGAGGACACTGCAGAAGTGTAAAATGATGGGCTGGATGGAACAGATCACAGGAAATGGACTAACTGGGACCTATCAGCTCTCCTTCCCCTACTACCCCAGGTATAGTCACTTACTGGACAGCTTCCACCTTAAACCTGCATTCGTGTACTTCACATGAATCATTCCTTACATCAATGCTGAATACGTTAATATTGATTCTTCACTGAATATTTATGCAACCTAAACTGCCTGAAGGCTGCTCTTTCATTACCTGTGTACACACATTTACTTTGGACCTAGTTTGTACTTCACATAAAGAAATCTGCAATTCTAGCCTGAGTGGTTAAATCATAGTTCCATAAAAACATTTTTCTCCAATTGTATGTGATTTGCAAGTGCAAATAACCCTGATTTACAAGTGCAAATAACCCTGATTTACCATGGAAATAAAGATGATGCCTATAGTATCCCTTGCACAACAATAAAACATGTTTTGCATGTGTTCACTGCTCCCCTCTACCTCATTTTCCCCAGCCCAGCCATCTTGTTCCCTGACAAGCACCAGGAGTCACAGAAGAAACAAGACGAAGCAGGCACTAAACGCAAGCGGAGAGCTGACTCTGACTCTGAGTCTGATGAAGAGTCAGAGGAGGAGTCAGAGGAAGAGTCTTCAGAGGATGATGAGCCTCCCCCTCCTAAGAGGTGGGTCTGAATGCCCTTGCTGGGCTTGTTTACTATAGGCTATGGACTGTGGTAGATTAAGCTCACATTGAGGGCTGTAATACATTCATAGCTTACGTACTGAAGGTAGTCCTGTTTGGTCAAATAAAATAGACCCATTAAGATGCACCTTATATGTGCTGTTACAATTCTTACTCTCGCATAGTTGTGACTGTCTACTAACCCTGGTTCACGCCTGATCTATAGGAAAGCCCCCAAGAGGCCAGCCGCTAAGGCACGCCGCCCCCCACCCAGCAAGAAGTCATCACCCGCTCGTAAATCTCTGGCCAGAGGTAAGAGACCTGCTCCTGCAAAGAGAACATCGTCTCCAGCAAAGAAACCCGTACCACCAGTCAAAAAGTCGCCAGCAAGAAAACAAATCCCCCCAACCAAGAAACCAGTTACCCCAGCAAAGAAACCAGTTACCCCAGCAAAGAAACCAGTTACCCCAGCAAAGAAACCAGTTACCCCAGCAAAGAAGGCACGTCCTCCTCCACCACCTAAAGCAACGCCTGTTAAAAAGGCAGCTCCTGCAAGCAAGCCGAAAACACCTGTTGTCAAAAAGATGACAAGCAGGGGGTCTAAGCGACCAGTGGCCAAAAAGTCACCTCCAGCTAAGCCAGCAGCCAAAACTGCAGTGAAGACAAAGCCATCTGCTCGCAAGTCCCAGAGAGGCAGAAAGTGAATCAAAACCAGCCGGATAAAGCCAGCTTTTAGCTAACGATGGCAGTGATCTATCCAGTTCTCTAAGTACTCTCTTTTACATCATAGTTTTTTCCCCTCTTTGGGGCCTATTGGATTCTTTGTAGGATAGCACCTATCATATAAGTCAGGTTATTGTAAATTGAGAACCTCTTTATTTCTTTTTAACTCATGTTTTAAATGCCATTGCAAAACAAAAAGCAGTGTTACATTTTAAAGAACAGATGTTCTTTATCTGGGTTAAGCATTTTTAATCTACCCCGAAGCTTTGTTTGGAATAACATGTACTGTTGGTAAAGCTAAGGTTCTACATATGTAACTAAACCCAGTGACTTCTACTTTTATATTTTCTTTGATCTGTTAGCAGCGCACATTCCTTGTATCCCATACACTAGATCTACTTAAAAAAAAAACTATTCATCAAAACAAGCTATTTTATTAAATTTTTTATTTTTCACTTTCTGAAATTAGGACATTTTCTAAAGACTGAACTGTAAGCCAGTTGGCAAGCCAGTTGGATCTGGTAAGGGATTGTAAGCCTAATTTAAATTAGTAAGCTTTCGTATATCTAGCAAAATTCATTGTTAATCAAATGAAAGTCCCTTATCAGAAAGCACAGTGTTAAGATATTACGTTGTATGTTCAACATTAATGCATTGCATTAGGAAATATTTCCATTTGTGTAAAAACAAGAAAATCATTCTGAGTAGAAGTTAAGTCTACCAAACTGTCAACATTTTGTGTATTAGTCAGTGAGTGATTGTGAATAAGGCAGCATTTGTTTTTGAAGGAACTAGCTCACACTTACCCTGCATGCATGTCATATTCATGTTGTTATGCTTTTTAAAGTCATTAATAAATGGCTATATTTGTAATCAATTGCTTGGCGGCTTTGTGTTCCCGGAGTCCATGAATAATAATCTGTTAGCATGGTACCAGCCTGCCCACACTGCTTTCGCGAAGTCAGGTTTCGCGTAAACACACACAGCATTAAACAATAGAAATGTATGCATTTGTTCGCTCTTTATTAGTCCTGAAAGTGCGACAAATACACATTATTGTTCTGGGAAAAGTAAAAGGGCAACTCCAATATCATTCCTCCATTTGGTGTAGATAACTTGAAACAAGGCTACACCCTGAGAGATATTGCGCAATGGTATGGAATGTAAAGTAAAGCTGTAGTGTAGTAGTTCATGAGGTATGGTGACTTCAAGTGAGGATATCCTTTATATTTATTTTGGGTCAATTGTGCCTTATAGCCACATTTTTGCATCTTTTTTTTTTAAAACTTTCGTTGACACGCCCCAACACACCTGGGAAACAAAGTTGCAAAAGTTTAAACTAATAAGCGCAAATGGGCGTTACTTTCAAAAGGTGTGCCAGATAGTCTGTAACTTCGCGGATTAGTTCTGTAGGAGCGGGGCATTTGGGCTGATCGGAGGGACTCGTGTTGGACCTGTAAACTACATAAGGTAAGATATTTACACTGTCAGTAATAATGAATCGTACTTTATCCTGCAATAAATACGTGCGGTTTGGATTTTAACCCATTCATACATAGGTCATGATTAGAATCCATGTGTTTGTCAAGAAAATTTGAAGTTTGTGCCGTGGTTCAAGTGCCACTATATGCAGACGATTGGCATTTACTTTTTTGGGAACGGTGTTTGACACAATTAGTATAGTACATTAAATGTGGGCATTTTAGCACAGTACATTTTCCGTTTGCAAGCAAAACCTTCGTAGAACTTTCAACCTAAGCTGGAAGGTGACTGTTCGGCCACAACTCATTACATTTGGCTTAACTTACTATATTTGATTTAGAGAGAGAAAAAAGGAGTTAACAATGGGTGAAGCATCAATCAAAGATGATACAGTGACCAGATCTGCTGAGGTAAATAAAAAAAGCCCCCTTTTGTATAAATGTGAACTAAATCATTAGTAAAGGCCATTGTCACAACCTGTTTGCCTTGCACTAGTCATTTTAATTTATCTTGTTGAATGATGTTTTGATGAAGTATGTAGGCTCTTTTCCTGTGGATGACTGCTGTTTGGATGAGCAGATTGAACAACTGCACATAAAGCTAAAATGTCTTACTGTAAGTTTCAACAACAAGACACTTAGTAACTTATTACATATGTCCATTAATGGTAGCATTAAATTACCCTGTGTTCTTCTTTGTATATTTTCACCCACCAGTCATGCAAGAGAAGGAGGTCTGTGTCCCTGAAATTCTCAACCAAAGGTGTCAAGATGTATGATGAGGATGAGACTGTAAGGATAAAGTCTGAGCTCTTCTACATAAATGTGCACGCACATAACTATTTCCTCAAACCTTCTGTATTGTTTGAAGGACTTCTGGCAGATATACAGTACTGTGCAAAAGTTTTAGGCAGGTGTGTAAAGTAAGAATCCTTCAAAAATCTACGTGTTAATAGTTTGTTTTTATCAATTAACTAACTGCAAAGTGAATGAACAATCTAAATCAAATCAATATTTGCTGTGACCACTCTTTGCTTTAACATTTTTGCCAGCATTCTAAAAGCCTAAAATGTTTGCACAGTACTGTACAATTCAAGTTATTGAAAATGGTGTAATATATGTTTGTCTCTGTTTGATAGACTCTCCTGATGGCCCATGCTCTGCGTAGAGTGTCCCTCACCACTTCCCGTCTATTAGACGCGCAGTTTGCCTTTGTCTCCCACAACCCAGGCTGCCCTGATGCCCAGCTCTACTGCCACCTCTTCAAAGCTAGGCATGCCAGAGCGGTATGAGCCCACCATGCACACATACACTTGCTGGCTGAGCGTACAAACACAAGTTGGTGTGTGTTTTGTTTCTTAAATACTTTTTCTTCAATGGTTCCCCATGTTGATCATTACCAAACCTCTCGGCGTGAAAGCCTCTCTCTGTTAGTTTGGTTGTCCTAAATGTCTCTCTGTCGGTTGTTCTCTGATCGGTAGGCCCAGGTTTTGAACCTGCTGCTGTGCCGCTGTTTCCAGCTGGCCTACCTGGAAAAGCACCCTGAGGAGGAGGCTGAGGAGGAGTGTGTTGGGCCCCTGCCCCGCCGTATGCCCTCCCTGTTGAACCATGGCTTCCCCCTCAGTGTCAGTGCCCTTGTCTCCTTCAGGAGGGCCCCTACAGGAGGGCTGCTGCCAGGGGCCAAGGTACTTTACACAGTGTCTTTTTCCTTTACCGCAAACCCTTTTTTTAATACGCAAAGTGCATGCATCTTTGTCTCCTGAAAACTTAAATAAATCGTACACACAGTCTTAAATTATTGATTTGTGTTGTCTTATAATATAACAAGGCAAAGGAATGAATCTGGAGGTTTTGTCGTTACTATAGGTGTTCTCAAAGTCGTTTGACGACCGCCAGATCAGTCCAGAGGAGACCTTTACTTCTTGTCCATCTCTGGTGCGCAAGAAAGTTATCCGCAACAAAGTGCTACGTTCTGGGGCTTACCGCTCCTTCACTCTCTCTTCCCACAAACAGCGCTCAGTTGATGAACGTCTTAACTCTCCACAAGGTGGGCCAAGTGTTCAAAGTGCTCTTTCAAGAGTGAAACACTTCATTAGGTAATGCATTTTACCTCAGTGTAATGTGATGGTGCTCACTCACTCTAGTGGTGTACCTTTGTAAGGATACACTGTGGATTAAGGTGAAAAGGGTACCTGCTGACTGGTGCACTTGGGTGTCCAAAGAGGCAGGTTCTGAGAGCTTGTCACCACTACAATCACTGCTTAAATAAGCTTTTTAACTTGAACACGTTACAGCATGCTGTCTTTATGTCATGATACATGTCAGGGCTGTTTCCATGGTTGTGTGCATGCCCAGTACATTCCATCAAAATGATCTATCTACATAAGATACAGTTGCCCTACTCTCATAGCCATGCTGTCTTTGGGAAATAGGTAGCTAACTCTTTGTGAGGCGGAATTGAATTGAACAACAAAATTCTCTCTTCACATCGGTAACAGGAAAGGCGCAGGACAGAGTGCCAGTAAGGCGAGTTTGTGCCCCAAGCTTAGCCGAAACAGAAGAAGCATTGGCACAAGCAGTTTGGTGCTGGGCAGACGTAGCTGTGTGAGTGACAATTCCTTTCTAATTGATTATCATGTTTCTTAGTTAGTTCCTATTCAGGCTTTAAACTACCCCCGCCGCCCCCCCCCCCCACACACACACACACACACGCACATTATTACAATAGATATGTTAACATATACTGTTGATACTGAATACAGTGTAGTCTTTCCTAATGTCCTCGTTCCCATATTGCAGTAACAGCAGTATTGCCCTGCTTGCGGAGGACGTCCTAGGTTCTTACCTGCTGTGCCCTCATCCTAAGAGACCCAGCTGTGGCTCCCTAATGATTCGCTTCCCTTCTGGCCTGGTCACACTCCTCATTAACAATACAACCAATCAAAGATACAAACTGGAGGTAAGGTCTATGTAGTAGATAGGCCTACATCTGAAAATAGTTTAATTTTTCTATGATATAAAAACTCATTGTGACTAGAACTGTTAGTCTCAAAATTGAATTAAAAAGATGTCTTTTGTTCATAATGGTTCATCATTTTAATTAATAGAATACTGTATACACTGCTGTTTTTATACTTATAGTTTTGTTTGCTTTATCTTTTTTGTTTAACATTAAAATCTTTTTTTTCTCTCGTAGAAATCCAAGAGTGAATTCAGCTCCATGGCTGACTTGATAGAGTACTACACAAAGTCCAGAGAGGATCTGCCATGTCCTCTGAGCTGTGCCCGTGTGAATCACTGTTATGAGTGGGAGGAGGCCAGCCAGCCAGAGGCTACAGGCCTACAGAAAAGATCGAACAGAAGCATAGCAAAAAAGGTCACAAAAAAGCTTTGGGTTTAAAGCGATCATTTTAAGATGTAATCTTAAAGTAAGTAAGTAAGTTGCTTATTTGCATGAGCAAACGGCGTCTGCCTGCATCTTCACCTGTTGTTTATATATTCACTTTTTAAAACATCTCCTCAATTTGACTTTATAGCAAAAATGATCGTTTTAAAAAAAAGGCATTTAGGATTTCTACCAGGAAAGGCCAAACCTTAGATACAGCCTTTACTTTCACCTTTTGACTAATATGTATGCACACTCACTTTGTTTATTTGACTTTAAACACTTGATCAGGATTTTTTTTTTTCAACACAATACACTTTCTACTGCTATTGTACAATGTTAGCTTCACATACTGTAGGTATATGTATATGTTATAATAATGTTTTGTTTTTAATGTCAACACCTGTATCTGTTGGTCTAAACATCATTGTTTTGTCATACTTTATATTTGAGCTGTTTTATTGTGTTTTTCAATAGGCAATATGCCTAAGTACTCTTTTGTTTTAAAGAGTGTTATGTTTTAAATGTGATTTTGGCTTAGTGTATTTTTAAAGCTAATTCCAATTGAGTATTTTTTTTAATGCTTGTCTTTATATGTACCATAACATATAATCTCAGTCTTGTTTTAAATATAGGCCTAATCTGTTCAAGTCCTTGAATTTGCAATATTTTAGAACTTCATGAATTGGCATTCATACTTAGCATTTATGTTAATAGACTAATCTCCTCACTAAAGATTTTGCCCTTACCAAGATGGCTGAAATGTGTTGCATGTTGCATTTACACACGTCACCTTTTATTGAATAAGTTTCGGTTGCCAGGCAACTTCGACGCCGTGGGAAGACAACTGGCAGCGGACTGATGGTGGTTAGTGTTAGAGTGGTAACTCTCGCATATAATATTTCACATTTTACACGCTATTATTTGCTAGTTTGAACATTCAAAGCAATCGTTTATTTATGCTTTCTATGTAGAATCGCTTGTTCCTGCTAATCCGTGGATTCTAAGGAATGGAATTTTGTCAGCATCATTCCGATATTTTCTGACAAACGTTACTGATTGATTCACTGGCTGGAGTTGACCGGCGGCATTTGACATAACGTCAACGGTGCTAACTTATGTAGAAACATCATGACCTGGCAAATCAGTGAATGTGTTTCTCACGTTAGTTGCATAGTTTAAAATGCAAATTGGAGTTGGGTACTTATAGAGACTTCAGGTTATATTTGAATTCAAGACTTTGCCATTTCCATTCCAATTGGGATTGCATGATGTGTTTTAGTTTGATTCTGGTTCTCTCTTTGGTTACAGGGTTAACATGTGCAGGTCCCAGTTAAACATAGATAGATATTTTCCCAGTTTGCCTTCTGTGTTCTGGTTTGATCTTAACATTTAGGGGTTGAAATACAGGCAAAGATGGGATCGGAATCAGTCAGGGTGGTGGTCAGGTGCAGACCTATGAATGATAGAGAGAAGGCTTTGAACTGTAAGATGGTGGTATCCATGGAGTTGACTAGGTGCCAGTGTTTAATTGAAAAGCCAGGAGTCAAAGATGAACCACCAAAACAGTTTACATTTGATGGAACCTACTTCATTGAACAAACCACCGAGCAGATGTACAACGAGATTGCCTACCCTTTGGTTGAGGTAGGATCCATTTAGTAGGCTATGATGTGCTATGTAGACCTTCCTCTGTGTTGCTCCCTGCCCTACACCTTTTATTACACCTTGTATTATTTAAGTGCTGCTTTTGCTTTTATTTGTTTCTGTTACAGTGTGAACTGTTGCAAGGTGACCTTGAGTGTCCTTAAAGGTGGCCACAAATAAAATACATTATTATTATCAATGATATCAGGCAGCAGAATCAGCTCTAATAATCACTCCAGACATCTTCAGATTATATTGAAGGATAATATTGAATAACAATAACTTAATGTTATTGGACACCGTCAGTGCCAGAATCTGAAACAAAATGCAGTGGCCTGTTACTGTTAGTTGACTAGACCAAGTTTGCCACCTCTTACCTATATCTTATTTCAAATTACCTCAGACCTCATGATTTACTAAAAAAGGCTGCTGTCAATCAACAGCAAAGGTGAATTGTAGTAAAAGATGTAAATTCCTAAAAATATTTATTAAAATAGCTTTTTTAAGCGTGCACTCTCTAATGCAAAGGATCAGTAATGTTTTTAGTTTCTTTTTGCCAACAGGGTGTGACTGAAGGGTACAATGGTACCATTTTTGCCTATGGACAGACTGGAAGTGGCAAGTCATTTACCATGCAGGGAGTGGCACAGCCTTCAACCCAGAGAGGGGTTATCCCACGAGCTTTTGAACACATCTTTGAGAGTATTCAGGTACAGCTCTAGACACACGGAAACGCATACCACTGCAGACCACTCATCTTTGAGAGTATTCAGGTACAGCTCTAGACACACGGAAACGCATACCACTGCAGACCACTCATCTTTGAGAGTATTCAGGTACAGCTCTAGACACACGGAAACGCATACCACTGCAGACCACTCATCTTTGAGAGTATTCAGGTACAGCTCTAGACACACGGAAACGCATACCACTGCAGACCACTCATCTTTGAGAGTATTCAGGTACAGCTCTAGACACACGGAAACGCATACCACTGCAGACCACTCATCTTTGAGAGTATTCAGGTACAGCTCTAGACACACGGAAACGCATACCACTGCAGACCACTCATCTTTGAGAGTATTCAGGTACAGCTCTAGACACACGGAAACGCATACCACTGCAGACCACTCATCTTTGAGAGTATTCAGGTACAGCTCTAGACACACGGAAACGCATACCACTGCAGACCACTCATCTTTGAGAGTATTCAGGTACAGCTCTAGACACACGGAAACGCATACCACTGCAGACCACTCATCTTTGAGAGTATTCAGGTACAGCTCTAGACACACGGAAACGCATACCACTGCAGACCACTCATCTTTGAGAGTATTCAGGTACAGCTCTAGACACACGGAAACGCATACCACTGCAGACCACTCATCTTTGAGAGTATTCAGGTACAGCTCTAGACACACGGAAACGCATACCACTGCAGACCACTCATCTTTGAGAGTATTCAGGTACAGCTCTAGACACACGGAAACGCATACCACTGCAGACCACTCATCTTTGAGAGTATTCAGGTATAGCTCTAGACACATAGAAATGCATCACTGAGGACCACTCATCTTTGAGAGTTTTCAGGTATAGCTCTAGACACATAGAAATGCATAACACTGAGGACCACTCATCTTGACTTGATAACCTCAGCCTTACCTTAACAGCTCCGACATTAGTAACGTCTTTTATTGGTTTTCACTCGTTGCTGGTGTAAGATTGTGTGGCATCCATTGCTATGGTTTTTACAAGGCAATTGGCCTGCTGCATAATTTATCCTGTCCGTAATCCTTTGTGTAAGCTCGTTGAGTGTAAAAATACGTTGAATCATTCATCCTAATCTTTTCTAAACTTTTCCCTGTTTCTTTTGTTTTGTGTAATTTAGTGTGCTGAAAACACAAAGTTCCTTGTGAGAGCTTCCTACCTTGAGATTTACAATGAGGAAATCAGAGACCTTTTGGGAAACGATACTAAGCAGAAAATGGAGGTAAGAATCATTTGGACAAGGGGAAAGAGAAAAAATTGAATCACAATATGTGCGACATTATTTTGTGGTTTTGAGTACAATAATTAGTTAAAAAAACGTTTTACAGTTGATGTATTAGGTGCACAATCGTATGTTGCCATGGTGACCCAAGAACACGGCTGCCTGGGTAAATGAGCTTGTAAAGAGCAAAGTGCTGGCTGACATTTCTGGTGTGTGTGTGTGTGTGTGTGTGTGTGTGTGTGTGTGTGTGTGTGTGTGTGTGTGTGTGTGTGTGTGTGTGTGTGTGTGTGTTGATAAACGACAGCTAAAGGAGCACCCAGAGCATGGCGTGTACGTGCGTGACCTCTCCATGCACACAGTGCACGGTGTGGGGGAGTGTGAGCGCATCATGGAGCAGGGCTGGAAGAACCGATCGGTGGGTTACACGCTGATGAACAAGGACTCCTCTCGCTCACACTCAATCTTCACCATCCACCTGGAGATCTGCACCACGGGTGAGAGGAAGCCCAAACACAACCACTCAGACCCCCAGAAACATTATCATAGTGTGTAACACACCACATCAGGTAAACACAACCACTCAGAAACATTATCATAGTGTGTAACACACCACATCAGGTAAACACAACCACTCAGAAACATTATCATAGTGTGTAACACACCACATCAGGTAAACACAACCACTCAGAAACATTATCATAGTGTGTAACACACCACATCAGGTAAACACAACCACTCAGAAACATTATCATAGTGTGTAACACAACACATCAGGTAAACACAACCACTCAGAAACATTATCATAGTGTGAAACACACCACATCAGGTAAACACAACCACTCAGAAACATTATCATAGTGTGTAACACACCACATCAGGTAAACACAACCACTCAGAAACATTATCATAGTGTGTAACACAACACATCAGGTAAACACAACCACTCAGAAACATTATCATAGTGTGTAACACAACACATCAGGTAAACACAACCACTCAGAAACATTATCATAGTGTGAAACACACCACATCAGGTAAACACAACCACTCAGAAACATTATCATAGTGTGAAACACACCACATCAGGTAAACACAACCACTCAGAAACATTATCATAGTGTGTAACACACCACATCAGGTAAACACAACCACTCAGAAACATTATCATAGTGTGAAACACACCACATCAGGTAAACACAACCACTCAGAAACATTATCATAGTGTGTAACACAACACATCAGGTAAACACAACCACTCAGAAACATTATCATAGTGTGTAACACAACACATCAGGTAAACACAACCACTCAGAAACATTATCATAGTGTGAAACACACCACATCAGGTAAACACAACCACTCAGAAACATTATCATAGTGTGAAACACACCACATCAGGTAAACACAACCACTCAGAAACATTATCATAGTGTGAAACACACCACATCAGGTAAACACAACCACTCTGTAACACACCAAATCCACGTAAAGTCAAGCTAGACGGTGTGTTTTTCACATAATTGCATCTCCTCCCTATCTTAACGTTTACTTGCCACCCTTAGATGGGGCTGGTGAGGACCACCTGCGGGCTGGCAAGCTTAACCTGGTGGACCTGGCGGGCAGTGAGCGCCAGTCTAAGACGGGCGCCACAGGGGAGCGTCTCCGAGAGGCCACCAAGATCAACCTGTCCCTGTCGGCTCTGGGCAATGTCATCTCCGCACTGGTGGACGGCCGCTCCAAACACATCCCGTACCGGGACTCCAAGCTGACCCGGCTGCTGCAGGACTCCCTGGGCGGGAACACGCGCACCCTGATGGTGGCCTGCCTCTCTCCAGCTGACAACAACTACGAGGAGAGCCTGAGCACGCTGCGCTATGCCAACCGGGCCAAGAGCATCCAGAACCGGCCTCGCATCAACGAGGACCCCAAGGACGCCCTGCTCCGGGAGTACCAGGAGGAGATCAAGCAGCTCCGCGCCCTCATCTCAGGACAGCTTGGCGCTGCCGACCTGTCATGTGAGTGCCATGCCTGGCCACGTCTTGATGATAGCACCGCTGGTTGACTCTGTACCATGTCGAGACAGGGAAGGAGCCCAAAGGCTTATATATTTGAAAAACATAATCCGGAAGTGGCACGTTGTCTGTTGCTTTTTTTTTTTTTGATGCTGCGTAGAATCTGCGTGCCCTTCTTATCCTGTCATCCTAACTGGTATCCTTCCTGCTGTTTCAATCAGCTCTGCTGGTTGGTCCGTTGGCTGAGGCCATTCCTGGTTCTCTGTCCAGACCACAGTCCAGCACAACAGAGGCGGAGAAGGAGAAGATTAAAGTGGTATCCACTCACTGTCAATCCATATTGTTAGAGTGTATCCATACTTCACCACCTTTCTAGCATAGATCGCTACCTGACTTCTTAAAGCGAGGTGAAGGCAATCCTTTGTGTTCTTGATGGTGTCGGCACTTTCAGGAGTATGAGGAGAAGCTGTCCAGGCTGCAGGCAGAGTACAACGCAGAGCAGGAGTCCAAGGCAAAGCTCCAGGAGGACATCGCAGTGCTGCGCTCCTCCTACGAGAACAAGCTGATCGACCTGGAGAAGGCCAGGGCCAGCAGGGGGCGCTCTCTAACCACCAACGGTACACACCTTCTCCTCGTGGTACTCAGCCGGTTAGATGAAACTGACGAGTCAACATCACTTCATTCATGGCACCAGAACCACATATTTACATTGTGATCAGGACTTATTAGTACTCATAATAAGTGGACCTATTGAACTCATTCATGTCAGTTAACATCATTATAGACAGTAATTGATTGTTCCCTGACATCTCAGAGAGCTCCATCAGTATGAGCCAGGTCCTAAAGGAGGTTGGATGCCCACTGGAAGCTTCAGCTCGGGAACTAACCCAGGCCAAGGTACTCCTTCACCATGGCAACCACCACTACCTATTAGGGGTAGAGTTATCAGTTCAGGCGGTTGTCCTTTGACACGGACATCTAACATGTTGATGCTGATCAAGAGTTGTTGTCAAAATGTACCTTTAGTCTGATAAAGGTGCTGTGGGGTGTTGGCTAAAATATGACATTTTGTCTGGACCAATCATGGCTAGGTAAGCCAGCTGACCGGTGTCCAGAATGCCTCAGACGGAGACTCCTCACCTGTCCTAACTCCACGACCTTTGAACCCTAAAAATGCTCTGGAGAGGTGCGTGACCACCACACACCCACAGCCTTCACGCATATTCATACACAGATGCTGTTTTGTTTTATAACACTGTAAGAATTCATGAAATTCAATAAAATAAATAAACTAATTTGTGTTATACGATGTGTAATTTGCGTTGCGTGGCCCTGTTGTAATGCAGACTGCAGAAGCTGGAGCAGGTGCTGGTTGGCGGGGAGCAGGCCAGGAACACAGAGCTGCAGCAGAGACATCGCCAGAGGAAGACCATGGCCGACCAGAGGAAGAAACATCTCATCCAGGCGCTGTCTGAGAACGGAGAGGAGAGCGACAATGTCCTGCTCAACGTCTACGACTCCATCCAGGAGGAGGTTCATGCCAAGAGCCAAGTACTGGCCAAAACCCAGGGCAAGGTTAGATATGGCCTCTCCTAAATGCTCTGAATGAAGTTATGTATTATCGTGTAAAATGATGTATGCGTTATCAATGATGTATGCGTTATCATCAGCAGGAAGAGAATTGTATCAGACATTTTGACTTTCCCAATATTATAAACTCTATTTACTATGTTCATATTATTTAAATCTAATATTTGGACTAACTAAATAATAATAATACAAAAAAAAGACTCTTTTTATATTCCTGCATACAGCTTAAGGCAGCAAAGCTTGAGATCCGGGACCTGCAGGCAGAGTTTGAGCAGGAGAGGAAGGACTACCTGGCCACCGTGCGGCGACTGGAGAAGGAGGGCCGGCTGATGCAGAGCCTGCTGGAGCGCATGGCGCCCCTAGTGCGACGCGACTGCAACTACAGCAACCTGGACCGCCTGAGGACAGACGCTGTGTGGGACGAGGAGAGCGCCACCTGGAGGCTGCCGGAGGTGGTGGTGCAGAAAACGTCCCTTCCATCAGGTGAGAAGAGGAGGGAGTGCCAGTAGAAGGGTATACCTGTAGAAAGTTGGCAGGTATACCAGTTGAACCCAAGTCTTTTTGAATAGGCTCCAGGTAGTTTATTAGGCTTACTTTGTGTTGTCAGCAGACTGTATGTTGTTGTGTGTGGGTTGCTCATCCTCTGGTTTGTTTGTTCCCAGCTGTAGGCCCCTTGGCCCCCAGACTGTCAGCACGTAGAGGCTCTGCTGCTGATACTGGAGAGTCTTTCATGGTGTGGTTTTTAAAAGAATTTGTATGATGTATGTGGTTAACCATAGAAATAGGACTTCCACACATATTAAAACGGCCCTTTATTTTCTCGCTACATGGTTTGTGCAGGAAGAGGGGGACAAGTACAAGGAATTGCTGAGCCGTAGCAACAGTGAAAACATCGCCACTAACTACTTCAAGTCGAAGAGAGCCAACCAACTGCTAGGTGGGGAACCCACCCGGGGATTGGGTAAGACCAAGATCTACAGACCCTTCCCCTGATCCCAGACGCCAGATCACAGGACACAGAGAAAGACCTTTATTTACTCAATAAACTTTATTTATCACATCTTATAAAAGAGTGCTGTTGTGTGTGTTTAGAGGTTTCTGAGTGGTGTTAGTGAACTGAGACGGATGTAAGCACTAGGACTGGACACAGCTAGTCGACAGAGAGTCTGTCATTCCAAAGGCTTTCATTACCACGCAGAATCTCCATCCAAACAGAAAGGAGGTTCTGAAAGCCGTGTCATCACGTTACTTCCACTCTCTAACCAATACATCATATATTAATCAATCGCTTATCAGTTCAAATGGGAAGTTGTTTTAAATGACAGATCTCTCAAAATGATCAATTGTAAAATGTTTACATTCCTGCCTTCCATTTGTATGTTCATATTTGTGTGTACGTTAGAAATAAAATAGAACGTGACGGATAGAAAGTAATGTTTAAGTCAACTTCCTGGAACATGAACATCTATAGTATGAATTGATGGCACAGCGACTGACTCAGTTCTGCTCTAGTTACTATTTGTCATTGATTCGTTGTCCTACTGATGGAAGTGTACCCCTGCAGCCACCCACTCTCCCCCCCCTGGGACCAACGGGGCAGCATACCCGACCAACGGGGCAGCACACCCGACCTCCAGTGGTTCCAACATTGGCCCGGCCCAGAGCACAGAATCCCTGCTGCCCCGCCCCTTCCGCCTGGAGTCTCTGGGGGTTCCCCAAGGTAAGACGAAGAGGAAGAAAAGCAAAGTGAACATCCCCTTTGAAGGGAACTGAAAGGACTGTTACGTAACACACCTAGCTTTGTGTTTTCTATTGTGGTACTTTTTCCCTTTAAGTCTGAACATTTAGTTCAACATTTAGGTGGTTTTCTGCTCCATGAATTCTATTTACTATAGAAAACAAGAAAGCATTTAAAGGCACTGTTACAGATACTTGTAACCTGCATTGAGCAATGTTTTTTATGCTCCTTTTTTTTTTTTTTTTTATGACCATAAAACTCAACTACCTGAAAACTACTTGATGCCACTTTTGCCGCTCTTGGTTGCACACTGTTCCTACTACTGTCATATAACTGTCTGAACAAAATAATGTATTCTTTATCACTATTGCTGTTTTAGCCAATGAAGTGTTAGAAATAAACGTTTTCGGTATCTGGTGAGTAAGCTTAATAAATGATACCAGTCTTCGTTTTATGTCGAGCTGTTATCATGTATTTGCAGTTATGTGTAGTGGGCAGTATTCAACTATGCAAACAGGAAGGTCAAGTTTAACCTGTCAACACTGAGAAATAAGATCCGATCCCACAGCAGGTCTGACCAGTTTATTTTCTGTTTCTCATCGGGTACTACGCTCTCCCACACAAGGTGGGAATACGGTTGTCAAGGCAGTGTCGACTATCGGTGATGAAATGTTGAGCTTGACCAAAAGGGTTGGCTTTGGATTTTCCCTTTTGAATTGGCCTTGGTTTACACCTTTTCATTTGTAAAGCCTTCTATTGAGTGGATACTTATCCTCTCTGTCTCTTTTCTTTCCTGGTATCATGTTTTTTACCTAATTTCTCTTGCCTCTGTTGGCAATTACTAGATTAGATGGGAGTTGGGTCAGTTTGGAGATGTGATACCCTTCATATGCAAAGCACCCTACTTAGACATGGGTACAGCTTCATCATGGCAGGGCTGATATAACACTACAGTGTGTGTGTGTGTGTGTGTGTGAGAGAGAGAGAGAGTTAGCTCATACCCCGGCTCTGTAACAACGGTAATGAAAGGGTTTACGATACTATTACACAAAACACGGCCAAGCTCCCTTCAATGATTTAACAAAGAGAGTTCCTAAGATATCAAGGACTGAGCAGCACAGCTATAGATGGGTTCACGGGTGCACTTCAGGCAAATCCAATAACGAAAGGATAGCAGGGTTGGCTTTTCGTATTACCAGAGTGTCGTTTACAAGATGAGAAGTCTCTCTGATAAGGAGAGGACCCAGTGGGTGAGGAAGAAAGTCGAAGGTGATGTTAAAGTTCACAGGTATAACAGTTCAACAGTATTAAAGAGCTTTATTCTGGTCTTTATTCAAATATAATTATCTACGGTCTTTTAGAGGGAAAACAAAATGTTTTCAATAGCTTGGACCAAAGAAAAAATGTCCACTTCAAGAGTTATCTTCATAATGTATTGACAAAAATACTTTGCATGGTTTAATTAAACGTATTTGTAAACCAGTTGTACAGGAACATTCTGGTATGTTAGGTTCATCGACATTTAAGGTTGAACAACAGACATACACAAAGTGTGTTTTTTGTAATGGAAATTATAATCTGAACTATTCTGTAAGTACCATTTAGTGTATATTTTAGATTTGTTTCCAATGGATTCCCAGCCCTGTACCCAGGAGTTTAAGTATACCCAGTTGAGCACAGTTTCATCTTTTTAGACAGATTTTCAGTTCACAGCTAAATCAACTTTAAGTCAGAACGATACTAAGAAAGACAGCAAAATGGTATCATTAGAATTTGTTCATCAGTATAAAAGCACATTGTGAAAATATTTCATATCAAGTCTTAAAATAAAATATGAAATTTTGTTTGACAATAGATAAGAATAATTAGGCAAAGTGCAGTAACTAGAACCATTTAGATTTAGAAAATAAGTAGGAGTAATATTCTCCCTGACCATGAGTTCCTTGCTCAAAATACCTTGTGTTTATAGGAATGGACACAATCATTTAATTCCATGCTGGTTCTTGGGTTTTCGCCAAACGAGCGCTGGGTTCTTCAACTCTATGTTCTCACCCTGTTTGAAAGTGACAGAACACTTGCAAACCGTTTTTCGTTGCGCTGTTCTGAAGCCTGTGTTGCCCACCCATTTCTCTTGTCCTCAAGGTCTATTTTTTTAACAGGCCTAACTTTTTGAGCGCCTCTTTCCTGTCCTGTCCCATCCCAGGCACCATAGCAACACTGAATCCAAAAACGTGTCGAGGTTTGAGGGAACCTGAAGGAGCGGCAGGAGCCATTTGTACTGGCTCTGGAGCCTCAGCGGGCACATAGTGGGGAGGGCATCCACCACCCCTCTGGTTGCCTAGGGTGGCCGAGCGAGGCTGTGGGACAGTCTGGTTGGGGGGGTGGCTTCCGAGCCCCACCCCGGAGCGCTCCAGAGTGGCAGCCTTTACCAGACTGGGTCTGACGGGAAGAGAGGGGGGCGCACAGGGCAGCTCGGCCCTGGTGTGGTGGTGGAAACTCTGACTGTTCTGCATGGGCTTGACCTTGGATTCTCTGGAGGCTGGAGGAGAGGTAAGGGGGGGCTGGCTTGCTGCCAAGTAACCACGGGAGGATGGATCTTTGCTGGGGGACAGGTCCCAGGAGGATTGAGATTTATAGGGGACCCGCGGCGCCACACGGCCACAGTCCGCTGAACTGTCTTTGAGGAGGCCCAGTTTCTGTAAGGCCTCCATCCTTACCTTCTGAGAGTCAGACAGGCGCCTCTCACCAGAACAACCAGCTGCAGTGGGGATAGAAGTTTCAATCTGGGTCTTAGTGGAAATCACAGAAGGGTTCCTGTTGGGTTTAGGAGCCACGGTTGGAGGGTTGACTTTGGGCTTGCTGGATCCCAGGGGATTTAAAGGGGAGGTGGAGACCGCCACGTGTTTGTAGTCCAGATCGATCGTGTGATCCACTGAAGGACAGTGAGGAGACTTCTTCATGGAGGCACTCTTCCTTAGGTGTACCAGAGCGCCGTAGGAGAGAGGGCCTCTCGGTGCAGGCCCCTCAAGCCTTCCCTGAGCGGAGAGGTCTTTCGTCTTAGGAACAACTTCAGAGGGGACCTGAGAAGGGCCATGACAGGGCTTGTTGCTGGATGAGCTGTTCTGATGCTTGGGGTGAGAGTTCTCCTTGTCTGGGGGTAATCTGGGCCTTTCCTTGGGCAGGGCACAGGCAGAGGAGCTAGCAAGGACCAGGGGAGTAGGAACTAGGAAACCATGCATAGGTGTGCCGTCCTTGCCAGTCTCATTAACAGCTTCTTTATGGAGCTGTTTGGCTGAAAAAATACACAGGTTTAAAATGAAATACATTGAGCTTTAGTAGAATACTTAGTAATAGTACTCATTAGAAGGTAATGATTAGCAGGATATGTCAGATACACACCGCAAAATGCTTTTTTAAATATTTCATTCACAAAAATGTGTCTCTCTCTCACAAAAGACTGTACAACAGTAATGGTCATTTTTGTGGTAAAATAGTTACTTGCCATTGATCTTGCTGTTGCCTAGAGAGGTTGAGAGGTGAGCCATCTTGGTGGCAAGGTTTCCAGGTGCAGGGAGATGGTCCGGCTCATCAATGGACACCCCACTGTCTTCCTCTGTGTCAAGAGACTCAATGGTCTCCTCCAAAAACATGAGACAGGCCTTCTCCTCAGCAGAAAGATGCTCCAAGCTGTCATCACTCTGCAAGAGGCAGAAAAACAAATGTTTACGTGTTAATAAGTAGTCCAGGATTAAAGACATATACTTGATTATTGATCTTCCAGACATCTTGACACCACCAGGTGACAGTAAAAAGACATTGCTTGTGAGTGTTGTTGAGAGTATTTCCTTACACATCCAGAGTTAACACTAACAACACTGTCGCAGCTCCCAGCACTGTCCATGCCATTCGTGATCTCCAAGCTGATGCCCCCTGGCCAGGTATCACTCCTAGGCATGGCAGGGATGTCTCCAGTCAGTCTGAGACTCCAAGGGTGGCACCACTATTGTCCTGTTAAAAAAAAAAAGGAAAACATATTTTAATCTAGGCAGTTTGAAAAATAATGAACCAGTAACTTAACCCATTCTTATGATCAGTGGATTGTCTCATACTAACATCCAGCTGTTACTGTTTGTTACTCACACAAATCTGTAAAGTCTCACTCAAAGACTACGGTCAAATAATTGCGTCAAGAAAGATCCGCTGAAATATAAAGTTTCAGTTTGTTTCGTGGAAACCGGACAGCTGATGAACGTCCACAGCTGGTAAAGTAGTAACAGTGATGAAAGATGACTAAGCCCGTTCCTGTGCGGTATCTAAGACAACTAGTCTGCTAGGCACATGTGACTCAGATTACAGTACTCTAAGCAGGATCAGTTTCAGCTAGAGTGGAGGGCAACACAAATGATCTACCTCCTTAGAGCTGTAGTGCATCTTGGACCTATTGTTACTGCTCGGTCGGTGACCAATGAATAAGATCACATGCTCTATGCTCACAGAATGCATAAAACAAGGTGAAGGTCCAATGATGGAACTATTGTTAAGCATATCATAATTCCAGGAAACTTGAAAAACAAAAACAAAACAGGCAAATGCATAAGAGTCAGTAGATACAACTGCTCTGGTGGGGAAGAATAGCTCCACTATGACACAATCTGTGAAAAAAAAAATACCCATCGCAGAGTAGTCTCAACACCTGAGAAGGGCTGCAATGTAGGTCAGGAGACACACAATGGCAGTGCTGTTCACTGTTTAGCCGTTGTCATCTCAAAGCCATTTCTCTTCCACAATAGTTCAGCCTTTAGGTAAAATCCCCCTGACCATTCAAACCGTATGTCTCGTGAGCTTTGGATTTGAATATGACCGGAGTTCAAGATAACGTTTATTGTCTTTTTTTTCTTTTTTGTTTTACTAGAATGCAATCTGGACTTATCTCATGTAAATACAAAAGCAGCAGCCTTGCAGAAAATGGGGGACAAGGTGTATGTTCCTTTCGCAGGAGACAGTGTTCAATTTCCCTAAAGGCAAAACTTTTTGGGTTATCATTCTCTCATGTTTTGATATAGTCTGTGTCTTTCAGGTGATCATTTCTGACAGTTACAGACTGCACTGTGCTTTGAAGGTGGTCAAATAGCCTGCCAGCTGTCATGTCTTTAGGCTGACAAAAGTCCTCACAGAAGGGTTAATCATTACCCTGTCCCCCTACAGAGAAAGAGTCGTGTGTTCTGTGTCAACTGATAGGACATCCAAAACATGCTTGACAACACATTGACAAACACATAGACAAAGCCTTATGGCACCCTCAATAAAGTATTTGTCACCAAGACAATGCAGTCATATTTATCTACACTCCATTTTAAAGCAGGGTCAATAACTTCAAATATATTCAAAGGTAAGGCCATTAACCCTGAATCTCAGGGTTATAAAAATCATGTATTATTGTTGCTCATACTCTGTAGCACTCTGCTAATGAGTCTATAAAGCCATAAAAAGATGCAACAAGCTACCAGCTTCCGTTATGAGTAAACATTAACCAAACCTCTAAAATATTTGTTTCATAGTTCTGATGGAGACACAAAGCTTATCTTCATCTTTTTTATTTTGGCAGAGAAATATTGAGCAGAGATCAACAGGTAGGTTATTAAGTAATCTGATAGATTATAATAATATTTACTAGTATAATGAATTAAACCATGACCTAGAAAAATAAATACAATATTGTATTATGTCATGGACATCTGAAACATTAGTCTTCTATTGTCATTCAAAGTAAGTTGAAGAAAGATGGATAACTTAATTTCTGCCAAATCCTTTTGGCTTTCAGCACACAGTTAATGATAATTTTAAGATTAAAAAGATTAATAATGTAAATATAGACTAATGCTTTAAGCTTATAAGAAACATAAAAGCCGCTTGTTTTATTACTTGTATTGAAATGAAAAATAATAAATGCGTTAAGCAGACCGAAATTGGGATGTAGGCTATCAAGAAACATAAACTAGCAAAAATGTCACCTACCTCCAAAATAGATTAACTTAAACACTCCCCTCTAAAATTCAATGAATCTTGTCGGTGTCAAAATGAACAGTGCATCTGCTTATCACCCGCAGCGCCACCGGTGAGCCTGTAAAACGGAGGAGGTTATGTGAGTAATGGAGATCGTGTTCCACTAAATCTTAGCCAATCATAGTACAATGTCCTATCACGTTGAGTTCCCAGGTATGGCTGTCAATGGCGCAGTATTTGTGCCCCGAACTCAAAACTGAAAACAGTATGTTTTGTAATGCCCAGAACTATTTGTCACGAAGTTTTTCGAGATTAAGTGCAATAGTATTGAAGAATATATTAGTCCCTATCGTCTAGGGCAGTAGAATATGTGCCTAGTATGCACCATGATGATGGATAGATTTGAAAGCAGTTTGCCCACACTGTTAGCTTACTCCACTTAAAAAAAGTTTAGATCTTAAGCTGGGCAAATTATGTTTCTTTCCCCTAAGTGTAATACTTAAAAATATCTGACATCTATTCTTTGAAATGCTCATTTGTTTTCAAAAACATACTATTCACACAAATTAGAAATTAAATGTATGGTTTGAATTAAATCTAGGCTTATTCCTATAAAGCCTTCAGTTCCAACAGGTCCTGTACTGTTAAATTTGCCATTCATTTTATTTGTATACGATAACTCTGGTGACAGCTATATCAGCATCTGTCTGTGAGGCATCACAAAAACCTTTATCTGGAAGTATTTCATCCAACTTTTTATTTTAAATGTTGTATTGCTGCTTGATGACTAGAACAGACAGACTCCTTACCTTCTTGTCAGCATGTAGTCAGGCTTCCTTCCTTTAGAATGGCTGCTCAATGCTTGTCACTTGCCGTTGTCATGAAGGTCTTCAATCCTATTATGGAAGGCTGCCTAAAATAGCAAGTGGTTTAATCCTAATGGGTTGGCCATGTTCTTATCCTGTTTATAAGATTTGTTTTCATTAAAGAGATCAATGATAGTCTCCTCAGGTTTAAAAACCATGAACAACAAACAAGAAAGACTGCGTATTGTTTAGTAAGGGAAATATTCAACAACTTTGAGTTGTGCTAGCAAATGTACTATACTTACTTGAATATGTGTGATCAAATCTTTAACCACAACTTTCAAGGCTCAAGAATATACGTACAAAATTAACACAAATATCAATAAAGAAACAAAACATACACCATATTGACTTAAAACTTTTTATTGTGACACACAACATTGGAAAAATCAAGTAAATCCAGTTATTTTATAGTGCTTTGTGTGCAACATTCATTGTAAGTGTCTTTAAAAAAGTCATGAGAACTTATAAGGGAGTCAGTGACTTCTACCAAAATAATAGTGCTCCTGACCTACACCTACTATCGGCACACAGCCCTACTGTTTCAACTTAACGTTAGGCAGTAATTCCACTACAATTTTAAGCATCCCAATAGTTTTGTAATTTGAGAACAAAAATTGTTAGTGTATTCAATGTCTACCATAAGGAGTTTTTGTATTATGTTAACCATCACATTAAGACTACATGTCCCTTTTGATTCAAATGATGGAGATTACGCCGACCTGTTGGAAGACAATAGCTCATCATTGGATTTCACTTTCTTGACAACCTCAGCTTCCATCTTAGAATTTGGAAAAGATTTAAAATAGAATTGAGAAAATAGTTTTTGTCAATGAATAACAGAATCAGCCACTGTAACTGTGGACATTGTTTTTCATTGACCCTGGAAAAACAAACAGGCATTCCTGAACTAAGAATCACAATAACAGACTTGATCAATCATTTAACCCCTGCCAATCCTCATGTGCATGTTAACGGTGTAAATGTTTTGACTTAATGCAAAATATTGGCAGTTCTTACCTGACATCTATCATCACAGTTTAAAATCACAAGCAAGTTTCTTAAGAGAAGAAATGAATTGCAAACTGAATGTTTGTAAGCAAAGCACATAGTGTACCTTGACTGTGAATGCAGTAAACAGGATTGATTTCATACCATGGATTACATTCTGTCAGTCTATCCAGGAAAGTGTTTCTTTAGGGAAAATGTTTAGCTAGTTCTATTTTCCCATTACTCCGGCTCTGAAATCATCTTTCCACACGACTAATTACACTTAGATTATGTTTCTAAGACAATAACATTTTCAAATATAAAAAACAAGATAATATCTTACTGCAAGATACTATTTGCATGAATATTTCTGTCCCAGGCAGATCAATGTAATTGATATATAAATAAGACTTTCTTGCTCACAGCACCATTGTCTTCTAGAGTCCTGTTATCTAAAAAATGTGTCAATCGTGTTTTTAAATATGTTTACACTGCAAAAAAAAGAAAAAAAAGGAATAAAACCCAACTAAAACTTGGCTTCACAACAATTAGACCTTAGTTAACACATTTTATATAGCAACTTGGTCTAATGGTCAAAAGAGATCGGAGAAATAAATGACTGGCAATTCCAGCCTCCAATTCTATGACTGGCAATTCCAGCCTACCAAAACATTCTAAAAAACAACAACAAAAAATAATAATAATACCTTATATAAAGCGAAGCATCACCAGTTTTGGTTAGGCCCCCCCCCCCCCAAAAAAAAGATGCATCTCCCGTCCGTTAGTTAAAAAACTGAATAAATACGTGCTTTGAAACAACAGCCACACATAATGTATTGACCTTAGCTTTAAGACAACCGAGCAGAAAATGCCTTAAAATGAGTTTGAAACAATATTTGAATGAGGCTTTCGTTTTGCAGTAGCTTGACCAGCTTGTGAATGCACAGCCGTTGAGTAATACTGAACAGGTAAAAGGCTTAAACCAGTGTCTTCTGAATCTCCCTAAATGGTGACAATGTGAGGTAGAGGATTACACAGGCAGACAGATCTGCCAAACGTGGGGGGGGTACGGGGTTGGTGGTGATTGTGAGGTGAGGTGAAGAGGTGCTGAACTTTCACACCTCTCCAAAGTTGGTGTGGCCTGTCTCCTTAGCATGTTGGCGGGCCTCCTTCTGTCCCACGAGGCCCGTCTGGCACACCATGCAGCGCAGCGCGAAACGGTTGACGTCCGTAAACTGCCGCTTCCTCCTCGCCTCGTCCGCCAGCTCCAGGGCCTGGGCCAGGATCACGTCATCCGTGGTGGAGAAGATGGTGAGGGGGGGAGTGTCTGGGCCAGGCACCTCCTTGTGCAGTGGGTCGTAGTGGATGCCGTCATAAATCAGCAGCACACGTTTGTGGTAGCCGGCGTCCTCCCCAAAGCGGTCCACACGTACCGTCTGCGTGTCCACCACACAGATCTCACACTGGTAGAACTTGGCCAGGATGGACACCTCAATGGCCCCTCCCCACGTGTCGTCACGTCTGATCCAGGCGCAGTACTCCTCGTTGGTCCTGCCCAGCACCGCCTCGGAGTACGCCATGGGGTCGCTGGAAACTATCTGGGCGATGAGGCCTCTCATCTCGGGGGCACACGCAGGGTCATATACCCCCCCCTCCACCACATAGGAGACACTGGTGAAGAGGCAGGAGTTGTCGGCAGGAACCACTCGGCGAGCCAGTACGGGTGCAGATTCTAGGCGAGGTACTTTGGTCACAGTAGAATTCACCTGGGGCTTTGGCTTGTTTTTCTCTTCTTCAACAATGAGTGTATCTCCTACAAGAGACAAGTCTAGACTGGCTTATTCAAAAGAATACTTTGTGTAGCCTGCAACCAGCACCCATAAAGAACATAGAGCATGAGACTTCATACAGTAGGTGCATGCATAAAAAAAAAATGTTTTTTATATAGTGACTACCCTGTGTGATTGAGTTAGTTTGACTTTAGGTCTTGAGTAGACCCTGTAGGTTGCAAAGTGAAAGGTACAGATACCCACCTGACTTGATGGGGTAGTCCTTGAGGTGGGCATCTCCATTCTGTAGGTCAAGGCAGGAAGGGGGGTAGCCAACCATGATTTTCTGCACATCACAGGGGATACCCGTCAGCTCTTCCACTTTGTTCTTGAGCTCCTGCACACAAGACTGATGTGTCAGGCCCTGCATCAAGTGGCTCCCGTTTTTGGTCTTACAACGAAGCCGCAACATCCTAGCCTCCTTCAGCTCTGGAGAGAAAACAAAAGAAACACATAATATGAAGGACATAGCTATATACTTTTGTTTTCCTTCAGACAGTATGCAAGTTCTTTAATTATAGGTCTTATAGAAGACGTTTGAACAACTGTTTGTGGTGCAGGGTTAGCTCCTATTATTAAGGGGCATAATACAGAATACAATAGACATAACGTGTAGTAACAGCTTACAATAAAATACTGGGTTGAATAAATCTGTTCTAATATAAGATTAACGTTCAAATTCCTTGCTCCAGCTAAAGATGTTACATGGTTAACAGACGTTGTTTGTTAGGCTAATGTTTCGGAATGGCAGCCCCAGAGGAAGAAAATGCTGATCAGTACTACTAGTAAAAAACCTGACAAGCCCATTTCTTTGTTCACTAAGCTATCCAGGCTAGAACTGCCAGAATGCCAGCTAACGTTAGCTTAGCTAACGTTTGCTAGTTTAGATACCATCATCGGATGGCATGACTCAGAGCTAATTAGGCTAGCTAGCTAAATTAGCTAATTGTTTACAAGCTAATACTAGTACTGCCCCTATAGTCTAGGCTAGCTGCAGCTAATTTGGCTAGTCATAGTTAACATCATAATAACTGTGCTCTTTAAAAATGATTCCCATGTAGACTTCTAAAATTAGGCTGGCTTTAGTTCGACCGAGCAATTTTAAAAAGCATAACGTAACCCTTTCAGCAAATTATGTAAACTTTTAGCCGTTAGCACTGGCTGACCGGCTAGTAACGTTAGCTCTAGCCAACGTTAAGTTAGCCAGCCGTTAGCAATCAATTTGTAATTTCTTTGCCTTGTTGGGTTACATGTGATTAGCAATCAAAGATACCCGCCGATTGATGCATGGGTAATGAAATTACTACAAATGAAATAGTTATTCGTTTGCTCACCTTCGCTAGTTAAACTGCCAAGTTCTTCCCAGTCAAACAGTCAATACAATTAAATACCAACCGTTCGGAGTATTACGTCACAACCCACACAAAAGCGTAATCATGTAAACACAGTGATGTCACCTCCACACAAAGGATGAGTTGATAAAGAGGTTCTCTGACAACCAACACAAATCTCTTCTCTCTTTGAGCCAAGGAGCTTTGAACGTACCTATCTTTTGTAGTCATAAAACTTATAACTCACAGCTGTATGAATATTTGGCCAAAGCAGGTCTCTCTCTTCAGCTAGTTTCACAAACTCAAATGGCATTCACCGCTTTAAGTAATTTATTTGGCAAGTACATCAGCCTACTTGATATCATTGTGCAATTTCTGTATCTTGAGCTAACAATTTTTAAAGTGCAAAATTTCATTAAATGTTAAATAACTGCCAAACCAGTTGATTTGGGAGAATGCTGTTGCTTTGACAAACTGTTCTTATGACAGTTAGGGTAAGGCTTTAGTTCTTCATGGGAAAGGGATTAAACTATACATTGCATGAGAAAATACAACAAATTAATATTCCATGCCTATAGAACATAGTACAATCAGATTTACAGTACATAACTCTAAAATAAATGTATTAAAATTATGCTCTCAGTGCTTTTGTAAAAGAAAACAGACAACAAATGAACCAATAAACAAAGACAAACATATATATATATATATATATGTGTGTGTATATATATATATATATATATATATATATATATACACACACACACATACACAAAAAAAGAATAATAAACTTTAAACTTTAAACATGCCTCCACAGCTAATAGCTTGGTAGATGAATTAAGCTGTATATCAAATAAATATAGTGATTTTAACTATTTCTTTCTTCAAGTGTTTACACTTGTAAGAAATTACACAATTACATATTTTAACCTGGCAAACAAGCATGAACTAAATTCTTAAATTAGTATAATATATATATATAGACAAAGAGGTAACACAATATGCTTACAGACACTTACAGAAATATATTATAACTCTATATATTAATCTCCCCTAATTTACATTCTTTCAAAAACATTTTCCTGTCTGAAGAGGCAAGTACTACATGCACTTCTAAAATTACTATGATTAATCTGTTTCATAGACAAAAGAGCTTAATAGAAAAATACTTTCGCAGGCTCTATCTAAATGACCACTACACTATGCAACAATACAAATTTACCCCGTTTTAATATGTCCATTATATATATATATATATATATATATATATATATATATATATATATATATATATATATATATATGACCATATGAGGTGCTATTTTTTTAACATGCCAATAAAGCATCATACATTTAATAAGATATAAGCTATTTCCTCTGTACTGTGTACAGTAAAGCCTTACAGATTAGTTATGCCAAGTATGTTTTTAGACTTATCTCATACAGCACAACTCAACCTATTTCTATTGGCACGCAAGCCATAGGTAGGAGTTAATGTCTGTAATGGTTGTCATTTGCTTCAGAATTGTGGCATGCAGGAACAGACAAGCATCTCCAGGGGGGTAGGGAGATAGATCGTCCTCCCAAATCACAGGCCTTGAGCTGCAGCAGCACATACATGGGGTGGTATCGTGGTCATTCAGAAGCGGACACAGCCACTAGTTTCCTCTGGACTGTCAAAGTCGATTCCTTCACACAGGGACTCCTTTAGGAATAACACAATATCATTGTTTGAGATATTATTGTTTATAATTGATATGAGATTTTCGGAATGCTGTAGTATTAGCAAGTCCATAGTTGTTTCAAGAGGTTTTCAGTAAAAACAAATAGGTTGTGCAAGCAAATGAGGAACAATGGAAAAAGAAATATTGATAGGTAATACAACTGTTTCAACAAACTTTGTCTGAAAAAATAATCATCATCATCATTCAATGAAATATCCTATGCTAAAAATGTATAATATTAGCATAAAAAAAAATTCTGTGTGATATACAGCTACCGAAGCATTGTCAGTTGGTTAGTTTGATTGAAGAACTTGTTTTAATAATAAATTATATTGAATTGAAAGAATTAAGCATCCGAGAGCTAGTAAAAAATTATTACGGCGAAAATTTATAAAAAAAAGGTCAAGATAACATCTCTACATCTCCTGTTAAAGTGCATTTGAATATGATATGACATGTGGGAAAGGTTACAGAGTAAAGGATTATATTATGAAGGTGAATATCAGTTGAAAAAAAAGGGGGCTCTGTCAGAAAGAAAAAAATAAAATACTCACGGCCATGGTTTTTCTATCTGAGGCGGAGAGACCAGAAAGGGATGGAGGAAGACGAAGAGATAGAATGCGGAGAAGAAGAGTGAAGCACCTCACAAGGCAAACAAAGACTCAACTAACAGACACAACTTTGAATATGCATTCAAAGCATACGGCGGAGTGTGTCTAACATATGCTTTGGTTTTCAAAGAGACAACGTGTTGTGTTTTGATATTACAATGCTTTTTGGGAACACCTTGTTTTTAGAACAGTCATTTTGCCTTGAAAAAATTACAATCAGTATTTTTTTATATGTACTGTATGTGTTTTGTTGATTACATCTTGTTTAGATGTTAAAACAAAAATTATACAGGAGATTAAGTCCAACTTTGTAATAGACAGTCATGCTGTTGTGCATATTCATTCATACATCATAAAGATGCCATGCAAGACAAACCGCTGATGTTGGAGCAAGACAAGACAACATCAAAAGAGGCGAAACCACCCTGCAATATCATCAAACACCGTAGAGACGTAACAGACACTCAGCAGCTTTCCACACACAGAGACACCGAACCATTACCAGAGCACTACTATGCGTGAGCAGTTAAGCTGTTAAGAGGTCAAGGGGAAGAGGGTGGGAGGGTTCATTAGATTCAGCCAGGGAGCCAATATGTCTGACACTAACTTGGCTTTGCAGTCCCTCTGGCATCTCGGGGAACTGCCAAGGCCGGCTGCCGGCGCTGTAGAGCCGGGGTCGCTTGATCTGTTCATGACTAGACAGGGGGGTGTAACTATTCCGCCGCAATTGTGTGGGGGCGTGGTCCATGGGGACTAACTCCTGGCAGGAGACGAGGAAACACTCCGTCAATTCAAACCAAACCAGATCCAAGCACAACAACAACAACAACAACGGGACAACTCCCCAATCTATGGCCCCCCAAAATACTGTACGGATACAACCTGAGGTTTACAGTAAACACATCCTAGCCAAGGTGAATGACCCAGTGCAAATAATGGGACAATTTAGTACTTCTACAAACTAACCACTTATTAACTACTAACTAATTACTAACTATTGAGAATACAGCTAAAGAGCAGCCATTAGCACAAATGGTAAACCTATGCAGACCGGCCTTAGTTAAAGCAAGCATAGAAGCAGGCTTTCTTTTTGGTTTAATTAAAAACACAGCTATGCCCATACTCAGATTGACACAAATTTGTTAAGGTCATAAAGTAAAACAAAACAAAAACACTGAAGCTACCTTCAGTGTGAGAAAAGAAAGATAACTTAACAGTGCAGTGCTGTGAAAGGAAAATAACAGTCAAGCCAACAAAGGCTATTATTAAGTGGATATTGGAGCAAGCATGCATGCTCAAAAGCTTATTCCACTTGCTGGCATTCCATGCAGTAGTCAGTTGTCCTTACAATAAAAGACAACTAATGTAAATTGTTGGAGCTGCTTATTCTGTTGGATGGACTGATTTGACTTACAAGGGGTCTGTCACGATGTGTGTTCACAGCCTCCACGTTCAAGTAAAACATTTCGACTTTACAGCCTGGGGATAAAATAAATACGTCATAATAACAATAAAACCATTTCACGGGCTCACATCTGCATAGCCTGCACAGACTTTGTGGGATCTTACCATAGGCTACAGGGGTGAGCTTCAACACTGTATGAAGTGGACACTTCATGTATGGTAGGTCATCTGTTAGGGACAGAATGGACTGGCTTTATACTCATGTACATCCACTCTTTCGGTGTCTGTTTGTGTGTGTGTGTGTAGCTTTCTGAAGTCTTGCTGACCTGCACTCTTGTCCAGGAAGTAGGCCAGCAGGCAGCGCATCACAGCCTGGTGACAGATGACCAGCACGTTGCCCTGCCTCTCCAGCTCCATGATGACCGGCTCCAATCTCTGCACCAGGTCCTGGTAGGACTACAACAGTCCAGAGGGGACACACTGAGCACACTGATCACTAACACTGATTTCAGAAAGTACTGATTATGGTCTTTGTAGTTTTTAAAGCGTGTTGAGTGTTTTCTTCAGACAGCCCAGTCTGAAGAGTTTCTGTTAATAGCCATAGACGTTAAGGACTTATTGTTTCAGTTGAGCTCAAATCAAGCACAGGTGTTCACAGCAGCTTTTGTGAGTGAAGGGTGAGGGAAGGTGGCCATTTTACCTCTCCACCTGGGTAGCGGTAGTGGTACTTGTCCTGGTCCCTCAGAGCAAACTCTTCGGGGTATGAATTGTCGATCATGTCATAGGTCATATCCTCACACACACCCTGAAAACATGACATGTCATGATTGTAGGAGCAGCGGGTGTAATTTCTGTCCATCACCTTCATCTCAACTAAACCAATTGTATAATCAATAAAATAAATATAAAGTCCAGCATCGAATTGACAGGCCAGCTGATGCAACAGGAGTAATGAATAAAGTTAAGTCATTCAAATATATAAACATTATGCAATCGTTATAGGTTACTAATACTGACCGCATCAATCTCATTGAGGATCTTCCATTGTTCGTAGGGAACTCCCAGCTCCTCTGCAGTTTGGATGGTTCTTCGCAGCTGGCTGGTCCACACCTTCAGGTCGGACAGCTCATGCTCTTCGATGAAGCCCCGCAGAGCGTGGGCAAACTGGGTAAGGGCAACACGACAGAGAGCAAACACCAACAGGAATTATTTTAATATGTCATTATTCTTAAAGAAGACAACCAATAGGCTTTAATATTATAGGTATATATAGTATCTATTTTATTTATTTTATCTATAGTATTTTATTGACCTGTTTTCCACGAGTAGACAGCTCTGAGTCTCCTCCAATACGACCCTCCACGTTGTGGTCGCTCTCGCCATGGCGACAAAGGTAGAGTGAGTGGGAGTGCACGTGAATGTTCATGAGATAGTAGACTATCTTACTCTGTATGTAGTCCTGGACCCGGTTCACCAAGAAACGCCTGCCCACATTTATCACTTTGATAAAGGACAGGTCTCTACAGAACAAAAGAAGCATATCGTGTTATTACCTCCACCTAGTGACTAGCAATAGAACTGCAGCAGGTCATTTCCAAGAACTTATTGTTTTATAAGAAATTATGAATAAGAATAATACTACCTTATTAAAGTCCTATAGTAAAGTTAATTAGCATAAAACATTGGTTAGTAGTGTAGTTACCATGACTAAAATACTTCTTGAATAAAAAAAATAAAATTATAATAAGATAAAGATGTTTTTAAAACTCTTACTTGTCATATTCATCGGGATCTAAAGCTTGGTATGTAACCTTGTAGCATTCTATTCGTTTGAGGAAGTCATCCATTACTCTTTCTCTGTGGCTTTCTGGGTAATCTGGACTGGACACCTTGACTTCCTGTCACATGTTAAAGGAATATGATCAAGGAGTAAGGTTATTGCATTACAGGCACATATACTGTACATGCTTATTGTTAGTTTATGATTTTGAACAGGCGTCAGTGTGAAATACAAACAACCCAAGTAGGTGGCCTCAGAACATACCAAAATATTAACAGCAATGACTTCTGGGTCATCACACACTGACTCCACAAAGAACACCTGTTGAGAGACATAAGGGGACACATTGTTATAGTACTGTCATAGAGTACAATGACACCTAAATCCACTACTTTACACATCACATTAATCAAGAGAAATAGGTGCAGTAAAAGTAACATTGGAATTTTACTCTTTCATTTAAAATATCTCCAAATTCTATGATATCAACAAAGATATCAGATTCCATTGCTTTTCAGAAAAAGGAACTTAACACATTTCCCTTTCCATAGTCTCTTCAATGTAACTCAAGTTGCCTTTTTAGAGACAGTATACCTTCAGGTATCATTTTTACTTAAAAAAAATATATGATTATATATTAATTATTATATATTATACTTATTATATTAATAATCCACAACATAGTATGTTGACGCTTAATCTTCAGGTATTTTATTTAATCTTACCTTGTATGCATTTTCTTTTACAAAACTTAGTATGAGGTCTCTCCTTTCTCTAGTTGTGTTTGTTGCATCAAACACCTGGGCAAAAGTAAGCACACAATACAACAACAACAACAACAACAACAACACTGTCCTGAGGACAGTTACATGTGCTACATTGTGCAATATGGAATCAGGACACTTTGGACATCTTGGGATTAAGACTATCCTCATCCCCAGATATTTTTGTCCATGCGGAGTTTAAAGCTTTTGTCAGAAAGAGATAAAGAGTGAGATAAAGAGAGACCAACAAAGTAGGAACAAGAGAAAGACATACTTACAGCGATTTGTCCGCCTTCCTCGTTGAGATATGCTTTGACATCCTGCAGCGCCACTAAGGCACACTGTCTGTAATGGACATCAGTACATAAATCAGTAGGCCCATTACTACAGAGCCATACCAGAAAACCCACACAACCAAAAGATCACCACCATATTAAACAAGGTCCCTTAAACACACTTGATGCCTTAAATGCCTGATCTGTCATTTAAATTGTGCCGTTTCCCTTTATCAACACCTGACTAGTGTATGTATGCCTCCTGCATGCCTCCTGCATGCCTCCTGGAATCTACCACGGCAGAGTGACAGCAACAGCTTGGATATGTCAGTCTGACATTGATGCTGCTGTCAGGAGCAGCAGAGCCCTTTATAGGTGCAGGGGGGGCAGTGCCCGATAGCAACCCCTTTGTCTGAGCCAACATCTCGTGCTTGTTTAGACTGTAGACTTAGTCTGAAAGAGGAAAGCTGTGATCATTCAGAATATTTGATTACAGCTAATTACTGTGTTAAGCCACACATTAATGACAGTGACAGTGACTTCAGCTGTTTGGCTGAATCTGGACGTCTACCAACTGAGCAGCCAGAAAAACCCCTTAGTCATTGATGCAGCAGAAACAGACACTGCAAAGTCACACCTGTGGAAGCATTCATGGTCTGGCCTGACATTAAACTACAATAGCATATTCAAACTACATATTTATCCCACGCAGTATAAAAAGGATATGATAACACTGTGTTATTTACAATATGAATGCAGATTTGTGAAACTAAAAAGGTAAGGACCAACTTCCTGATCTTCATGGCTTCTTCATTGTCATGCCGAAAGAAGTCGTAGGACTTGTAAGACTTGACAGCGTCTCGTCGGTAAGCACCCAAGTTGAAGACTGCAAACAAACGGCGCACAAACAGAACGGATCAATACACTGTTCTAACCCTGTCAAGCCGTAACAGAGCTGTCACTGTCTCCACATCAAAGTACTGAACTACTTTTAGTAGTCGTTTTTAGGCAGCTTAATGCAGTGTTTGATTAGCTGTGATGATCGGGTTGACAGTGCTTCATATTTGATTTCCAGGCTGTGAAACGGTAATCAGGTTTCCTCTTACCTTTGGTAGGGACTCCTATCCAGTTGAGGTACCTTGTCAGTTTCTTAGACATGTAGGTCTTTCCCCTGGCAGGTAGGCCAATCATTACAATCATCGTTGGAGAGTTTGTCATGTAGGAGGCCCATGCTGGACAACAATCAATCAATCAATCAATCAATCAAATACATACAACAATATGTCTTTATAGGGTTGTTGATGAGGTTGGAGACTTCACGAGTGACTACCTAAGTCAAACCAGGATGATCCAATTATGGACAGTCTAGCAGAATGAAGGTGGAAAATTATGAAGTGCATGAAAAAACTGTACTGCCCAGATAGATTTTGTTTTTGCTTTTCTGATGGAAATTGAAAACTGAAAATAGCACTGCATGTAGGCCGTAAGTTCATATCAGCTTGAATATAGCCTAATTAGAAATGAAAACAGCCTAATTAAAGATAAATGTAAGTTGCTAGATTTGCATCAAATGGGAGCTGGACAGTGCACTACTGTCAAGAAAAAAGCAAAAAAAAAAAAAGAAAAGCAATTTCCTGGAGAGCATTTAAATGTTAAACGTTTTCTATAATAAGCTTCTGGTTCAAAGGCCACTTGTGAATTTAATTGAGAGGAAGTTACTGACAAGACCTAGTTTGGAAATACCCCATTCTCTCACACCTGTCAACTAGTAATCCAGATCTGCTTCCATATGGACTTTGTATATGCACCCTCACTCAATCACACAGTAAGAAAAAATAATAAATAAATAAATAATATATAACAAGCATAATTTCCAATACGTGAAACAGTGAGTGAAACATATAGAACCCCTCTGTGTTTAGCCATGCAAGATATGAATATTCAGAATGATTCTTGGTACTTACAACATTTCTTCTCATTAACCCGTATCTCTGTTTTCTTTGCATCGGCAGAGTTGGCGGTACCATACTCTCTCTGTATGTTTGACATGGTGAAGTTCTATTCTTTTACCAACTTCCAAAGTGCTTTTATTAGAAAGATATTGTCCAGGTAAGTCTGAGGGAGTTTTCATATAAATACAGAAAACTAAAATAATAAGCCTTCCACCATAACATTCTACTGTTAAACAAGGTGCTCAGTTTAAGCTTCACTAAATGATCTTCAGTTAATTGCAGGAACACATTTTTTTTACATGAATATATGATTGAACTGCACCACAGTGATAAATAGCAAGGGATGCCACCTAAAGACTTGCATATTTGTACGAATAAACATTTAAGGCAGCCCCGTAGCTGGCTATGCAAAGAAAAAAGGCCTAGAAGATACTAATAAAACCATTCCATTTGTTTTAAGTACCTTATATTCAGCTAAATATAGAGCCTATAGCGCAACTTCCTTAGCCAAAAATTATAGAACACTATAAATCGTGAATACCCGTGTACTTGATATTGTTGGTCCTCTTGGCGGGGAGCGCTGCCGAAAATTTTCGCTGGTCAGTCAAGCTGAGGACCGGTGACCAGGACTGTCTAGCTCGCTCGCGGGACTGGTTGATGTCCTAACGTAGTTACATGGCCCTAGCCAGAGGTGTACCTACACGTCATATTTTCCTACCGTAATATTCATAATACACGCATTGGGGTGCAGTTTATAGTTTGATGGTGTGCAGTCAATCTGCGTTAGCCATACTGTTGTAAAACAAAACAACAGTGAATTATTTCCTGCATCACACACATGCATCACATTACAGAATGTAAGCATCAATTAACATATGACACGGGTAGGCTTCATTGAAAAAAGCATCTGGATTGATTTAATTATAAAAGAAAAAGAAGGCAGGTAGACAAATTACACCACTATCAAAGCATAGTCATTTTCCCTAGAGAAGGATCCTCTATACAATGGTAGTCAGGTGGTTCAGAATCAGGATCTACACGTACCATTACATTTTAATACTGAAATACAAATAAATATTGGCCCATAAAATCCATATGTCCACCCTTAAATATAGAATATAGGAAAATTACTGATGAGTTTAGTAAAGCTACCCAGCTAATCATACTGGCTTTGTGGTTAAGGCTCTGAAAGAAAAATCAGGAAACATGATTAGTGTAATATGAATAACCCCCCACCCCCCCCAAGAAGATCTTAGTTTCAAAAAGCTGGTATTTGCATCCAAATATGTACACTATCTCTCATTTTGTGACGTCTGCCTCCCACCACAAAACTTTAAAAGAACACATTCAAATGTCTTGGTACAAGCCTGCAATTTTGTTTTAGAAGGCACCCTTATTGGCTACTGTTAACACAGCGTGACCAAGACGACAGACTTGGACACATTCAAGGGTCAAGGGTCAGGCACTGGATAAGTGGGACAACTGCTTCTTGCCATACCAATTTTAGCAGCGAATTGTGTTTCCGTGGATACTGGATTGTCAGAGCAGCTCATGCTTGTGAGTGATGCACTGGGGTGGAATCTTGACGATGGAATGTTCAGCGTCTCTTGGAACGCAGAGAGATGCTGCATAGGCTATCAGTCAGTACAGTAGCTTTGCACAGGGTTTAGAACACTGGCTGTGTGAGATGCAAGGAACCATGGTCCATTCTTCAGTGTCTGACATGGAGTCCTTTGGCACATTCTCATCAGGGCTTGATCTTCCAAAGCTGAGGATAACACAGAAAGAAAGGAAAATGAAATCCGAGGAGAAAATAAAACATGACAGTAATATAGCACCCAAGTGTTGCTGCCAGTGTTATAATAGTCTAGAACAACGTGTGTCAACACTCAGGGCTTTGTAATACTTTCTAAAACTTTCTTTCTTTCTGTAACTGGATCATTGGTGTAACTATTTAAACCCTTTTCTGTTTTAAATGCCAGACAGACACAGACAAAGAAAGCTCCGATCTAAAGCGGCAGTGGTACTGACTCGGATGTTGAAGCCCAGCAGGTCGCTGACCACGGCTGAGACCGCAGACAAGATGACCACGCGTGTGATGTTGTAGATCAGAGGGTTCACTGTCAGCCCAAGCAGTCTGAAGGGAGTGTCCAACTCCTGAAAGAGAAAGGGTTCATCTGTCTCAAAATCATTATTCATACCTTTAATTACCATGAACGTCATAGACTAGAGATAATATTGAATATGGCGAGACCTGATGGAATAACAGGTAATAAGCATCACATAAAACATAGGTCATAGTTGTTAGCCACATTGCTAATGATAAGATACTAAATAGTGTGCTTAACAAATGTTTCAAATCTATGTTTGTTATAATAAGGAATAGAAGAAGGTCGGTTGATGTTGGTAGTTTCCATTTTAATTAAAGGAGAAGTTAAAAAGAAGACCAGTGTGCTTGAGTGTTTCCTATATTGCTCTAGATATTGCTGACTCTGAGAATGTGGATGACATAACTGGTCAATATTTGAGAATAAGTAGGGATGTAGATCCTGCCAACAAACTGTTCCTTACCTTCATGAGTTTAGTGGCAAGCTTCAGGACATTATTTACAATGCCCAGTTCCTCTTTTTTATTAGGTTTCTTTTCCATTCGGAGATACAAGTTGATCTGAAGGAAGAAAACGTCAAAAGGGCTGTTTAAAATCTGTTGTTTTTAACTACTATGATATCCTTACATGTCAGAAACAAATTAGCCTTTGAAGCAGCAATGATTCATTGAACTTGTGGTGAGTGTGTGTTTGATGTGTCTTTTGCCAGTTAAAACGTGTAGGGGCCATATATGGAAGTCTCCTGTGATTAACTTTTATAATATCTCCTTTAGTTGTTGCGCGTGCTCACTGGGGCTTGGAGTGTTCATAGGTGATTGCATGCACCTGTTGTGACACTAACAGGATGAGGGGGTGAGCTCGGGAGTTGAGATTTTTCTGTTGACTGCACTCACGCACGCCAGGAGGTAATTGGTGCCATTTTGTGTATTACTGAAGTGATCACGAAATATAATAATACACTATCAAATTCAAAGCTTTAGATGGAAACGATTACTTCAACTTCGCGCCTCGCAGTATCTCAAGTTTAGTCCCTCGCGGCCAGGTTGGACTGCCTACGTTGCTGCAGTACTGGGTTTTTAATAAGTGTGGTGTGGTGGTGTGTCTGTGTGTCCCTGCCCAGTCTGCACCTGCTCAGTGAGCAGAACGGAGGCGTTGCTGTATTTGCAGTTGGTCTCGGAGCCCAGCGTAGCCAGCCTCAGCAGGAAGATGAACAAGGAGAAAGCCCACACCATCAGCTCCCAGTTGGTCAGAGAGTCCAGGAAGGTATGGTGGCTGTGCAGTAGCTGAGACGTGGAGAGAGAGAGAGAGAGAGAGAGAGAGAGATATGGACCTGCCAATTACTGTACAGTCACCAATTGACTCCTTCTACATTTATAATTAACAATGGTTAATTAAACAATAGCAAGTCCATAATTATAGGCAACATCCTTTATCAAATTACATAATTTGTGGATGTACTGTATGTAAGTATGTTTTCATATGGAATCTGAAAACCAGTTCGACCTAAGGATATCTTTGTCGCTGCATCTAACTGGACACAGTAAACTTTTCTCTGCTGACCTGAGCACATATGATGAAGGAAATGGAGAGGGCCAGGAGGAAAATGGAAGAGACAATGACATCCACCGAGCGCTGAGGTCCTCGTCTCTATTGAAACGGCCAAATGAAACATCAGTCAGGCCAGGATCACACCACCCCCTGCTGGGGAACACTGTGTACTGAGCAGAGTGGATGAAACGCTCACATGAGAAAGAGAGAGAACCAACCTTGAGGAAAGAGCGTAGTGAGAGCCACATCTTTATATTCTGCACCTTCTTGAGTCTGAAATGGGGGATCTCCGACATCTTGGCTTTCCGTGCGGAAGTGATGTGGCTGAAGAGCTTGGCAAACAGGAGTCTCTAATGGCAGGAAGCAAATGTACAAAATCACGCAGGATCTCCAGCTACATTTCACCACAGAGGGGAGGATGCCCACCAACCTGCTTGTAAGTCCTCTCCGCCACACACATCATGAAGAAGAAGAGGGCTGTGAGGCAGGCTCTCTCCACGGTGGTGATGACAAAGAAGGCATAGGCTTTGGCGTCTGGCGGGCCCACCACCATCTTCATCAGCTCGCCCAGGGACACCGAGCTCAGCCTGGACATGTCCAGGTGCTGCCCCAGGCGGAAACCAAAGGGCAGCAACGCCAGAGTGGTCGTCACCAGTCCAGCCAGGAGCAAATAACCCACACCCTGCTCCACCATTTTCACCTGTCCACAAGAGGCACAGCATGGTTTGAATTAGAACACAGCAAACCTGGTGGAACAAATGAGGGTGAGGAGTCATGTATTCTGTATGAATAAAAGGGTGGGGATGTCAAAACCAAAAGCTAGGCCATTAGCCATCTAGTCTGTGTGTGACGCTCCCTGTAGAGAGACCACGGTGAGGGGTGCGTTTAGGAAGAGTACCCTGGTGAGGATGATGCCACTGATATCCAGTACTGACATGTCTGCTTTCTTGCAATCGCCTTGCTCCCAGATGAAGGCACCCACACGATCTCTGGAAGGGTGGTACTCCTGCAGCCATGACAACTGACCCTGCAGACACACACACACACACACACACACACACACACACACACACACACACACACACACACACACACACACACACACACACACACACACACACACACACACACACACACACACACACACACACACACACAGTTATTTGACTCAATTATACAGTGGCAAGTGCTAAGACTGTCGGTAGATTTAAAAAAAAAAAAACTTTCAAAGAGGCCTTGGGCCTCACCTAGCCTAGCCTGGCTAACAGAACTACACCAACATGTCTTAACACGTAGGGCTGGAGAGGAAACCCGTTGGGTGAGGGGATTATAGTCTGAGAGGAACACCTACCCCTGCCAGTCCTGGTTGCAGGCTCTCGTCATCGCTGCTGGGCGTGTTGGGAGGGGGCAGAGTCAAGCCGTTGTACCGCGCCTCGCCCTCGCTGTCCGTGCTCCCTGTGGAGGCGGTGTCCGGGCCCTGGAGGAGCTCCTCCCACATGGTGTCGTCTGTGTCTGAGGCGGGCCTGGAGGCCAGGTCCTCACTGGGCACGAGGCGCTCCACTTCACGGTGTCTCCCTTTGGGCCCCTTAGCCGTGGCTCCACTGGCTTCCCCCTGAGAACGTTGAGAGATATGGATTATATTGAGAAAAGGACCAGGAAAAACGGCATAGGATGTGTTAATAATAATAAACTTTCTTTGTATAGCACATTTCATTCAACAAGTGCAGCTCAATGTGCTTAAAATTGCAAAGAATAAAAACAAAGATATGATTAAAAGTGGTAAAACATGAATATAAAACAATAAAACAAAACAGTGTTGGGAGATTTACCTGAGGGGCTGCAGGGACGGTCAGCGCTGCCTGCAGCCGTCTCTTCCTCAGGATAACAGCAGGAATGGGAGCAGAGGACAGTTTTTCATGATGGGGGAACTCCTTCCCCTCATCCTCTTCCTCACTTGAGATTTCATCCGACTCCCCGAGGCCCGACTTCCTCACGTTGGTCTGGATGGACGATCACAATGACGTAGGAAAGAAAAGAATAACACCAGAGCTCAAGCCAAAACATTTACTGAGGTTGATTGCAAATAAGCAGAAGACTTTGCAGAAGTCAATGTTCTTATCTTGGTCCCTTAAAAGAAATGTTCCTCCTAAGTAAAGCTAACCAAATCATCTGTAGCTCCATTGATTGAGAGACAAGAGGACTAACTATGACCAAAGCCTGGTTTATGCTTCTGCGTTGGTGTGTCTGTGTATTTAGACGTGCATCGATCACTGACGTTCACACAGCAGTTTACCTACATGCTGCTGCCGCAGGTTCACTAGGGGGCAGTGTCGTATTTACTAATCCAGGATGTACAAAAAAGACAACAGAAGAAATAGATACAGACCGTCACGTATAGTGATGTGGCTATTTTATTTTATTGTTTTTTGCAGAGGGGTCGTACAAATGTCAGTATTTGCGAGCCCCACCCTGATTGGCTCCTCAAACCACTCCGTTGGTCATGTTTTCACAATCTGTGTTTCCTAACCAAAATCTTCCGTCCCTGCTCAACCAATCAGCAATTGTTTGACACACGGGGGGGGGGGGGGGGGGGGGCTACAGCCTCCGCGAGCTACGCTTACCCAAAAACACCTGCTCTGCGTAGATAGGCAGAGACGTTTACGTGCATCTTTGCAGAAGCATAAACCAGGCTTTACCCTTCTCTCCTCCGTTCTGTAGAGCCTTTGGTTTTCTTCCAGCTGCCAGGGTTGTAGCTGCTGCTCATTGTCTCCACTGCCACTCTCTGTTCTCTTCAGGCCTCTGCCCTTTCTTGGTCTGTTGGTAAGAAAACAAAAACACAACATTCAAAACGCAGCAACACATACGATTTGAGTGTGTTCAACATCTCTAGGTGTGTGTGTGTGTGTGTGTGTGTGTGTGTGTGTGTGTTAGTGTGTGTGTGTGTGTGTGTGTGTAATAATTCCCAACCTCCTCCTGCGTGAAGGGCTGGTGCTGCTGCTGGCAGGAGGACTGGCTGGGGGACTACGGCTGGCCTCAGTGGACACCACCTGGCAATGCACTGTGCCCAGCAACAGCATAAGACACACAGGCCCATACACCTCACTGGCACTGGCTTCAGGAACATCCAGGTACAACACCACTGCAGCCACTGTGGTACGGAAGAGAATGGAAGAGGAGGAAATAATTCAACAGCACATTGATTCATAGGTCTGCAGGATGAACATGTTTAACCTTGCTAATCAGTTAAAATGAGCGTCATTTAAACATAATTAACTCTTTGATGGCCTACTAAAAATGCTAATATAGAGATAGCTTGTCAAATTAAACTAACAGTTGGTTTATATGCCAACAAACATGAATATATTACAAAATATGTGTTTTGTCATTTTAAGGGTAGCAGTCTGTGAAGTTGATCTGAAATGTTGTTGAAATGCTCATTCCTAATTTCAACAACAGGGAAGTGTGATCCAGTCAGTATTGTGTGTAAACATCAGCTTACCCTGCATGAAGTACAGCAGCAGGATCAGGGAACAGATGTAGGTTGAGGTGACTTGAATCCACCACTTGTAGAAGAAGGGGAAGAGCAACACCCTGACCAAGCCTTTCCGGGTCAGAGCCGTCCATGGACTCTCTGGCCTTGTCTTGCCAAATGTGGAGCCTGAAAAAGACATAATAATGAATATAACTGTTATATTTCCATGCAATAAATATGAAGAGCGATTGAAAAGTTTCTATCTTTATTATACTAAATTAGGGGGTGAATACTTGCCTCTCACAAGGTCAACATCAATGAGGTCTGCCTTGATGTGACCTGTCCTTTTTGGTTTCCCATCAATACCCTGTTTGGTAGTAAGAACGGGTTTGTTTCTGGCCATGTTGACATGTACAGGTAAATGTTATACATGTTAGGTGAAGTGAATGCATACAAGAATAAGTCGTCTTACATTCAGCTCTGTCTGCTTCAGAGATTTCTCCCACACTTGCTGATCATATGCACCAATCTGTTAAACCGTTGACAAACAGATAGATTTCACCACGACATAATTAATCTATGTATCCATCTATAGAGACACTGTTCAACAAGTCTTACCTTTTCTTGATACCACGCTATTCTTGCCATTGTTATTTGATGCTGGAGAAGATTAAATCGCAGGACATCTTACAAAGACCACGGCAACATACAGACTCGGAAAGAAAGGCAAAACATCACTGATTGTACCTACGAGAAAACACATTCAAATGAATGATAGTGTACAAATATTGCAAACGATTATACAGAGATTGACAAGGGACGAAACCTGGTTATTTAGATATTGTCAGTCGCTCGTAAATAAATGTTACCTGGTTTGAAGAACAAAGATGTGCAGTTGGAGACCAGTTAGATTAGAGGCTGGATCGAGACCATCCATGAACAAGTTGATCATTCCAAATAAGGTTTGAATTATATATCTCACTGTTCAGCCAAGGGTTGGGGGTTGAGGTGAGATTGGCATGTAGCAAGCTAGTTAGTTAACTATCTATCATTTGCCAACGCACCAACGACACTCGGCTAGCGTTAGATAACGTTAGGCATAATTTGCTAGCAGGTAAGCTAAACTGTAGCTAGTTTTTTTTTGTTTAACGTTACCTAGCTACGCCAAGCTAAGTAAACAGCAGCCTCTCCTGAAGTTGAACCTATCTAAACGATAAGAACTTTTGAAAAACGAAATGACATTTACGAGCTCAAGTCATAAGTTTCAGAGGAATAGCTGTCTGCATAGCTAGCTAACGTTACTTCTTAAGTTACTTCCCATTTCCGGGGTTCTTCCGTTTGTTTTGGTTTTGCAAGCTTAACCGGCACAACTTGTAACCAATCAGAGTTCAGCAAGGGAGGTACTTGGTAAACTGGGAAGCGCAGGTAAATTGGGATGGTCTTTTGGACTGCATGATCTCAATAAAGTATGAGGACACACTCAGTCCGTGTCGCAGTAGCATTGTGGTTTGGATTGACAAATGTGAACTAGGGAATGGTCAGCGGCACTGTGTCGTCAGGAACAGTTGGATTTATTCGACTTGGTGGCATGATCAATAGCAGACACTTACATTATTCGTTCCAAATTATCAATACATTATTATAATTATATATTTTTTGCACATCACTAAAATAATATTATCAAAAAACAAAGATGCTACAGTGTTTTGTGTAATGGTAGTACATAAAAACACATTTCCAATATTTATTTTATATTAATGGCATACACTAACAGAGCTTTGCTTTTTTCCCCTAACATGTTATTTCCCTTATAACATACAAGGTTATTGCTTAAGGCAGTCAAATTACCCAAAATTATATCATTTAAAATATTGGACAGATTACCATTCAATATGAGCCATAAAACACTCCTGCAAAGTAACAGCTGGCCACTGGTCAGGGTCTTCAGACTTTGTCCTTGGAGTCCCGAGTGTCTGCTGGCTGCTCCTGTTCAGCAGAAGCACACATCACCCTGGCCTTGACCTTCTTATTCGATGAGATGATAAAGTAAGGGCTGAGAAAGGCGAAGGAGGAGGAGAAAAACACCCTCATGTCATTCAACACTGGGGACACCTTTACCACGGTCAGCATGGAAATCCAGATGACATTGTCGATGCCGAAAAACACCACATACAAAACCACCAGGGTGATGACCGTTTTGGCTGCCCTGGTCTCTGCCCCGCCACCCTTAGATCGACGGATGGCCCGCACCTTCCGGCTGTGTTGATGCAGGAGGACTAGGATGTAGCCGCTGGACCCCAGCATCAGCCCCACAAAGGCAAAGTCACGTCCTGAAACGGCCACCCCGTTGATCACGTAGGACAGGCTGTCTTGGAAATTCACGTGGCAGAAGCCGAGGTTCAGAGTGAAGGCGGGCACGGTGCCGTTACGCGGGGCGTAAGAGAAAAGCGGCGCGGCAATGCATATAGCCATGTTGAGTAACCAAAGGAACACGAACGTGGGCACAACCAACGAAGGCAGATGAGTTTTTACCTTGGACATACGGGGGCCAGCCGCAGGGGAGATGGTGGCTGCCTGGAACACACTCAGCATGCAGGTGATACACACAGACAGGGACCTGGTGATGCGGTAGACATAGATGACCACTTTACAGCCAGGGTCGGTAAGCAGGTCCTTCAGGCCAAACACAGTCATGGTCAGTGGAACACAGCGTGTAAGCAGCAGCATCAGGTTGGCAAAGGTCAAGTGGCAGAGGATCATGTCCACCGGCTGCAGTTTGCTCTCGGTGAGAACCATGTTGACGTAGGCCGCCAGCACAACCGCGTTTCCCATGATGCCTAGACCGGTCTGTAGGAGGAAGGAGACCCCTTTGATGGTCACACAAAGATCCATGACCCCTGTATAGTCAGCCTCATGTAGAGCAGAGAAAGAAGATCAAGTTATTCATTTTATTACTATAGCAGCATCAACATCTAATGACTTTCAAGACAGCTAACTTTAGATAAAATAAGATAATTTTGGAATCCCTGTCCCTGCTGGTCTCCTTACCTGTAATTGAAGACAATTAACAAGAGTATTTGGGCGTGAAGTGTGCTTAATGACCCGTGTCATTTCTATTTATAAGGTCTAATGCTCCAGAGAGTACGAGACTGCATTACCACATTCCATACCACGCCACCCATCTAAAAAAAAAATTGTCTCGCAGAGGAGTGGCTGAAACTGACTCAAGTCAAAGAGGCAGTCTAAAAGGAAACAAGACAACAGATAGCCGTAGAAAAGCAATTTCATCTCCAGTAAGAGTTGGATATCTTCCCTTTTGACAGTAGACATCGATCTGAGTCTCTTCCTTTATTGAAAAGTAACACTTGTAACATGTGTTGATGTTAAATTATAAGTAATTTTTATACTGTATGACTGTAAGAATAATAAACATTTTGATGTTGAATCTAAAATCAGACAACATTTATGTTTAAAGATGCCCTGTGATCTGGACCTTCTACGTGCGTTTTATGTTAAAATATCATTTAAGGGAGAAACCAATGAGGACACATCTTTTGTTGTTGTTTATTCAAGCGCCAGTTGATGAGGCCATTAAAGAGATACCTGGAGGCATCAACATCCACAGCTGGTCCTCTGCTTCCTCTTCTGTTTCACCTGTATGTCTTGGCACAATGTTCCCATGGCACACAGCAGCACAGCAATTAGCTGTATAATAGCGTGTTTCTGTGTTAATTGGGAGCGCTGGGACCTTCCTTAAATATGCTATTTTATTTTATATGAGGTTTACCTAATTAATCCCTCCATCCTCCTACCCATTCTATAACCTTCTGAGCAAAGATGAGAAGGAAGGGAAAAGCTGAACAAATAACAACAAGGAAGTACATTTGTGTGTATGGAAGTATATATAGAAGTGTATGGAATTGGTACTTAGGGAGAGGAAGGAGCTAAGGACGTTTTTGTATGTGTTTTTGCATGTGAATGCAAACACCCATGATTGCCTTTGATTGGTTTATTTATGTTATAAGTCAGTCATAAGTCAATTAACTACAACTACCCATCTACCTTTGGTATTTTTAACCCTGTAAAACCAATGATTCAAGTTACAATTTATGAACATAATATTATCCAGCTAATAACATATAACAATACAATGTATGAGCAATTATCTGTGTGTGAGTAAACTATGCATCATGAAGACTCTTTAGCTTCATATAAAAATCTTTTACTCTCAATTCCTAGGAGTAAACTTTTAACTAAATCATCAGAAATTGCATATCCTTCCTCTTGTGTGTTGATATGTTTATCATGCTAACAGCAGAAGGACTAATTAAAATGGCAAGCTCATGCATGTTCATCACAAGGGATTAAATTGCACATACCTCAACAACAACACACCAGTTGGTTAATAAGTTACTGCTCTGATGCTTTGATTAATTATTAACAGTCAGCTTTGAAGCTTTTGTTTAACTTCGCTGTATGGTTGGGGTATACGCATATCATTCTCAGAGATACTGAATGACCACATAATGACTCAATGCACATAACTCTACTCAACACTTTGATTCATTTAATGTCTGTGTAGCTGGTCGTCAGTCTATTACTTTTGATCCATATCTATGCAGTAATAGTTTGCTTTGATTCTGTTCCACTGGGACAAATTACGTCTACATTTGGCCCTAATGAGGAAAGAGACTAGGGCTCATTACCTATTCCTGAGGGGGCAATGCTGTGCTTTTATGCCAAGGAGATATTTAGTTCTAGTAATCCAGTGTATATTTTCTTTTGTATGTATTACTTTAGTATTCTTTTGAGTTTTCTGAATTGTAAATAATTATTGCAGTTTAGATACAAGCCGTAGCACCAGGGAAAATAAGTCTAAATCTGTAATAGCTCACATTGGGTATTTTGTTGCTTGGATAACATTCAGGTTTTAATTTGTACAATCCTTTGGACATTTTAAAATGTACACAAACAATCAAAAGGGGGCAAATTAATCTTTTGTTCGTTTAAATATAACATTGAGTGTGTTTTGTGTGTATACCACATTTGTTGGTTGGCTGTTTATTCTGTTTTATTTATTTAAATATATATATATATATATATATATATATATATATATATATATATATATATATATATATATATATATATATATATATATATATATACATATACATAACACGACATATGTTCCATTGTTTTACAGATTTGATCTTTATTTAGTTCCAAAGGAAAAATAAAAAGTCTAAATCCAAGTTATTTCTTACTACACACTGCAGACCGACTGAGTCTACCCGTAAAATAGAATAAAACATTTTCTCCATGTGGGGGCGCTGTTGAGTTGTACCTTAGACTAGCACTTAGCAAGAGGTCCTCAACAATAATACCCATAGGGGAAAGTTTTGGACATGACCTATCATGAAACATGAAATGGCAGTAGTTTATAAAGACAAGCGTGGCATGTGACAAAAGACATCAACACCAATGGTTTGAAAAGCTCTACTCTCAAGGTGCCCACACTCAGAAAACGCCAAGGAACAGCTTGTGCTTTTATCAACTGAGTCTTTTCCTCTAAGTCCTAAATTGCTCTAGATGGGCTGCATTATAAGTCCCCCTTTCAGAAATGACTTTCTACGTGTCATTATTATTATATTATTATCATACAATGGTCCCAAGCACCCATCACAGAGCTGCATGTATGGCTGATGTGCAGTCATCAGTATTAATCTCAGGTAATTGGAGGCAGGTGTAAGATGAGCCTAAATGCAATGGACCGTACAGATTGTTGTACTCTCTTTGGGAATACAAGAAAACTAGGGACCCGGGGAATCTGGGGGAGAGGGGGTTTGTAAGTAGCTCTGGTAGAGACTGGGTTCATACTCCACCAGATTCTCCTTCACTGTTGGGTACAGGTAAGGGAGTTGTTGACTACTATAGCCTTTCTAAATTCATTATCCTGGTTCATTTTTTTCACCTTTTGATTATGTAGTATATTTATTGTTGGAACCTCTTACATTTTAAATGCTATTTAGCTGGGGGATATGAGTTAACGTGTATGGATGACGTCTTTGTAGGAAGCAGTCCCTGTCCCTTCTCCTCTTCTCTCAGGCTGCTGGGGGTCTGGTATGGAGCAGCAGCAGCTGGTTAGGGGGATGCTGTATCTGTCTGTGACCGTGGTGGGAGTCCCAGGGAACGCTGCAGTCATCTGGGCGTTCCTCCTGGGGCTGTCCCAGGAGCGCCGGCTCCACCCGGCAGACGCCATCGTGCTGCACCTAGCCTGCTCCAACCTGCTGGTGCTGGGGGTCCGCTGCCTCCTGGAGACCCTGGCCGACTTCCGTCTGGCCAACGTCTTCGACGACACGGGCTGCAAGGCGGTGATCTTCGTCTTCCGCACGTCCCGCTCCCTCTCTATCTGGCTGACCTTCGTGCTGAGCTCCTACCAGTGCCTGAGCATCGCCCCTCCTGGCTCCCGCTGGGCGTCGGCCCGCACCCTGCTGGCACGCTACCTGTCCCTGGTCTTCTTCGTCCTCTGGCTCATCAACACCTCCATGAGCTCGGCTGGCCTCCTCTTCTCCCTGGCGTCCACCGACAACTCCAGCCGTGTGATGAACAGCATCAGCGTGGAGTTCTGCTACGTGCGCTTTCCGTCCAAGAGGTCTCGGGACGCCAACGGGGCCATCCAGGTGGCCAGGGACGTGGTGCCCATGGCGCTCATGACCATAGCCAGCCTGGTTATCCTGGTGTTCCTCTATAAACACAGCCAACAAGTCAAAGGGCTCCACAGCAGCAACAGCAGCCGAACCAGGTAAAGAGAAACGCTCAAATAAAAACATGCTGTGGTGATATTATTTATGACTGTCACTCTCATAATGACGTTTTGAAGGAACATGGCCTGTACTGCTGCATGAGGCCTTTGAATACTGTGTAAACAGCATATCACATGTTTTCTCAAGGTCTATATGAAAGAATTGCATGACATCCACCCAGAAATACCATGAAACTTATTTTCACAATGTACTCTACACTTGAACATTATGTATATCTCTTATATTTATATATATTTTCAATTCTTTTTCTCCAAATGAAGTGGTGGGGCGGAGCAACGAGCAGCCAAGGCTGTGGTTGCCCTGGTGACTCTGTACGTGCTGCTCTACGGGGTGGATAATGGCCTCTGGGTCTACACCCTCACAGTGAAGCAGACCCTGAGCTCCTCGCTGATCTCTGACCTGCGGATCTTCTTCTCCTCACTGTACGCGGCGTTCAGCCCTCTGATTATAATAGCTTCCAACAGGAAGGTGAACAGCAGGCTGAGGTGTGAGGGACTGGAGAAACTGGCCCCAGAGAAAGACACTGCTCTTTCCACTATGTGACTCACTCACAGAGGGCTTCTTATAATTGGACCCATCATCATGAAAGACATGTTCTAAAATACATGAATGAATAAAATAGAAATTGATAGACAGTAAAATATACATACCACATATTTGTTCATGGCATATTTTCGTTTTTAATTTGTAGCATATCATGGTTTTAACTAAAATTACATGATGGGAGTTCTCAAAACATTCTTTGCATCTTTTATGTAGCGATAGTTTAATACAAGCAAGATACAACTGCTGACATTTATCTACTTTACTGACTGATATTTCGTTACAAGTTATCAAGAAATTGTTATTGTCATGAAGGAAAGTTATTAAGTAGGATTTGATTCATTCAAATGAAAGGCCCTATACATAAATGAAAACCTCTAAGATTTCATTTAAAAACTTGTGTCTATTTTCCAACAATTCTTGACTTTATTCCTACTTTTCTTTTATTATAAAGACCTTTTGTCGGAATTGATAAGAATATGAATCATCGTAGAAGCAGCCACTTATGGTTTTGTTTCTTCCTTCATTATGCTCCCTCTATCTTAATTGGTTGGAAGAATTACACCTGGATGACAAACAGCTCACTATATCTGTTAAATGACTTCCAGCTGTCTCTTTGGTTATAATTAACACTTTGAAAAGTAATGTCCTGTTACTAATGAAGCTGCTTAATTGCTCCACAGAGACCTGTAGGCACTGATGAAAACTTGATGAGAAACTCTGTATTTCTTCTCAAGTGTTGAAAAGATGAGCTCTTCAAGACACGTCTTGTAAAATCACAGCTATGTGATGCCAGTCGTTGTAAGACATTGAAACAATGATACTGTATTAGTAAGTGGCCATGCAGGACGAGATTGGATTGGGTCACATCTTTGAACAAGATCTGAGAAAGAGTTGCCAGTAAGAATACCTGTAATATTCAACTTGTGAGTGTATATTTGTTGAAGGCAGTTCAATGCTTGTGTCAAACTGTAACATTTACCTTAAAAACAGCTTTCTATAAATCTGTGACTGATGAAAAACAATTGCCTCCATACATTGTGTGGGACACACTACTAGAGCTCTCCTCTGAAGACACCCTCCATGTTTCTTTAGTGTGGGACACACTGTTAGAGCTCTCCTCTGATATCGTAGTGTAGGACACTGTTAGAGCTCTCCTCTGATGTCATAGTGTAGGACACTGCTAGAGCTCTCCTCTGAGATCATAGTGTAGGACACTGTTAGAGCTTTCCTCTGATATCATAGTGTAGGACACTGCTAGAACTCTCCTCTGATGTCATAGTGTAGGACACTGCTAGAGCTCTCCTCTGATGTCAGAGTGTAGGACACTGTTAGAGCTCTCCTCTGATATCATAGTGTAGGACACTGTTAGAGCTCTCCTCTGATGTCATAGTGTAGGACACTGCTAGAGCTCTCCTCTGAGATCATAGTGTAGGACACTGTTAGAGCTCTCCTCTGATATCATAGTGTAGGACACTGCTAGAGCTCTCCTCTGATGTCATAGTGTAGGACACTGCTAGAGCTCTCCTCTGATGTCATAGTGTAGGACACTGTTAGAGCTCTCCTCTGATATCATAGTGTAGGACACACTGCTAGAGCTCTCCTCTGATGTCATAGTGTAGGACACTGCTAGAGCTCTCCTCTGATGTCATAGTGTAGGACACTGTTAGAGCTCTCCTCTGATGTCATAGTGTAGGACACTGTTAGAGCTCTCCTCTGATGTCATAGTGTAGGACACTGCTAGAGCTCTCCTCTGATGTCATAGTGTAGGACACTGCTAGAGCTCTCCTCTGATGTCATAGTGTAGGACACTATTAGAGCTCTCCTCTGATGTCATAGTGTAGGACACTGCTAGAGCTCTCCTCTGAAGACACACTCCATGTTTTTTACCCATCACACCACTGAAATCTGATTGGCTCATGTCACAGACTCCGGTGGAATGAAGGATAGAATACATGGATAATTCCATTCAGGTCTTCTGATGTCTCCATTTGGCCTTTGACCTTGATACACCGCTGTTTCCTCCTCTGGATTCCTAACAGAAACAAAAAACAACCCACTCATTTAACGAAAAGAGAAGAAAAAAAAAGAAGAATTACCAGTTCTGTTAAATGTGACCGAAGATCTAGCCACTCTGGGCGTAAGTAGATGTAAGTATAATCTAAAGCATTGCGTCATTAACTTCTCACCTGGAGGGCAGTAGACCTGTTGCCCAGGAAGTGTGTGTGTGTGTGTGTGTGTGTGTGTGTGTGTGTGTGTGTGTGTGTGTGTGTGTGTGTGTGTGTGTGTGTGTGTGTGTGTGTGTGTGTGTGTGTGTGTGTGTGGGGTGTGACGGCCTCTCCCTACACAAGATGGAACCTGCTCTTGCTCTCTTCCAGGTGCCCCTCTTAGAGTTTATGGCCTCTCTGTGAATGCCTTTAGTCCTGCTGTGCATGTCGAGGCCAGACTCCCCTCGGCCACTGTCTCTGATCCGTTCCAGCCCCCCAGCTGCATTTCAAAACAACCCCTATATCCCCCAAAGACCTTCTCAGTGGTGTCTCTCCAATGGCAATACTGGATGAGTGAAAAACCCATTTAGCCAACAGGATCTTCCCATCTCATAAATCATGTTAAAATCATGTTAAAAGCATGTTAAAAATGGAAATGCCACACCAAGGATTCCCCCTTAACACAGTGCTACAGTCTGGTTCTCACAACAACACACTGCCTGAGTTTGGGGCTTTGAGTTCAATTCTATGTGGCTGTCCTGAAGTAAACATTGTTTTTGAACTGACTCACCTTGTTGAAGATTTGTATCAAAGCTTTAGGTTCTTGTTGGATCAAGGCCCTGCAACCACAACGAAATGAAGGTTAAAATACCACAAACAAAATATCGAACATCAACCATGAAAAATGAATTCCCTTTATCTAGGACCATCAGTCAAATAAAGAAAGGATTGACAAATCCTTAAAACATTTAACAATTAAATGCAAAATACTTCACAATACTACAAAGATTTCACATTTTGAGTTAATAGAGAAAACCAAGTGCTGGTAGCTGAAACATGTCCTGCAGTGTCTGATGTCAGTCTGGCTGTCTGTTTACCTGCTGCAGGTAGAGGCATTTTAGCCTGCCCAATCGACCAATAGCATTACAGCTGAAGGAGTATGCCTCGCCCCAGTCCTTTTCAAGCAAATGTACATCCTCATTTGGCTCTCCTGCCCCTTAAACTGAGTGACACATTGACATCACCTAAAACTACCACGTTTCCTTCTCTGCTTTGTATAGAGCATGACCAGTAACCAGTTGCTATGCCAACACTGGATCCTATTGATACATTTAATGAGGCTCTACTTATAACGTCCCTCCTCCCTGCTCTTTCAGACTACAACATGTTTACAGAGAGACATTTCACTGCACTGATGAGAAAGAGCACTTTATTAAAACAACAAAACTGTTGGCTTCTTTCAGCTGGTTACGCTAAGCATAATGCAATGTATTAAACGTATTTTACCTAGCATCAACTCCTTTTGTGCATTTCATGCCCGCCTGGACATGGATGAAATCTACACTATTTTTGGGTGAAGACATTTCTAACAGTATGCGTAAAACATCAAATGAAACTGGACTGAAGTGCCTGAAGGAGACAGCATCAGAAACCTTGTCCCTGACTGTACCCATCCACACACAGAGAAGCCAGACTAGAATAGATCCTAGCACTGAAAAGACTACGTTAAGTGCAAACCTATTGAATGCATTGACATTTCCAGTTTCATCTGTGTAGGGATAGAATACATGTTTGCTACATGATTACATTTGTAAAGAAAAATGGCTCCACATAGAGAGAGAGAGAGAGAGAGAGAGAGAGAGAGAGAGAGAGAGAGAGAGAGAGAGAGAGAGAGAGAGAGAGAGAGAGAGAGAGAGAGGAGAGAGAGAGAAGAGAGAGAGAGAGAGAGCTTGTTTCAACCTGCCTGGAATGTCGTACTGCTTGGATTGTAACATTAAATCTACTGCAATCCTGATTTAAAAACAGAAACGTTCGTGTGGCTTATTTCCTTGACATCAACATGAATCCGATTATTTAGTTCAAGACTTGCTGTTGACTTTGAGTCGATTGAAAATGTGAATCACTTCATGGCACTGTGTAGACAATCACTGCTTTGTTTGGCCGTTTTGACATCATTGGACCTTCACATCATAGTTATTAAGAATTTAAATTTGTTTCTGCCAAGTCTTTCATTCAGTCAACCGTGTCTGAGAAGTTATTTTCAATTCGTAACCACAGTGCCCACGTTATAACAACAACTGAAAGAAGAAGCACCCAGTCCCAGAGAGGAACAGCATTTGCCTACACGGTGCGGTGGAACAGATCTTTGAATAACCAGTAAGGCATGTTAAAAGAGTGCAGACCTCTGATTCACAGCCAGAGATCAGGAAGCCTATTGCCCTGCTGGAGGCTGGCAGGCAGGCGTGCAGGCTGGCGGGGGGGGGGCAGTGACGGTGGAGGGGGGAAGGTCCTGGGGCTGGGGCTGTCTCTCACTTTAATTGCACCACTCTCAGGTGAGATATGTGCCACTGTGCCTGGACTTGCACACCGTACCAAGGAAGACTGCAGTGGTGCGTTATGGCAGACAGGAGAAGCCAGTGGATTGCTGGGTTTTATGTGTTTGTTCCAGTGTGACTCAATCTGCTGTAAGCCAGGGATAGACAAAGACAGATTTCCAGGAAAGCCATGTCAAATAGTATTACACGGGATCTCAATGTTGGATTTGGGAAAACCGAATAAGCACCAATGAACTATTTATTTTGTCAACAGACTCAATACCTGAAGAAACAGCGCAAATACAATGCATCAATATCTTGCTTTCATACTAGCGACTAGATGACGCTTATCGTTTGGACCCTGAAGGTGAAATGGATCGATATCTGGGAGGAGGTGGTCTATATTGGCATGTCAGTTTGCAGAGATTAATCTGTTTGATCAGGCCATCTGCGGTGGGCTTTGGGAATACAGAAACCTAGCTCAGAGATTTTAATCTCTTTTAATGATTGGGGTTTAAAAGCCGAGGTTGATGGAACCCCAACAGGATGGCGAGTTTGTGTCACTTGACTGAAGTTAATTGGCTGTCAGTGGAATGCAATGTTACCACACTGACACATCCCTGCACATCACACCAGTTTCAAAATGCATGTGCAAAGTGACAAACAACACAACTGCTCACTTTCTCTCTAGAATAATATTTAAAAAACAAGTTGAATTATGAACCATGAAAGTATTGACCTTGTGCCCCCTTATCCCATTTCTCTCTCTATCTTTGTCTCTCTGTCTCTCTCTCTTTCTCTCCAGTCTCTCTTTCTCTCGCTCTCTCTCTCTCTCTCTCTCTCTCTCTCTCTCTCTCTCTCTCTCTCTCTCTCTCTCTCTCTCTCTCTCTCTCCTCTCTCTCTCTCTCTCTCCTTGATGCCAAAGGTGGAAATTTCCATACAGCAGTTCCAAAGACACATCTGTGGAATGCCAACAAGACAGCACACGTCCACACAGAATGCCACCACGCCTGACTCCAGCTAGTGGAATCTTGTGTTGTGCAAATTCTCTGTTCAACCCAATGTCCAGGCGCCCATGAAAGGGAGATTCCCTGTCACTCGGGGGTCGATTGTCTAACTATTCTGTGTTGGGTTATAAATCCTTTCTGAACTTAAAATGATAGTACAGTGGATTGCTATGAAAAGAATTAAAACCTTCCACTACCAGGGCTTACGAAAATAAGAAAGGGCAATTTTAAGTTAGGGCTAGACATTCTTGCATATTGAAATATAAAACTAATATGAGTTTGCATGTGCATAGGACCTATTATCCCGCTATGCATTGTGCCAGATAGATTTCTTCATGCCAAGATAAAACGCCAGTATTATGCAACATGGGATTTTTCTGCCATAAAATCCACATATCATTTGCTTTACCTCTGTGCATCATAATGTAGGATATATACCCATTCAAATAAGCAAGTTCGTATATTGTTGAAAAAGATTAACTTTAGTTGGGAGAAGAGCAATTCAAGTCATAAAGACAAATAAATAAGTAAATAATAACCACTGTTTAGGGTTATTTTATTCATCTTTGTATGTGCACCGATTAACACTTACCGGCAGCAATATGAGAAACAGTATCCCCTAACAATTAGACAGTCTATGAAACATTGAGTCTCCCTATGCCAAGGCAGAAGAAGACTCCTGCTCTCCTCCCACTCAACTCTGAATAATGGATCTAATAGGGAAGCTACTGCCTCAAAAATCACTGCCGACAACACCACCCACCCTCCTGAGTCTAAGCGTCACGCATTTTGCTGAGTTGAGAAAACTCACATGGAAGCTTGGTGAGTTGAGTTTGCTCGGTCATCAGGGAAAACCCTTTTCACTGACAGAAGGGAGGAGTAAATATTACCCCCTACTGGTCATGTAGGGTATAACACCATGGGCTGTTTTCATTTTACGGACCAAAGGTGCAGCATTCATGGTTTACTCTGTAATGTTATCTAAATGAGTGCAAAATGAGTGGGCCAACTAGACTGGCTTGTGCTTCAAAGTCTGTGTGACTGAGTGTGTTAGCAGCATTTGAGAGCCCTTCAAATGACATCCATTTAAATACCGCATTGCATTTGTTATGTATTTAATTTAAATACCGCATTGCATTTGTTATGTATTTAATTTAAATACCGCATTGCATTTGTTATGTATTTGTGTTGTCTCAATCAATTGACTAAAAAGCTACAATATAAAATCCTGGTCTGTCAGTGCCCTTTGACAGTAAACGCAACAACAGGATAACGCTGTTCTGTTATCCTATTTACAGAAGAATTCAAAGTAGCCCCCTAACCCACAGATCTACTGGTAACAAAACACACTTTAATGGCATCCAGCGCAGATGTCATGGTGTTGAGATTGGATGTAAGGATTATTCTGTGCTGTGGGTTTCCAAGCCAGGCCCTGTAGGGGTCTCTCTGTTGAATAATGGATTGGTTCATCTGTCTGTAGGATCAGTGGGGTGAGGTGGAGGATACTTGGCCATCAATGGGAAAAGAGAAGAAAAGCAGCAGCTTGGATTAATAATCTGAACAACACTGCGGCCATGTTTCTCTCTTTCCCTCTCTCAAACGGTGATATCTGAGGCAGCCATATTGATCTCTCTCATGGTCTGATACCTCACTGTGACCTCCAAACACAGCCATCGCCATCTCATGTTCACAAACAAGAAGAGTATTTAAAGAGCACTTTGAATAAAAAGCACACTTGAAAAAGGGTGATGGTGGCTCAGTTCAAATGTTTGATGGCAGCAATATTTGGCAATTACCTGGCCTGTGATGATGTTTTTGTGTTAGAACATGACACCTCCCCGGGCCCTGGTAGATCACCGGGTAAGGAGTGTGTACCATTGAAGGCCAGTCCTTACCGCAGCGGCCCGGGTTCGATTCCAGCCTGTGGCCATTTGCTGCACGTCATCCCCTCCCTCTCTCTCCTGCCTTTCCTGTCTATCTCTCTACTGTACTAGCAAAGAAAAAGCCATACAAATATATTTATATATAAAAAAGAACATGAGACCTTCCTTCTGCAGCCTGTATGGAATACTTAGACACTAATTAACTCAAGTGAATGGAGAAAGAAGAAATAGGACAAATTAACTTCCTGAGGGAAGATGGTCTTCAGAGATTAGGAAGTTGGAAAAGCGGAAGGAAAGAAATGAATGCAGTTTCAACAAAGACAAAACATGAATGATTGTTGGAAGCATATCATCTATACAGTACCAACAATAACACATAGTAGATAGGCACAGTACATAGCCTGTATTCCATAATATACATGAAGTTAATATATGTTCATTGGGTGCCAATTTATGTCACACGATGATTTCAAAAACATGAGCTGAGTCTCTTCAGGGTCAATTGTTTCTTTCTCCAAGTCTACATTCCATTACACTGTCCATCCATGTCCTTCTAATCCATCTTAGAATTTCATTTATTGACCCGTTTGAACATCACCAATATCTGGCAGTTCAATAGCCCTCGTAACCTTAGTGTGGCAGGCTGCTATTAGACCTGATTGAGTGGGAAGAGAGGGAGAAGAGAGACAGAGGAGGAGGTAGAGAGGGATGGACAGAGAAGGAGGAGGAGGTAGAGAGGGAGGACAGAGAAGGAGGAGGAGGTAGAGAGGGATGGAGAGAGAAGGAGGAGGAGGAGGTAGAGAGGGAGGACAGAGAAGGAGGAGGAGGTAGAGAGGGATGGAGAGAGAAGGAGGAGGAGGAGGAGGAGGAGAGGGATGGAGAGAGAAGGAGGACGAGGTAGAGAGGGATGGAGAGAGAAGAAGGAGGAGGTAAAGAGGGAGGACAGAGAAGGAAGAGGAGGAGGAGAGGGATGGAGAGAGAAGAAGGAGGAGGTAGCGAGGGATGGAGAGAGAAGGAGGAGGAGGTAGAGAGGGAGCAAGGACAAGCACTTCTCTCCAGACTTTTCTTTTGGTTCAATATTAGAGACGTCACACCCTTTCAAAAGGGATATTCTTAATATTTAGAAGTTCTTAGTTCATAATGCTTGTACGTCCCTTCACCTGGCAAAGTGAAAGTACTATAAACTGTATCGTCTGTGTTTTGTGGTTGTCTTGACCTGTTTTCTTGTGTGCACCAATCTGTGAACCAAGTTTCCTCTTTGAGGCCAATCAACTAAAGTAACTAACTAAATGACAGTAATAGTAAATGAGCTGAGACTACAGACCTCTACGCTGCCCTCATCCACCTATCCATCAGGGGACTTGTTAACACTAGAGGGCATTGGCCACATATGTTGGCCTCCTACTGGACTGGACAGTCAAACTGACCTCGGCAGACGTCCAAACCTGCGCCCAGCTACATGAGGAGAGAACCCAGCCAACTGAGCTGTTGGACCAAGGTCAACATCACGTAGCACAATTATGTGTGAATTGCACAAATACTGTATTTTGGATTTCTTTGTTCTTTCTTTCTTTCTTTCTTTCTTTCTTTCTTTCTTTCTTTCTTTCTTTCAAAATGTGTGTAAAAAATAAGAACACTAACAATTGCTTCCATTTTGTTGCCTGACACACAGAATTCTTTCTTTTTTTTCACAGCAGAAATATTTCTCCAGTAAAATTCTCTGAAGTGAACTCCAGCCCAGGATCATATTTTATATAGTATATAGAATACCGAGGGCATTTCTTAGAAGATATCAAAAGAAATGGAAAGTGACACTGAGTGTTGTTAAGTTACCCTTGAGTGAAACAGCCAGAGAGCAAGAGTGAATCTGAGGGAGGACCAGGATCACAAATGGAAGATTGTACAAGCACACAGCTGAAGTGCAGCTGTCCCAGGAGTGTCCCCTCAGAGCATTATTCATAGTCAATGTTTGACAAAACTTTGATGTTCCAACAGTTTTGGTCGACTTTGTGTACTAAGTTCAAACACGGAGAGAAATGCGTTGAGAACAAGAGTAGTCCATTATCCCAAATAATGGAGTCTCATGTGGAATCGACTGGAGGTCCTCATTATCAGCGTCTGTTCATTGATCAGGCCTCACAGAGAGCACTTGTGGTTGGTTAGTCCGCCATTGAAGTTACTTTTGAAATCCGTAATGTTCCGTTTTTCTGAGGTCTGTTTGGTCAAAGGCAGAAAGAAGTTTCCTTCATGGAGG
>CM030173.1:43624195-43636695 GCA_017639675.1 Aplochiton taeniatus
CTCTATTTGTGTTCTGTGTTTATACTTTACTATTATTATCTCTATTTGTGTTCTGTATTTATACTTTACTATTATTATCTCTATTTGTGTTCTGTGTTTATACTTTACTATTATTATCTCTATTTGTGTTCTGTGTTTATACTTTACCATTATTATCTTTATTTGTGACCTGTATTTATACTTTATTCCTTTATTCCAAACATTCAAACATTGGGTTCTAAATTATTAAACCATTTCTTGTGAGATAAGAGAGGGCCATCAAATTCACAGACAGGTGCGCAGACCACTGACATGAGAAAACGTCAGATTATTCTTCCATAGTTTAATCTAAAATCCATCACTGAGTAAATGCCACATAATAAAAACCTAGTCAACTGAGACCTGCTTTATCCATTCTGAGACACGGCACAGGGCATACCTATGTGACTCTCCGAGCTAAAGGAGAAATAAATAATTCCTGCAAAATGAACACTGATATAATGTAGCATACCAAGTGGGCAAAAGATTCTCCTTTTTTTCTTCTTTTTTTTCCTTCTGAATTTCATAAAGCAGCCATTCAAAATGAATGCTGCTTACACTTCCGTTAATCTCCAACACCACACACACACACACGCACACGCACAGATATATCATCGTGTGAGTCATCCATGGGTCTAGTGAAAGCAAATCTAATGAACAGAGACTCAAGGTGAGAGATACCGGAGTGAGATTAAATCAGAGAACCCTATTTCGGTGGGAGGTTCAGCCTGCACCACACTGAGCCAGTGGCCAGGTAAGGGGCCAAGCTCATCAGAAACTATTGTCTGAGATATGATGGTCTGAAGCCTCTTACACCTTTTTTCAGCACCCCAAATGGAAACTTGGTTTGACAGGAACTGACTACTCTTTGGTTTCCATAAGGCCATTTTAAAAAACCTCTAGAGGCTCATTGGATGGTGGATGGCTCCTTCATTGAGACTTTATGGAAATGTGTTTCGCTTTGCTTTTCACGCAGCTTCCTGATGGAATAGGGCTGAGCAATGTTCTTTTGACTAGAGAAATCACTTTTTATCTGGTGCTATTTAAACTAGAACCCCCAAGCTTCATCTTTTGCCACAATCACTTACAGCTCCAGGGTGAATTCCCATCCAGCACTGTTGAATATTTACACATGCCGTATTTCATAATCACAAAAAAAAATACCAATTTACTTTGCAGACAAATGTGGTTTTATCCAATAAGCAAGATGCAAATGAATTCAAGTAAAGAAGGTCAAAAATATGCACATTTTTCAAGCCCTCTTTTCAAAGGATTTTGATGTTTGAGGTTTCTTTGACTTCTCTTAAAATATTATACATGCCTTTTGAATACGACTGACATACCACAAATTGCATGACCCTCTTGTATATACATCAATATATCAAAGAAGTTAAATATAACCACAGTGTGGCTAACTAAATGCTTTGGTTTAGTTTCACTATGAATATAAAACAAATCAATCACCACATTAATATCATACATAGACTTGTAGGAGTGAACCAGACCAGACCACTCAACGATCAAAAAACATCCTACCCGTTTCACTAGGTTAGTGTGAGCTGGGACAGCTCTCAGGCATAACTAATGAACATGACTCCTATGTGTGCAGTGGGCAGGTTACCAGAGCCATTTGGCAACACCTACCTCTTCCTGCTCTGTGGGTTCTGGGGGGGGGGGAGTGCTGAGTGTGCTGATCTGCTGTGGTCCACCTGCTCCTCAAGGAAATCACCTCCGGCCGTCGGCAGCCCTTCCCAGCAGGCCATCGGCGCGCTTTGTCACGGCTGACACCCAGAGCAGGGGCTGACGTAGAGGAAGCAAGGGGAAAGAGGAAATGGCCGTTGTCCGGGTTGGCATGGATCTTGGGGCAGGAAGTCAACACGTCGGCACAAAAAGTTACTCCAATTCCATGACCTTCAGAACATTCCTCTCTGTATTGCTGTAGGTAAATGACATTCCCTTCTTAGGTTATTTTAAACCAACTAATGTTGGAATATATTACTCTGAATAAAACACATGCGATTGACTTCTGGTCAGTACTACTTAACATTTACGGCGTGGATTTATAGCGACATGAGCAATGAAATAAATTGGACAACAAGGATGCCATAACTCTGGTCATTCATAAACACTTAATCCTGAATGCTTCTGTGGTTTTATTGCACCTCTCTGAATCTTTTTTTATGTCGCCCACAAAATGTCAGCAAATGTCAACTGTTGAAAATGCATGAGTGATGGGCCAACTGTGCGTTTGCATTTCACAATCATACATGGTTCAGCCACAGTCATATAACAAGAAGTCTTCCTCTGCTTACAGTTGTAAATGAGCACACCACCTAAAAGACATAGTGTGAGACTGCAGTAGAATGCTATCTTTCACCACAATACCACAAGGTCTGTTTCGCAATGCACCACCATTGCCTTTTTGCCACACACTCAAAGCAGTTTTGTACAGTATCATTGAAAATGTATTCCAAGTGTGCATTGTGTAGAATCTATAAGCTGTTTTCCTGCCTGTCTCTTATTGTCTCTGTTCCCCAGCAGGGAATTATATATGTATGTATGTTTATATGTTTATAATAAACATATTTTTATAAATAAAACATATTTATATAATATAAATTTGTTTATCTCCACGTGTAGCAGTGAATAATGCAATCCGTGAAAACATCTGCAATAGCAACACGTGTGGGCGTTGCAGGGACCATAGTCCAACACACAAAGCCATGGTCCCTCGCTGCGGGAGGCCCCGTTCCATTAAGCCTTTCATCACCACACTTAGCATAGCAGGAATGCTCTCTAACCTGCGTGGCTCCCCTATGCCTGACTGGGATCTTAGCACTTGAGAAAAATGTAATATTGCATGTCCAGATAAAGTCGATGGAGGATTCTATTGGCATGGCTGACCAAACAGGAGATAATTGTTGTCCAGAACTCCATTCATTTTGATGAATGTCCTATTATAGCTTGAAGGTGATTGATGAGAATTCAATTGACGTACTATATACGCATGTTTGTATTGCGGAAAGAGAACGGAAAAAAGAGGACACAGCCGCTCAATCATACATTTCTTTTCAGAGTGAGCCTCTCAAAGTGATAGACTTTTAATGGGATTTTATTGTTGTTATGCCGGCTGTTTTGACAGCTTGATTGGACCAGCAATATGTTCATTGATATGCCATGTGCGCGCCATTTTTCAAAGTGTTGTTTTGTTATGGTAATTCTCGGTGCAGTAGATTGCATCAATTCAAAACCCTGCCAGCCAGTGAAAGACGCCCCAAGCAAAGCTGTAATGGTGATAATAAAGTCATCGGAACAATGCCAGAACAATAGCAGGTAAATATGGCAGACACGGCATAACTATTTTAATGACTGGCATAATTGCCTGGCCTAACCACTGATCCTAGCCTCCGGAGCTAGACTTTCAAGTTGTTGTTTTCTCCCATTCCGTCAGTAGTTCTCTTGGATGTTGTGTATCTGTATCAAATTCGTGGATATCGGATATTTCATCAGTTCCTTCATTCATTCCAACATAACCACCACACATCATATTTCTCTAACTCAGTGAAGCTCGAGGTTCTCTGTGGACCTTTCCATGCTTGGAATTGTTTCTTTAGCACTTTTGGCCTCCTTTTTTGCTTCCTTCCCCAAGCAATGTGTATGTGTGTGCATGTATATACATGTGTGTGTGCGTGCGTGCGTGTGTGTGTGTGTGTGTGTGTGTGTGCGTGTGTGTGTGTGTGTGTGCTTGTTACTGGGTGTAATTGGGGCTCATGACCAGATCACCTCGGGTGGGCCGGTGGGGAGTACCTGCCATCTGGTCAGCTCGGGGGGAGTCTGGAGGCCACCTCGGAGCGACTGAGCGCTAACAGGTAGCACGGCTGACATCGCCAACCCATCTCCAACCCACCAGCCAGCGGATAATGAGGAGCAGACATCTGGTCGATGGACTATGTGTGCACAGCAGCCTCCCAAGAAAAACTGTCAAAAATACCTTCAGAACATTTCAGCAAAGTAAGCAGTTCTCAATTGCTAACATAGTCAACTTTTCTGTTTGACATTGAAGAGTGCTGCTGGCAGTTTGGACAGTCAGGATATTTTTTAAATACAATTTTTTTTCTGGGGTGAACTATACCACTTATTTCCACCGCCTGTTCAAATGTCAGTATTTAACTGCAGAGAGTATCCTATATCCGAAAAGAGGATTCACATCGGTTCCCATTCATTCTCAATTTCTGCTTTTTGAATGATTTGAAACTTGTATTTGCAACATTCAGCCTATAGGTGTCAGTGTTGAAAGGACAATTGAATCATTCTGTATAATGACGTATAGTGTACACTTTACTTTACAACTTTTGTTCTGTTGATTGAATTGTGATCTTTTTTTCAGAGATCCCTAAAGAGTTGATATTTTTTACAATTAAAATTCGCACCTTTGCATCGATTTTGCTGATCGTGCAGTGAAGTAAACACTTGCGAACGAATGTTCCACTGCATTGTAGATGTAATTAATACTCTTTAACACGGGATGGGGCAAAGGCTAGCGAGCGAGCTAAAGAGATAATATCAAAAGGGAAGAGAGAGAGAGAGAGAGAGAGAGAGAGAGAGAGAGAGAGAGAGAGGGAGAGAGAGAGAGAGAGAGAGAGAGAGAGAGAGAGAGAGAGGAGAGAGAGAGAGAGAGGGAGAGAGAGAGAGAGAGAGAGAGAGAGAGAGAGAGCGAGAGCTCAGTGGCCTTCGATGTCCAAGCAAAGGGATTGCAAAGAGCCACACGCCAAAGGATGACGCGAGGGAGGCTGGGTTTAAACCGCACACTGTACGTGAGATGCAAGTGAACTGATGTGAATGACTTCATGCTGGCTACCACCGGCATTCAGAAACGTCAAGGATAGCGAGAGGAGGAATCTTACCTATCGAAATGTAAGGACCAGTGAAAACTCAACACAATTAACAACCTGCGGCACCACTCGTTAAGGAAATTATTCATTGAGCTAGTGAAAAATCAACCGTCTCATTAATACAACGACTTTAGCCTTCGAGCATTGTAATTGCAAGAATGTCAAATAAACTATTTAGCCGCTGAAGAGCTGACCGTTGATTGCGCTCTTTCTTTTGAAGTGGGACGCAGGACGTTTTACCGTCTCCAAAGAGAGAGCGGGCACTGAATACAGTGTCCTGGTCTTGCATTCATCTCGTTGTTCAACAGATCATGAATGAGTCTTCTCGTGTCTCAAGGTGAGTACCCAGCATCATGCAGCTAGAGAGCATGGGACGACGACATCTCCAAGTTTGCTTTACTTTACGCACCGCATTCGTAATGGAAATGGGCAGTGCGTGTCACGCACCATACCTATGCTTTCCTACATATACTTTAAATAATGTTTATGCATTTAAAGTTATTTTAACGAGACCCTGCTAGGTCTTAATTGTAGATACCTTATCTGTCTTGTTTCATGTGTGTCAGACAGAAAACAACTGATGCCAACTGTACAGCTTACACCTTTACATGCCAGTTTCGCTTTTTGGATTTCTTACCATATGTCAGCTTTGCAAAAAGTCACACAGGAGGTAAACCAAGGATGCAACATTCTCTTTCATTGGCTGTTGCAAGACAAAAAAAACAATAGCTTAGAAATGATTGCCAGTTTCCATTGTGCTTTTTTTTTCTGACTAGAACACATTTACTGGTGAAAATTAACCTAATAATGAAATAGCTACCACCTAGTATGCAAAGTAAGGAAAGCTCCTCTTCACCTCCATAGTGTCTGGTCATTAGGGACTGGAAACCTAGAGAGAGTTAATCCTATCAACGGTGTTTGCCTTTCACTATTGCTTTGCCCCCTCCCTGCTCTAACGCCAGCCTGTGCCGTCTGGGTTCAGTGGGGCGTGTAGAAGCCACAGGGCCGGTGATAACGCTAGACAAAGCTGGGATGGAGCTCAGGAGCACACCGAACTAAAGCGCGCGCCACTGCCGCGTACTGCCAACCTCACAATCATGTTGACCAAGCTACTCATCTTTGTTCTAGCCTATCTGTGTAAGTGTGTGTGTGTGTGTGTGTGTGTGTGTGTGTGTGTGCATGTGTGTGTGTGTCCCTGCTGGTCTTTTGACTCGCACCCTCATGCTAAGCAGTGGAAGCCTCTTCTCCGTCTGTCTGCTCACTGGGCTCCTGCTTATCTCGCTGTCCAGTTGGACAGGCTTTTATTCACCCGGGTCCCGCCAGAGCACTGCAGCTCCTGGCATGAGAAGCAGATTGGGCGGTCCGCTGGCACACTTGTGCCAGTCTTTCTTTTAATCAGTGGATTGCTAATTTTAGAATTTAAATGAGATGAGGTTGGGTTTTTGTTTATGGGTGACTTTTGAGTTTCCGTGTATTTATGGGGATTTTTCTATGAATACTTCACTTTGCTGACCATGATAGGGACATTTTAAAATGTATATAACATAAAATCCTCTGTCTCTGTTATTTGCATCCCATAGCAACCATCTCTCCGTTAAAGGAGCCAGCGTCTTACGGCCTTTCACCGAACGTCTGTGTAGCCGAGAAAGAGAGAACCCGGGTCACACACGCATGGCTTGGATGGAGTGATCAGTCCCTCCCACAATCAGTGGCATTGGTGATGGTGTGACTGGACATCAAGGAGTGATCTGGGTCAACGGCAAGGCCGTGCACTGTAGTCGTTGCAGTAGTCAGGCAAATGAGTGTACGTTGGACAGTTATACGGTGTGTGAGTGCACAGCAGCACACTACTAGCCATTACTGGAGCCCCCCCCCCCCCCCCCAACACACACACACACACACACACACACGCACGTATACACAACCCCCCGTTGCCCATGGAGACACTAATTAAACACGACTTCTCAGATGCTACAGCCTAGAGGAGGAAGGGCCCCCAGTGTCCCGGGATGCCTGCGTGTGTGTGTGTGTGTGTGTGTGTGTGTGTGTGTGTGTGTGTGTGTGTGTGTGTGTGTGTGTGTGTGTGTGTGTGACTGAGATGAACGGTAGTATATACTGTATGTGTGTGCGAGAGAAAGACAGACAGACAGACAGACAGACAGAGAGAGATTATTGTCAGCATGATCCAGAGACCATATAGACCAGTGGAGCAGAGAAGGTAAGAACATCTCAACCTTCCAGAATAACCAACTCTCCTCAGCCCTTCTCTAACCTCCTCATGCAGAGCCCGTTAATTTGGAGGTGATAAGCCTGAAGGATGAGAGAGACAGACAGACAGACAGACAGACAGACAGACAGACAGACAGACAGACAGACAGACAGACAGACAGACAGACAGACAGACAGACCCTTCTCTAACCTCCTCATGCAGAGCCCGTTAATTTGGAGATGATAAGCCCCAAGGATGAGAGAGAGAGAAAATGTGTGCGTGTATCCCAGAGAGTCAGAGATGGAGAGAGAATAGGGTGGTTTGTGGACACACACACACACACACACACACACACATACACATATACAGCATACATCATACACACACGTAGGTATTCATATATCCCTAACCCTACCTGTAAATACAAAAAAGCCTGATGGCAATTTCGCAGATCGGAGATAGAAATGGAGAGGAATAGAGATAAAGGTTTTGAGCGGTGCAGAGCTGGAGAGAGAGAGAGAGAGAGAGAGAGAGAGAGAGAGAGAGAGAGAGAGAGAGAGAGAGAGAGAGAGAGAGAGAGAGAGAGAGAGAGAGAGAGAGAGAGAGAGAGAGAGATAGAGAGATAGAGAGGCAGAAAAAGATAGATACAGTGCTGGGTTTTCAGAAGTCTCCAGTGGAGAGAAGTGGAAGAAGGGGAAGGTACAGGTGGAGGCAGGGCGCTAACCTGCCAGATGGTTCCTCTGGCACTATCTGCATCTCGCTGTACTATTGTTGATACTAATTCTGCTGTCAAGAACCATTTTGCTTTGAGGGTGTTCCATAAATGCTTTTTTATGAGTGTGGTTGGCACCGAAACAAAATGGTGGATTCTGTAACATGCAGTGAGTTTCTAGGTGAGGGCTAAGATTGTCTTAAGTTATTATCTGGGACATTAGCCAGGAACAACCATGGCTACTTTGATGTAGGTCAATGCAGAGAAACAGTGATGCTTATCACAGGCAGCTTAATGCAGACAGAGAGGCTAGCCACATCCTGGGACTTTGGGTTTGTTCAGATGAGACAGACTCCTTTCCGTGAGTCTCTAACATTGTATTAATAACCTTGTAATGGATGTTTAATTTCAAAGTAGGTTAGAATTAGGGACTAGCCAGACCGGGCATCTGACAGGGCAAGCCTCTCAGATAATCTGGGCAGATGCTTGTATTTGCCCAGCTTTGGCTGAATCCTGTCCCCCGAAGCCTTATTTGGGGATTAAATGTTTTAATGGGTGCTGGAGGTTGACACGGAGGGGAAAGTGTTGGTTTAGGGAAGAGCCTGCGTTGTCTCTCCTCCTCTCTCTTGTTCATGAGTTCCCCTCTCCTGCGCTGGCAGTGATTTGTCAGCGGTGAAGGTAGCAGCTGTTCCGTTTGCATTGTAATTTCTTTGATGGTAAATGCGCGTGCCAACTACCTTCATCCTTGGCATCGTCTGGCACACAGTGCCCATATGGGCAAAGGAAGGGGAGCTGGGGGAAACATAGAGGCTTGTTACCAATCAGTAGTTGTTTGCCTTCTATTTACATATGTGTGTGTATGCGTGTGTGTATGCGTGTGTGTGTGTGTGTGTATGTATGTGTGTGTATGCATGTGTGTATTTGTGTGTGTATGCGTGTGTGTGTATTTGTGTGTTTCCAGTGGAGCTCTGAGTCCTCATCACATACGTGTATGTGTTGCGTGAGTATGTGTGTGTGTGTTTGTGTGTTTCCAGTGGAGCTCTGCGTCCTCATCATGTGTGTGTGTTTACGTGTGTCTCTGTGTGTGTGTGTGTGTGTTTCCAGTGGAGCTCTATCTCCTCATCACAGATGTACAGTATAACCTTCAGACAGTCAATCAATATAAATGCTCTGTATGTTAACTGTGTGGGACGTTTGCCCCTTGACGCCGTCATTAGAGAACAATATCAATCATAGAAAAAAGACAGAGTTGCTGTAGGAGGAAGACGTGCTGTTTCACTATTACATCTTGAATGATTGATTGAAAGCAGCCGGGCAGCATACAGTACCAGGGAGCTGGAACACAATGAGGAGAGAGGCTGAAAAACATATTGAGTAGAGTAGAGACCACCATACAAGCTGAAAACACACTGATAGAATATAGACCACCATACAAGCTGAAAGAAAAACACACTGATAGAATATAGACCACCATACAAGCTGAAAACACACTGATAGAATATAGACCACCATACAAGCTGAAAGAAAAACACACTGATAGAATATAGACCACCATACAAGCTGAAAACACACTGATAGAATATAGACCACCATACAAGCTGAAAACACACTGATAGAATATAGACCACCATACAAGCTGAAAACACCCTGATAGAATATAGACCACCATACAAGCTGAAAACACCCTCCACATCCAGTCAGACAGTCACACCACAGGGACTGCTAGCCTGCCTGCTCTCTGTAGGATATCATGTTGGCCTGCATGGTAAAGCACTAAGCAGAGTGCTTTTACAGCAGAAGACACTTCTACACCAAAACTCCAAATTTGTTTCCAAGCCCTCCCACCCTTAGATCAGAGGAGGGAGCTGCCCCCCTCTGCCTCTGCTCCATTCGCTGTTCCACTCCATGGCTATGTCCACAGAGCACTCCAAGGCCTGCTCTCCCCACTCCACTCCTTGTTCTTCTTCTAGTCACTTAAGTGTCATTACGGTGGGGGTTGTGCGTGCGTGTGTGTGTGTGTGTGTGTGTGTGTGTGTGTGTGTGTGTGTGTGTGTGTGTGTGTGTGTGTGTGTGTGTGTGTGTGTGTGTGTGTGTGTGTTGGCGGGGGGATGCTGCGCAGACGTGCTCTCCAGCTCCGACCGAACACAGCTCGGCTCTGTCTTCTCCTCTGAAGCTGGTGAATTATAGAAGAGCTGCCATTGCACTCAGGCGGCCCAGGTTTTCATCAGCGTCCTGGAGGTCACTCTGACTTTCCCCCTTCCTCCAGCACTCACTCTCATCATATATGCAACATCACGAGGGCTATAGGACACGCCGGCTGAAGGTGGCCATTAAGAAGGAGAGGCCTGAAAGGAAATGTATGGCAAGCAAGACAAGGGCCACATAAAGGAAGGATGGAAAGATATAGGCTGATAGAGAAAGGGAGGGATGAAGAGAGAGAGGCTGATAGAGAGAGGAGGGATGAAGAGAGAGAGGCTGATAGAGAGAGGAGGGATGAAGAGAGAGAGGAGGATGGAGAGAGGAGGGATGAAGAGAGAGAGAGGCTGATAGAGAGAGGAGGGATGAAGAGAGAGAGGCTGAGAGAGAGAGGAGGGATAAAGAGAGAGAGGAGGATAGAGAGAGGAGGGATGAAGAGAGAGAGGAGGATAGAGAGAGGAGGGATGAAGAGAGAGAGAGAGGCTGATAGAGAGAGGGAGGGATGAAGAGAGAGAGGCTGAGAGAGAAAGAAGGAATGAAGAGAGAGAGGCTGATAGAGAGAGGAGGGATGAAGAGAGAGAGGCTGATAGAGAGAGGAGGGATGAAGAGAGAGAGGCTGATAGAGAAAGGGAGGGATGAAGAGAGAGAGAGGCTGATAGAGAGAGGAGGGATGAAGAGAGAGAGAGAGAGAGGCTGATAGAGAGAGGAGGGATGAAGAGAGAGAGGCTGATAGAGAGAGGAGGGATGAAGAGAGAGAGGCTGAGAGAGAGAGGAGGGATGAAGAGAGAGAGAGGCTGATAGAGAGAGGAGGGATGAAGAGAGAGAGAGAGGCTGATAGAGAGAGGAGGGATGAAGAGAGAGAGGCTAATAGAGAGAGGAGGGATGAAGAGAGAGAGGCTGATAGAGAGAGGAGGGATGAAGAGAGAGAGGCTGAGAGAGAGAGGAGGGATAAAGAGATAGAGGAGGATAGAGAGAGGAGGGATGAAGAGAGAGAGGAGGATAGAGAGAGGAGGGATGAAGAGAGAGAGAGGCTGATAGAGGGAGGGATGAAGAGAGAGAGGCTGAGAGAGAAAGAAGGAATGAAGAGAGAGAGGCTGATAGAGAGAGGAGGGATGAAGAGAGAGAGGCTGATAGAGAGAGGAGGGATGAAGAGAGAGAGGCTGATAGAGAAAGGGAGGGATGAAGAGAGACAGAGGCTGATAGAGAGAGGAGGGATGAAGAGAGAGAGAGAGGCTGATAGAGAGAGGAGGGATGAAGAGAGAGAGGCTGATAGAGAGAGGAGGGATGAAGAGAGAGAGGCTGAGAGAGAGAGGAGGGATGAAGAGAGAGAGAGGCTGATAGAGAGAGGAGGGATGAAGAGAGAGAGAGAGGCTGAGAGAGAGAGGAGGGATGAAGAGAGAGAGGCTGATAGAGAGAGGAGGGATGAAGAGAGAGAGGCTGATAGAGAGAGGAGGGATGAAGAGAGAGAGAGGCTGATAGAGAGAGGAGGGATGAAGAGAGAGGAGGATAGAGAGAGGAGGGATGAAGAGAGAGAGGAGGATAGAGAGAGGAGGGATGAAGAGAGAGAGAGGCTGATAGAGAGAGGGAGGGATGAAGAGAGAGTGGCTGAGAGAGAAAGAAGGAATGAAGAGAGAGAGGCTGAGAGAGAGAGGAGGGATGAAGAGAGAGAGGCTGATAGAGAGAGGAGGGATGAAGAGAGAGAGGCTGATAGAGAGAGGAGGGATGAAGAGAGAGAGGCTGATAGAGAAAGGGAGGGATGAAGAGAGAGAGAGGCTGATAGAGAGAGGGAGGGATGAAGAGAGAGAGGCTCACTAAGTGTCAGGCAACGCCCTTCATCTGGTCCTAGAATTGTAAGCAGACATTTTCAGAGTCCTGTACGCTACGGATGTTTTTGATGCATGCACCCTGAAATAATCGCAGGCATTGTGTGAGGTGGCTGATTGTGTTTTGAAAAAAAAGGCTTGAACTGGTAACCCCCCTTACCACCCCCCCCCACACACACACACGCACGCACGCACGCACGCACACACACACACACACACACACACACACACACACACACACACACACAAATACACACACACATACACAAATACACACTCACACACACACACTCAAATACGCACGCACGCACGCACACACACGCACGCATGCACGCACACACACACACACACACACACACACACACACACACACACACACACACACACACACATTGCGGACTCCCTGGGAGGGCATTCAGCCCTGCGGTGTTATGAGTGGAACATTCTAGAGGGATATAGTGCTGTTTTTATGTTTCCCTGTGTAGGTACTCTACACCATCATGGCCGGTGTGTGGCTGGACTACTTTGGCCTGCCATCCCATAATTGCCTCATAAAGCCCCCCTGCTAGGAAGCTAAATATTAGTAAAAATACATTTATAAAACCAACAAATGTATTGACTTATCTAAGTAGTAATCTGAAGCCTATTAC
>CM030173.1:43641695-43658059 GCA_017639675.1 Aplochiton taeniatus
CTCTCCCCCTGCTCTCCTCCTGCTCTCCCCCTCCTCTACCTCTCCTCTCCCCCTCCTCTCCACCTCCTCTCCACCTCCTCTCCCCCTCCTCTCCCCCTCCTCTCCCCCTCATCTCCCCCTCCTCTCCTCCTGCTCTCCCCCTCCTCTCCCCCTCCTCTCCCCCTCATCTCCCCCTCCTCTCCTCCTGCTCTCCCCCTCCTCTCCCCCTGCTCTCCTCCTGCTCTCCCCCTCCTCTCCCCCTCCTCCTGGCAGGTTTATTGCTCCTATAATGGACTGGGATGAAGTGGCTGCATGTATGAAACACTGCAGCTCATGCATGAGGAGGGTTGCCTATACGCTACCTCAATGAGGACTCTGAAATGGAAGATGGCTGCTCTGCTATCTCCTCAACACAGGTGGACGAGGGTCTGGCCTTGTTCTCCCAGCCAGAACTCAAGAGATTCAACAGAAACAAATTCATAGTGCAAGGCCTGTGTCTTAGGTTACCAAGAAAACGCATTGGGAGCTTTCTCAGTGCCATGTACCATGCACCCAATGAATCTCTATCTTGACTAAAGTGTGAGGTAATCACCTAATAGTTTAGGGTGAATATGTAAAAAATAAAAGGACGTATTTCTCTCAGTGCTTTAAACTAGAAGCTGTGTATTACATGTTTCATATAACGGGCTCTGTACTACAGTCTCTAGCCTGCTCTGTAATCACTCCATCCATCCCTCCCTCTGGCTTTCCATCCATCCTACGCCATTGTTTGTGCTTCTGCTTGAAATATCTACATAAAATATGCTAATGAAATTAAATGAAGGAGCATAAGGGTTGATGCCGCCTGGCTCTGAATCCCTAATGACAGACTCCCATCCCGCCTGATTCATTTAGGAATGCTGGCCATACTGGAGTGTGATTAATTTAGGAATGCTGGCCATACTGGAGTGTGATTAATTCCTCCAGGATTCAACCATTTAGGCGAACAAGAGGGGGGGGGGGGGGGGGGGGGAGAAAACAGAAAACATCGGAGCATAATTAATACATTTTGATCGTATTTGATTTGCTGCTTAAGCAGAGGGAAGGCCCAGTCCCTGTTTGCCGTGGCTTTGTTCCTGGAACCGGCCTGAGCTGGTTTCTCACGTAGAGGGAATGAACGGCCCTCTCTCGTTACCAAAGATCTGTAGACAGACGGTAAGCCAACGATTGGTTGACTCATGGGTTGCCTTTTTGCTGTGCGCCGTTTCAGACAAAGCTGAGCCGAAGACAATAAGCAGAATGTTTCTGTCGGGGTCCGGTTAGTTCCTCTTCGTGACACAGGGTGAAGTAGGGTTTGGATCCAGGAAGGTTATTTTCTGAGTGCTTTTATGTCAAGGTCTAAAACAGAGTCTTTCTCTTTTCTTTCAGAATGATGTGAAGAACATTTGGTGTTAAGAGGGTAAACGACTACCCAGCCAACCTGAATATACTAATTAGCATTGTTCATACAAAGCCTTGAGTATAATAATTAGCATTGCTCATACAAAGCCTTGGAGATTTTCTCTGGGTCACCGTCACTTGGAGTCTAATGGGGATGGGCACATGCTTGGATAAAAGACAGAAACACTGTGGCTTCACTAAAAGTCCCTTTCCCAACGTCATGGCACGGCCCTTAGTGTGCTGCCTATTGGTGCTGATATCCAAGATGGCCGACGGACAGTCGTTTCTCTCTTTCCAGTCAGAGAAGAGGGAGTGGCCTCTTAACCACCTGACCGTGCACCAATCAACCGGCGCGCTCTATGTCGGGGCAGTGAACCGCATTTACAAGCTGTGTGCTAACCTGACCCTGCTGGTGTCCCACGACACAGGCCCAGAGCACGACAACAAGGCCTGCTACCCTCCGCTCATCGTCCAGCCCTGCTCCGAGCCCCTGGCCTCCACCGACAACGTCAACAAGCTGCTGCTCTTAGACTACTCCCACAACCGGCTGCTGGCCTGCGGCAGCCTCTACCAGGGCGTCTGCAAGCTCATGAGGCTGGACGACCTCTTCATCCTGGTGGAGCCCACGCACAAGAAGGAGCACTACCTCTCCAGCGACACCCAGACGGGCACCATGTTCGGGGTGATCGTGCCCGCGCAGGGCCAGGACGCCACCCTGTTCCTGGGCACGGCCGTGGGTGGCAAGCAGGACTACTTCCCCACCATCTCCAGCCGCAAGCTGCCCCGCGACCCCGAGTCGTCGGCCATGCTGGACTACGAGCTCCACACGGACTTCGTGTCGTCGCTCATCAAGATCCCGTCGGACACGCTGGCGCTGGTGCCCCGCTTCGACATCCACTACGTGTACGGCTTTGCTAGCGGCGCCTTCGTCTACTTCCTGACGGTGCAGCCCGAGACGCCGGACCACGGCATGCCGGCCGGCGTGGCCCCCGGCGACCTCTTCTACACCTCGCGCATCGTCCGCCTCTGCAAGGGCGACAAGAAGTTCCACTCGTACGTTTCCCTCCCCGTGGGCTGCCTGCACCGAGGGGAGGAGTACCGGCTGCTGCAGGCGGCTCACCTCTCCAAGGCCGGGGAAGTGCTGGCCCGCTCGCTCAACGTCAGCGCCCAGGCGGACGTGCTGTTCGCCGTGTTCTCCAAGGGCCAGAAGCAGTACCACGACCCGCCGGACAACTCGGCGCTCTGCGTCTTCACCATCAGAGACATCAACACCCGCATCAAGGAGCGCCTGCAGTCCTGCTACCAGGGCGAGGGCAACCTGGAGCTGCACTGGCTGCTGGGCAAGGACGTGCAGTGCACCAAGGCGGTAGGTTTGGAAAGAGAGGAGCTCAACCTCCTTACAGAAGAGAGAGAGAGAGAGAGAGAGAGAGAGAGAGAGAGAGAGAAAGAGAGAGAGAGAGAGAGAGAGAGAGAGAGAGAGAGTGTGAGAGAGAGAGAAAGAAAGAGATATTTAGCCACAATTCCTAATCATCAGTATTTACCCAGCCAGGGCTATGCAAGTTTCTCTAAAGTGGTGTTCCCCCCAACCAGACACACACGCACATACACACACCCTCACACACACACAAAGACGTTATTCTAGCGGACAGTAGAAGCGACAGATTAGTGAGCTGAATTGATTTGTATTCACTGTAAGGCTCTTTGATTATCCTGCAGCCACCATTAAAAGGCACAGTGGCTGACAGGCAGGCAGCCAGAGAGGTAGCCTGTTGAAGAGCCCCATTCACATTCTCTGTATTTCATGAGAGAGCAGAGAACCGCCAAAGATTAATGCTACAATGCTAATCAGAGGAGTTTTGTATGCAGCTTGGTTTTCATTCAGGGAGCCAAGCTTATTCTCTCTCTCTCTCTCTCTCTCTCTCTCTCACTCTTTCTCTCTCTCTCTCTCTCTCTCTCTCTCTCTCTCTCTCTCTCTCTCTCTCTCTCTCTCTCTCTCTCTCTCTCTTTCTCCCTCTCTCTCTCTCTCTCTCTCTCTCTCTCTCTCTCTCTCTTTCTCTCTCTCTTAACGTTGTACTTGGAAATCTGCTTGGCCATTCAGCAGTTGTGTTTGATCCTACTGAGACCACTTCACGATCTGAAGTGAAGATCGATGTTTTTTCAAGCTTGAGTCTCAATCCAGGCTCTCTGTAGAAACACGCTGAATTATGTAGATAAAAACTATTGTTGCATATTCCATCTATTGCCTATTAATTCCAATAAATAATTCATTTCTGGTCAGCTTTATCCATATTTGCGTGAAACAAAAAAGATCAACCTGATTAAATTTGCATTGGATTGTAATTGTAAGCACATTGATTGTAGTGCCAGACTCACTAACCTTCGTTTGTGTTCCTATACAACTTTATAATGGCAGCTATGCAAACTGTTTAAGAACAAGCGTCAGACTTATCACTTCAAGTCCCCCCCCCGCCCCACACACACACACACACACAAGAAAAAGGAGAATCTGTTCCTGAGAGGTGCAAGATATGAAAGTACAAATGTGTTGCCCCAGAACAGAGATGTATATTGAGGCTGACAGGCCATTAGGAGAGGTTTGAGGAGGTTGGTGGGAGATGGAACAGGACTGCTTAGTATGCCAGCCTCTTTGAGTCTGTTCCCAGCCTGTGGGTTTGTGTGATGCCAGATCAAGCCATAGAATAATCACAGTAACAAACAGCATAAACACATGACAAACACTTGCCCTTGCTTTCTTAGGGTGGGTGACGATTTGAACGGCTACTGTATCTTTTGATGTTGCCATTTTTATCCTGTGGAAACCCTTGTGGAAACCCGCAACAGATTTAGTTCAAAATGTAGTTTTCATTTTCATTTCTCTTGCTGGATTCCCCTATGAGTCTTCTGATGTTATTCACTGCTCTCTCTCCATTCCCTCTCTCCTCCATTCCCTCTCTCCTCCCTCTCCGGACCCTTCATCCTTACTCACGTATTCCCTTTCCTCCATTCTCTCTCTCTCTCTCTCTCTCTCTCTCTCTCTCTCTCTCTCTCTCTCTCTCTCTCTCTCTCTCTCTCTCTCTCTCTCTGTCTCTGTCTGTCTGTCTCTCTCTCTCTCTCTCTCTCTCTCTCTGTCTCTCTCTCTCTCTCTCTCTCTCTCTCTCTCTCTCTCTCTCTCTCTCTCTCTCTCTCTGTCTCTGTCTGTCTGTCTCTCTCTCTCTCTCTCTCTCTCTCTCTCTCTCTATCTCACTTGTTCTCTATCATACTCGTTATCCCCCCCCCCCCCCCGTGCCTGTGTGCAGCCTGTCCCTATCGATGACCACTTCTGTGGCTTGGACATCAACCAGCCCCTGGGGGGTTCCCAGCTGGTGTCTGGCCTCACCGTGTACACTGAGACCAGGGACAGACTGACCTCCATCACCTCCTACGTCTACAACGGCTACAGTGTGGCCTTCCTGGGCACCCGCACCGGACGCCTGAAGAAGGTGAGCCACGTAACGTCCACGACCAGTCATCAAAGGGAAGAGATAACTAAAGCCAAACAGGGTAAAGGGTCAGGCCTGTGGTGTCTGAAGGGCAAACACTGACCACCCTTCTGACAAGGCAAACGGCTCTGTCTTTTATGGTCTTATCTCCAAACATCCAAAAGGAGGCTGACCTAATTTGAGCTGATGATGTACGTTGGTCTGTTCTGGTTTGGCTGTTGACGTGGTGCCATCACGGCTCTGTCTGGATGTAACCACAGGGACACTGTAGGGGCGGATTACTACGCTGCCTTATGAGGCTGATGTTAGAGAGAGGACCACTGTGAGACCCGCCTGGGGGCCAGGCTCACATGAGGAGCATTCCGTCTGACACACACACACACACACATACACACACGCATACACACACACACACACACACACACACACACACACACACACACACACGCACACACACACACACACACACACACACACACACACACACACGTATACACACACACACACACACACACGCATGCACGCACGCACACACACACACACACACACACACACATACACACACACACACACACACACACACACACACACACACACACGCATGCACGCACCCACACAATTGAACGCATGAAGAATATGTTGTATGCACATCCCAAAAAACGAACTAAATGGAGCAAATGACAAAGAATGATTGAGTGTCTGGATTAACGGAGAGATGCGGTAGGAAGCAAGAGCAGAGGGAATGGGGGGGCAACGACGCTGAATCCCTCTCAGTCCGTTCTGTGGTGTTCTGCCATGCTGTAACAGAGGGCAGAGTGTGTGTCACCACACTGACAGCATGCAGGGGCTAGAAAGGGTTAGGGTTAGGGTTCCTCTATGCTGGAAAGGGTTAAGGTTAGGGTTAGGGTTCCTCTATGCTGGAAAGGGTTAAGGTTAGGGTTAGGGTTCGTCTATGCTGGAAAGGGTTAGGGTTAGGGTTAGGGTTCCTCTATGCTGGAAAGGGTTAGGGTTAGGGTTTGTCTATGCTGTAAAGGGTTAGGGTTAGGGTTAGGGTTCCTCTATGCTGGAAAGGGTTAGGGTTAGGGTTAGGGTTCGTCTATGCTGGAAAGGGTTAGGGTTAGGGTTAGGGTTCGTCTATGCTGTAAAGGGTTAGGGTTAGGGTTAGGGTTCCTCTATGCTGGAAAGGGTTAGGGTTAGGGTTAGGGTTCGTCTATGCTGTAAAGGGTTAGGGTTAGGGTTAGGGTTAGGGTTCCTCTATGCTGTAAAGGGTTAGGGTTAGGGTTAGGGTTCGTCTATGCTGTAAAGGGTTAGGGTTAGGGTTAGGGTTCCTCTATGCTGTAAAGGGTTAGGGTTAGGGTTAGGGTTCCTCTATGCTGTAAAGGGTTAGGGTTAGGGTTCCTCTATGCTGTAAAGGGTTAGGGTTAGGGTTCCTCTATGCTGTAAAGGGTTAGGGTTAGGGTTCCTCTATGCTGTAAAGGGATAGGGTTAGGGTTCCTCTATGCTGGAAAGGGTTAGGGTTAGGGTTCCTCTATGCTGTAAAGGGTTAGGGTTAGGGTTCCTCTATGCTGTAAAGGGTTAGGTTTAGGGTTCCTCTATGCTGTAAAGGGTTAGGTTTAGGGTTCCTCTATGCTGTAAATGGATAGGGTTAGGGTTCCTCTATGCTGTAAAGGGATAAGGTTAGGGTGCCTCTATGCTGTAAAAGGATAGGGTTAGGGTTCCTCAATACTGTAAAGGGTTAGGGTTCCTCTATGCTGTAAAAAGATAGGGTTAGGGTTCCTCAATACTGTAAAAGGTTAGGGTTCCTCTATGCTGTAAAAGAATAGGGTTAGGGTTCCTCAATACTGTAAAGGGTAAAGGTTCCTCTATGCTATAAAAGGATAGGGTTCCTCAATACTGTAAAGGGCAAGAGTTCCTCTATGCTGTAAAAGGGGTAGGGGGTTAGGGTTAGGGTTCCTCAATACTGTAAAGGGTAAAGGTTCCTCTATGCTATAAAAGGATAGGGTTCCTCAATACTGTAAAGGGTAAGAGTTCCTCTATGCTGTAAAAGGGGTAGGGGGTTAGGGTTAGGGTTCCTCTATGCTGTAAAAGGGGTAGGGGGTTAGGGTTAGGGTTCCTCTATGCTGTAAAAGGGGTAGGGGGTTAGGGTTAGGGTTCCTCTATGCTGTAAAAGGGGTAGGGGGTTAGGGTTAGGGTTCCTCTATGCTGTAAAAGGGGTAGGGGGTTAGGGTTAGGGTTCCTCTATGCTGTAAAAGGGGTAGGGGGTTAGGTTTGGGATTAAAGGATAGGAGTTGGGGTTAGGGTTGGGGTTAGGGTTGGGGTCAGGGTCAGGGTTAGGGTTAGGGGTTAGGGTTAGGAGTTATTTGACCTTTGCCTCACCACGTGATGTATTTCCTTAAGGAGAGGTATAAGGTGATGGCACAGTTTGCTGCATAGGGTTGGGGTTAGGGTTAGGGTTAGGGTTATGCCACAGTTTGCTGCTAGCTTCTCTGGTAATGTGGGGTTAGGGTTAGGGTTAGGGTGAGGGGTTGGGGTTGGGGTTAGGGTTAGGGTTATGCCACAGTTTGCTGCATAGCTTCTCTGGTAATGTGTTGAAGATTTCAACATATTACTATACATATTCTTATCCATATACATTTATATATATTAATATACACTAAATTCATAAGCACTGAATGTGTTGAAGATTTAAAGGGATTCATTCATCACAGTCAAGCTGTCTCTTACTTCATAGGAAAGACTGTTGGGAAATATTCTCACATTGAAGGACCTCACCGTAAATCTATATTATTTTACCTGCATGAACTTTGTTTTATTTTTATTCGCTAGATATTTCACCTCACTCCAAAGGAAGCGTCGACCATCTCCTCTCATGTGCAAATATCGGCTTCATTAAGGTTTGTTGAAAGCTGACCGTGTGAAGAATGTCTCCAGGATTTCCCTAACTGATGTAAGCCATTCAAAGTCATGGCAGCAGAGCCGTCTAGGAAGAGAGAGGTTTGGTGATAGAAGCCATTAGAGGGAGTCTTCAGACACAGAGATGGCTGCTGTCTGGCAGAATAGGTGTGTTCGAGGCCAAATTGAAAGGATTTTCCAAACTGCATGCGGGGAGCTATTGCCTGAGGGGCGAGAAAATCTTCAGAGTGCACAGACGTCAGCCATTTCATCCCAAATGAGGATCTAAATGGCGAAACTATTTATTGATGTCATGGCAACGGGCTCCCTGCTTCCCTCAGGTATAATCCGCTTCTTTACATAGTGCCACATACACACACATACATACAAACAGTCCATTCACACACACATGTACATACATACGTGCACACGCACTCACCATACATACATACGGTACATACATACACAGGTGCATACATACAAACAGTACATACATGCATACTACATACATACATACATACATACAAATACATACATACTCACTCACAGACTCACACACATGCAGAAAACACACACGCACACACACACAGACACACACACACACACACACACACACACACACACACAAACTCATAAACAAACAAACAGTGTTGTGATAGATTTGTGCTGAGCAAACTGAACACAAGAAGCGTGCCTTAATCGTTACACTATTCATTTCCCAGGGTGCATTTTTGGCTAGGCAACACTAGGGAACACACCAACCAATAGTGATGGAGGAACGGATGGAGGGATGGGGTACAGGGAGGAGAAGTAAAAAGGAGGAGGGGAAAACAGGAAAACAGAGACTTAAAGGAGGGGTGTAGGAAGGAAGGGACATGGTCTTCCAAACAGTAGACTGAGTGGAGACTGTGGTCATGTTGGAGACGTTATGGTCCAGCTTGGGCTTGGAAGACAGCCATGCAGTTTGAGGTTGGGAGTCTGTGTTGACAAAGAGAAATCAATCTGCTGTGGAGGCCCAAGGGTGTAACAATGCATTGCAACGGTCATAGCCTGGCTTTCTCCTGTTCAAACAACTATGACAAACATGGCTCTGCAATCAGAGTCTGGAGGCTACAACAGACTGAAGAGTTCTAACAGGCACACACATTTTACAGTACACCACATAGATAATCATACCAGCCCCCACTCACACACACACACACACACACACACACACACACACACACACACACACACACACACACACACACACACACACACACACACACACACACCCAAACACACACCCAATCATTACCCCTCTTTCAGCCAGGCTGGTAATCATGTCTGGGTAATGGCAGTGGCTAGCGTACAGCTTGTCCATTGGGAGTGATCGATACACTTCTCTTTGGAGCGGTAATGTGATGGGTGAATGATTAGTGTGTTGAGGCGATACTCACCCTGCCCCTCTGTGACGTGGTCATTAGGCACTGCTGGAGCACGTGGAACGTAGAACACACATCAGAGAGCAGGAACATGCAGCATCACTGTCACGTAACCTGATCACCTCCCTCGCCACAACACAAACAGCATAGGTTTGAATTTCAGAAACGACAGGAGATGTTGAATTGAGAGTGTCTGTTCTACTCATCAAATGGTTCCCTCTTTTTCCTCCTCCTCCTCCTCCTCCTCCTCCTCCTTGTCTCCCTCCCATTCCCAGCAGTCCTGATGGATGGGTATATGGGCTAATCAATGCCTACTCTCTCCAGTCTGTCAGCCCCAATCTGCTCCATATGCACAGTCACTCCACCCTGAAGGTAGCCAGTTGTCTGGGCCGTATGCCACAGTGTTTCCAGCCCTACAGTGGCTCAGGTTGAGGCAGACTCCTTTAGAAAGAAACAGCTGATTGTCTGGCCAAAATAGTACCTTCCCTTTCGCTTGTCAGATGGGTTCCCAATGCCACCACTAGAAGACCGATCACAAAGAGTGTGACGCATCTATGATGTTTGATGACGTCATGTCTAGGCCACCACGAACACACGGGTTTGGACTACACTATTACTTTTGTTCAGGATGGCCTAGATACAGAGTTGATAAAAATGTAATAATAATAACACTTCTCTTATTAGAAAGTGCTTTAAGAACACAGCATTATATACCAATGCAATAAAACACACAAATTATTTGAAATAAGAGAATAAGAGAGAATTAGTTACTAAATCCTTTTGGCAGCTACTATATCATTTTAGTAACTATATAATTTTGATAACTGAATCATTTTAATAACTAAATCATTTCCCATGATAGACCTCAATTGATAAGGTTGAGGTTCCGTCTAGGCTTCTCTCAACATACTTAGCTAATGTCTGTTTGTGTTTGAGAACATGTGACCTATGACTTAACCTCAAAGAGTGACCTCTACTGTTTGAAACATTTAAATACAGTATGTACTGAATTTCACAAAATGTTCCAGAAATGTAAGTTTACCCTAAAGTTAAGCTATCATTAACAACACATACATCGTAGATATTGCTGGTTATCGAATTCATTTCAAAATAAAAAGTTATTTGATTATGCCAACCATCCACTACAAAATAGTTCCGCCGGACTTGATTAGGTTCCTTTCCATTGATAAGAGAGCGTGTTGGCACGCTAGCACCCCCTCTAAATGGGTGGGGTGCACACCGTGGGAGAGAGAGAGCGAGCAGCTTTCTTGGTCTTTGGCTGAGTGGCAGATGGACTGACTGATTGGCTGAAGACAACCGATTCCCATCCTCCTATAAAGCCTTGCACATATGCCCATGCCCATCAGTTAAACCTACCACATGCGGGCACATCCTGATGGCCACATATGGCCGCGCTTTTCTAGGATTGGTCTGTCATTGCAGTGTAAACACAATAATCAGTGGCTCTCAGAGAAATCCACCTCTGCTACGGCTTAATATTTGCTGTCTGCCTCCTCCAGACTTCATTCCAACGACCTTAATCACTGCCTTGAGGTATACAAGGAGAGGATATTGCAATCAGTCCCCCATATAGGACCAAAGTAAATACTAAAAGCGAAGCCATTCAGGGGACATTTCGACTGTGATATAGTGTAACAGCTTTACAACTAAGCCAACTCAAGCCATCATGACTGACATCTTGCAGGTTTGTTATTGTTTTGGTTGAGGAAGAACATTTCACGATGCAAATAGAACCGTGGGAGTTGTAGGCAGTTTGGAAAAAGAATAGACACATTCTTTTGGTATTCCCACCGCTGTTTGTGTGGTAACACAAACCCTGTTTGTGTGTATTGATTTCAGGCAGGGAGGAAAGAGATGGTTTGACTAGTTTGCAGTGGTCTGGGAGTGGGTCGGTGGGTGGAGGAGGTGGTGGTTTCTAAAGCATTGCCATAACTACTCGCTACCCTAAGGAACTGCTTTCAAAACGTCTGTTTACTACCCTCCAAACCTTCCTATGCAGCGATATTATAGACCACACAGGAGACGCAATGATAAGTGCCTTAGAGTCAGGTTGACTGTGCTGTGTGCCAAATGCAACTGGAACTGGCCAAAGCTATTTCCCCCACATTTTTACAATCCATTTTGAGCATTACGTTGCTGAGGTTGATGGCAAAACAGGCATTTATTTATTGTTCCTTGTAAAACAGTAACGGAGTACACCTCATACACAACGACCGCTGAATTCATCTGAAGCTGAACAGCCCACTGCAGAGTGTGTGTGCGTGTGTGTGTGTGTACGACGTGTGTGTGTGTGTGTGTGTGTGCATGAGAGCATACACACATGTTGGTCCTTGCAAGCAGGCTCATTATAAAACTGATTAAACTCTCCTCCTGCTCCCATTACGGAGCGGTGAGGTTTTAATAGAGATTGAGGACCTGTTGTAATCCCCAGGGCCCCCAACCGACCAGTCCTGTTTCAGATTATATCAAACTATGTCAGTGAAATCAAACCCTGGCCAGGTCAAAAGATCAACATCTCCTCTGAGCTCTTCATCGGAGATGATCCACCGTCACATCCCATAATAGCCCATCTAAATAGCCATAGTTACATATCTCTTCCTCTCCCTTTCCCACTCTTTCTCTCAAAGTCTTTCTGTTCTAATTTTGCCTGTGGAACTTTCAGGAGCTCTGGTTTCTATTTATCAAATGTGGAGTGTGGGAAGTCGGAAAGGAGGAGGAGGAGGAGGAGGAGGAGGAGGAGGAGGAGGAGGAGAAAGATGTGGGACGAGAGACAGAGTGAGATAAAGAGACCTGAATAGACAATGAGAGAGAGGCTTAATGCGGGCTAAAACTGTCTATCAAATAGGCACATTAAACAGATTACATTGTCTTTGGTGGATTGACAGCTGGAGAGGTTTGGTACAGACAGTGTCCTCTGATCATCTCTGAGGGCACCTCGATGAGAGGAGACTCTTCTTAGGTTTTTTAGTCTCACTTTATTCCTTCCCTTCAAAAATATTTTTCCATTTCCACAGTCTCCCAGTCTGTCTAGCAGCTTGTCGTTGCATTCTCTCTGTTTCTCTATTTTTCATATTTCATATCTGCTCTGCCCATCTTTCTCTATCTGTTTTTCTATTTTTCATATTTCTCTCTCAGTATATTTTGTCTCTCCTCTGCACCCCCCCCCCCCCAGTCCACTCCTGGTAGGCCCAGTAGTTTCATTCAGGGCCAGTGGTTGCCTGTAAGGTGGGGAGGCGTGATTGATTGATGCAGTTTTGGAGCCCAGGGGAACCAATCATGTAATCAGTTTGTATTGATTGTTGCTGTCTCTGTTGAGAGACTGCTGAAAGTCTGCCACCATCTGTGCGAGTGCTGGACTGGCACGCTGGCTAGGGAGAAATCTGCTGCCGTCCAATCTGATTTGGCTGTCCACCATTCCAGGGGGTATGGAGGTTGGCTGCTATGATAAGCAATCTAGACATTTACTTTACATGGTGCAGCACCAAACCCCTTCAGGCCAAGCTTGCTTTAGACCTTTTTGATCTGCTAGCGAGATACATCTTAATGGTTTTGATAAATAAATTCCCCTTAACAGCAATTACATCATCTAACCACTGATGATCTGAATTGAATTAATTTATGCTGAACTCGATGTGTCCGGCTTCTCTACTTAATTAGTTCGTATTTTCTTTGTGGTCATGCGTTATTCAAGGCACCTCTATTGTTTCTCAGTTGTACAGATCTCTGTTGAAAATGTATTATGGATGTATATTACAGTAGGAGGGGGTTTGTGATTTCTCAGTGTGGATGCAAATGTTTTCCACATTGGGCAGGAGGGGGCCATTTAAAATGCCTGTAAAACAGTGGGCGTCTAGTCTTTATTCATGATTCTAATGAGCCCCAGAAGATTGTGGCCCGAAAGTCATGGCAAAGTCAAAATGTATTTCTTATGGGTCTACAAAGCCTTGGAGAAAACAACCTCAGTCGTGGGGGAGTTAAGTCAAACTGTACTGCACTGTAAGACTACTCTGTTTGTGCTGTCCGAGCCATCCGTCATCCTTAAGGCGATCTGTGAGGGCGCCTTGATTCACCGTGACCGTGTGTCTGTGTGTGTGTGTGTGTGTGTGTGTGTGTCCCTCCAGATGAGAGTGGACGGTCCTCTGGAGGGAGGGCTCCTCTACGAGACAGTGACTGTGATGAAGGACGGCAGCCTGGTCCACAGAGACATGGCCTTCTCCCTGGACCGCCGCCTGCTCTACGTCATGTCCGACCACCAAGTAAGGAGGACTCTCACACGACCCCCCCACCACCACCCCCCGTCTGGTCAGAACATCATCTCACCCCTACATAGGTCCCCTTCCTGCTACATCACACTGGTGAATAGGTCAGGGTCGTTTCATGTGTGTGTGTGTGTGTGTGTGTGTGTGTGTGTCTGAATGAGAGGACAACATGCTTTGTATTTAAATGGATAATGTTATTCGTCTGCTTTGGCCATTATTGGGTGTAGAACTACTTATATGATTATAACACTCTAAACTAATATACGCCTTTATTGGAAATAAAACAGACATAGGACTACTTATATGATTATAACACTCTAAACTAATATACACCTTTATTGGAAATAAAACAGACATAGGACTACTTATATGATTATAACGCTCTAAACTAATATACACCTTTATTGGAAATAAAACAGACACAGGACTACTTATATGATTATAACACTCTAAACTAATATACGCCTTCATTGGAAATAAAACAGACATAGGACTACTTATATGATTATAACACTCTAAACTAATATACACCTTTATTGGAAATAAAACAGAACCAGGGCTACTTATATGATTATAACACTCTAAACTAATATACGCCTTCATTGGAAATAAAACAGACATAGGACTACTTATATGATCATAACACTCTGGAAATAAGCCTGTAGGCTCACACATCCTAACACAGAAAGACATTGGTCCCTCTTACGATCCTCAAACGGTGCCGTGTGCCTTCTTGGGAATACGCCCCATCAGAGAGAGCACTGTTCTAATTACTCTTTCATGCAGATGGACTTCCATGCTGATGGGTGTTTTAGCTCAGGTCTTTCAAAATCTTATCCATTATGTCTTTGTCATAAACTTCATTTCCAATCGCCCCCTGCTGAATGAAACTCTGCCCTTATTTAAGCCAATAGAAACTTTTCAATGAGACATACCCCCTCCCCTTTCCAAATACATCTTAACTTAAATTTTTTCGAGGTTTGCTGTCTTCACCCTCGTCTCCTTTTAATTGTTAGCCTGCAAGATTTGCTCCTGCTTCCACCTCATTCAGCCATAATCCTGTTTTCATCTTCCCTCTTTATTGATTTCTTGGCCTTATTTAATCATGACAGTTTTCTTACATTGTAAGCGAATTCAGCAGCACGTACGTAATAGAAACAGGCATTGTCCCGCATAATAGCGTTTGGCGGCGCAGGATAGCATTGCCGTGTGAACGGACTGTGTCCTCCAGTTGGGCCAGCATCACAGCGGCTAGCAGGGGTTGTTGTTGGCCGCTATCCTCTGGACCCATTGAAGATAAGAGGAAACAGTGGTAATCGCTTTCAACTGCCATCAAGTGATTCTTTTGGCACGTGAGCCAACGATAGTCCTCGTAGCTCTGTGTAATGGGATTAGGATTCAGCCGGGCCAAAAACAACAACACCACTAGTATCGCTGCTTTCCCGGCTGTTGGAATGCATGTTTGTACCACAGAACCGAAGGCTAGCGAAGCAGACGGCATTCAGACAAATATCACGTTATTCCTAAGTGCTCAGAAAGGACCTGTAAATGTCAGCTTAAAGAGAGAGAGAGAGAGAGAGAGAGACTGTGTTTGAGCTATAAGAAAAAGGCAGAGAGGATATTGTTCAGTAGTTTAGTGTCTCCCAATACAAAACAAGGCCATTCTTCTTAAAGGGGTGATGGACTGAAAGAGACAAGGCATAATTTATTGATGAATTCTAGTTGTTCAAGGAGACACACACGATTCCTTCAGCCAGATGGAGCTGCTCCCCTTCTCACTTCGACCGCCTCGGTTGAAAAATAAACATAAATTCTCCCAATAACCAAGTACATAAACCCCCACCCCCCAGGACACGGCTAGCCTTTTATCTCCTGTGAGAAGAACTGCAAACGGGTCTGGGACTTTCGCTGGCTGGCCTTTAGCAGAGCAGGCTAGCCAAAAGCCCCTCTCGCTCCCCTTCTGCCTCCATTCTTCCAATAAGCTGTAGAGAGGGGGAATGGGGGCTTGCTGGGTTGAACTCACAGATTTCCTTTTGTTGCCAACGGATCCCAGAGATGAGGGAGTTCTGGATTTGTCTGCGAGCTAAACAATAGAGAAATGATGTGGAGTGATGAGCACAGCCACAGACAGATTTGGCTGAGATCAGGCGACCCTCACAGAATAGCAATGAGTCTCTCTGTCTCCCGCAAGGCACAGCACGCTGGGAGACTGAGGGGAGAGGAGTGTGTGCGCTTCTGTGCGTGTGTGTGTGTGTGTGTGTGTGTCCATATGAGTGTGTGTGCTTCTGTGTTTGTGTTTGTGTGTGTGTGTGTCCGTGTGAGTGAGTGCGTTTGCGTGTACCTCTGTGCGTGTGTGTCTGTGTGAGTGTGTGTGTGTATGAGTGTGTGTGTGTGTGTGTGTCCGTGTGTGTGAGTGTGTGCATGAGTGGTTATTTGATCACATAATGTAATCGGACGTAGACAAAGAGATTCATCATGTCAAATCACTTGATAGTCATTTGTGTTCTTTTGAGAAACTTTACCGTCTGAACATCATCTCTTCGTAAATGGACTCTTCAGCTTGGAGATCACAACACAACGTGAAGAGGAATCGCTGGGTTTGCTGCAAGGCAATCTCTCAAAGTGCTTCACTATGAAATGTAAAATCCTCGCTTGAGTTCCCCAGTTCAATCACACGTTTTTCACTTCATGTGTTTGAGCGTGTGCATTTCTGTGTGTTTCACTGTATTCCAACTGCATTTTTAGGAGAGGGCTCTAGTCCTCCGTAGCCAGTAGATAATGTCTCTCACCTTGATCAGCATCGATGAACTGGATTTATAATGTCTAATACCCATCAACAGTGCTCCAATTAAAACGGTAAGTAACTCATTAGTGACGGCTACATTATGTTT
>CM030173.1:43663159-43693159 GCA_017639675.1 Aplochiton taeniatus
TCTGTTTGCTGTGTGTGCGTTTGCCTTCAAGTCTGTACTGTGTTTTTGTATTGGGACCCTATGAGTCAACATTCCCTACGCCATAATAATCTGTTTTCAAAGAAATCATTCTCGGTAAGCATCTAACAACCCCATTACCCTACAACATGGTCCAGTATAGACTTCAGTTAAAATGAAGTTGAGTCCTCTTAAGAAGCTACCTGAAATGACAGCAATAAAAATAATACAACCAGTTGGTTGGTTAAGCCGATTTCTTTTTTTTATCATTATTTTTTTACTGTGATAATTTTTTTGGTCGACAGTTGTTCCCGGAGAGACCGGTGTGAGAGGTCTGAGGAGCCCTTCCGTTTTGCCACCGATATCCAGCGCTGTGTGAAGGTTATTGCTCACCCTGACAGCATCGCCTTGTCAGCACACAGTGTACCCGTGAGTCTCCGAGTCTATTAAGGCTCTCACACAAACACACCAACGCTCATACATGTACAATAATATTCCAAAAACATGAATTGAATACATCAACTGCGTCCATGCTGTCTGTAAATACAGCAGTCTGCTGACTGATAGCACTGTGGTGGGTCAGAGAGTGAGGGGTAGGCACTGCCTTCCTCAGGGAGCCATAGTGTGAGCGGATCATGTGTATCATCCATCATGTCTCTGAGCCTGTGGTGTCCTCCTCTGCTGTAGCTGCTGCTGGAGGTAAGCAACGTGCCTGACCTCTCGGTGGGGATTAGCTGCACCTTTGGCCAGAAGGCTGAGGTGGAGGGCCATGTGAAGGGCAACAAGGTGATGTGTCTGTCCCCCGCCGCCAAGGACGTCCCTCAGATACCAGAAGACCAAGGCAAGCATCTTTTTCTGTCCACTCCGGGTCTCTCTCTCTCTTTCTCTCTCTCGTTTTCTCTCCTCTCTCTCTCTCTCTCTCTCTCTCTCTCTCTCTCTCTCTCTCTCTCTCTCTCTCTTTCTCTCCTTCTCTCTCTCTCTCTCTCTCTCTCTCTCTCTCTCTCTCTCTCTCTCTCTCTCTCTCTCTCTCTCTCTCTCTCTCTCTCTCTCTCTCTCTCTGTCTGTCTGTCTGTCTGTCTGTCTGTCTGTCTGTCTCTCTGTCTCTCTCTCTCTCTCTCTCTCTCTCTCTCTCTCTCTCTCTCTCTCTCTCTCTCTCTCTCTCTCTCTCTCTCTCTCTCTCTCCTTGTCTCTCTCTCTCTCTCTCTCTCTGTCTCTGTCTCTCTCTCTCTCTCTCTCTCTCTCTCTCTCTCTCTCTCTCTCTCTCTCTCTTTCTCTCTCTCTCTATGTGTATATCATATTTGTCCCCCCCCACTCTATTTTCTCCTCTCTCATATTGTCAGACTGGTCTGGCGTAGAGCTGCGCCTCATCTCAAAAGAAACGGGTCAGATGGTGGCCAGCACGGAGGTCAAGTTCTTTAACTGCAGCTCTCATCACACGTGAGTGGCCGCTCTTTCTCCCAGCATGCAATCTGTTCAACAGACAGACGAGCAGCGGAACACTATTTAGCGCTCGGATGTAAAAATGCTCACAACCCCACTTGAGATAAGGTTATCAGATAGCCCCCTGACCTCAAATTAGCCTTCTGACTTCATTTAGGTCAACCTTGGAACATTACCCCGACAGTATAAGCGTGGTCACTAGTCATATATATATATACATATATATATATATATATATATATATATATATATATATTTATATATTCACTGCGGCGTTGTTGCTTTGTAGCTAGGCTATAGTGGTTGTCTTGTTTCACTATGGGGGAAACCCTTGTGCGTGGCCTCTGGCTACAACATTCGGTCAGAAAAAGGTCTTTGTTTGAATGAAATGGATTTAGACAACACAACAAGCTTTAGTTTTATAAATGTATTACAGAGTTCTTTGATTAGAGTGTCTGGCCCAATATAAAATCACATTAGCCTATCAGCTGAGAGAGCCAGACAGACTGGAAGCTGGACTCGATAAAGGCCTCCATTAGCAATGGGGTGACCCTGTGAATCCAGTGATTAATATTTCAGACTAAACACACTCCAAACCCCCCCCCCCCACCCCACCCCCCCCACCGTTCCTCTCCATCACATGAGCCACACATCAGCCTCCATAATTAATTATCCTGTGTGTCTGAAGTGCCCTAGTGCACCGCTTCTATTAATACAAACCCCTGAGCTGGAGTACACATCGGTAGCAGCTCATAGTAGCCCACTGTATTCATTCACACATCAATGAGATGAGAAAGCACTGTGCATTCCCGGGAGGCCTGCTCTTTGTGCCATAATAACTCCTTTTTAACCCCCCAATACAGGGAGGTTTACATCTATTGATTCATGCGTGTCCTCGGATGATGCGTGGTCCATTGCATGTCCTTTGACGCTGTACCCTTATGTATATTCATGCCGTCGTCCAGGTGCCTGTCCTGTGTGAACAGCAGCTTCCGCTGCCACTGGTGTAAATACCGTAACCTGTGCACCCACGACCCCTCCAGCTGCTCCTTCCAGGAGGGTCGGGTTAACGCCTCGGAGGTACAGTCACCTGAATCACTATCTCTATGGCTACCTGCTAAGTCTCTATGGCTACCTGCTAAGTCTCTATGGCTACCTGCTAAATCTCTATGGCTACCTGCTAAGTCTCCATGTTAAGTCTCTAAGTCTCCATGTTAAGTCTCTAAGTCTCCATCTTAAGTCTCCATGTTAAGTCTCTAAGTCTCCATGTTAAGTCTCTTAGTCTCCATCTGAAGTCTACATGTTAAGTCTAAGTCTCCATGTTAATTCTCTAAGTCTCCATATTAAGTCTACATGTTAAGTCTCTAAGTCTACATGTTAAGTCTCTAAGTCTCCATATTAAGTCTACATGTTAAGTCTCCAAGTCTCCATATTAAGTCTACATGTTAAGTCTCTAAGTCTCCATATTAAGTCTCTAAGTCTTCATGTTAAGTCTCTAAGTCTCCATATTAAGTCTCTAAGTCTACATGTTAAGTCTCTAAGTCTCCATATTAAGTCTACATGTTAAGTCTCCAAGTCTCCATATTAAGTCTCCATATTAAGTCTCTAAGTCTCCATATTAAGTCTCTAAGTCTACATGTTAAGTCTCTAAGTCTTCATGTTAAGTCTACATGTTAAGTCTCTAAGTCTCCATATTAAGTCTCTAAGTTTCCATATTAAGTCTCTAAGTCTTCATATTAAGTCTACATGTTAAGTCTCTAAGTCTACATGTTAAGTCTCTAAGTCTCCATATTAAGTCTACATGTTAAGTCTCTAAGTCTACATGTTAAGTCTCTAAGTCTCCATATTAAGTCTACATGTTAAGTCTCTAAGTCTCCATATTAAGTCTACATGTTAAGTCTCTAAGTCTCCATATTAAGTCTCTAAGTCTCCATGTTAAGTCTCTAAGTCTTCATGTTAAGTCTCTAAGTCTTCATGTTAAGTCTCTAAGTCTCCATATTAAGTCTCTAAGTCTTCATGTTAAGTCTCTAAGTCTTCATGTTAAGTCTCCAAGTCTCCATATTAAGTCTCCATATTAAGTCTCTAAGTCTCCATATTAAGTCTCTAAGTCTACATGTTAAGTCTCTAAGTCTTCATGTTAAGTCTACATGTTAAGTCTCTAAGTCTCCATATTAAGTCTCTAAGTCTCCATATTAAGTCTCTAAGTCTTCATATTAAGTCTACATGTTAAGTCTCTAAGTCTACATGTTAAGTCTCTAAGTCTCCATATTAAGTCTAAATGTTAAGTCTCTAAGTCTACATGTTAAGTCTCTAAGTCTCCATATTAAGTCTACATGTTAAGTCTCTAAGTCTCCATATTAAGTCTCTAAGTCTCCATGTTAAGTCTCTAAGTCTTCATGTTAAGTCTCTAAGTCTTCATGTTAAGTCTCTAAGTCTCCATATTAAGTCTCTAAGTCTTCATGTTAAGTCTCTAAGTCTCCATATTAAGTCTCTAAGTCTCCATATTAAGTCTCTAAGTCTTCATGTTAAGTCTTCATGTTAAGTCTCTAAGTCTTCATGTTAAGTCTGTTCTTCTGTTCTGCTTGAGTTGTTCTGTGGCGCACACATTGCTTGGGTGTAACTGAACTGAGCTGAACTGTGTTTACATGCTGAATGTCAATGATGGTAAAGGGAAACATATTTTAATCCCAGCGTTGCCAACCCTTACGCCCATCATTTTACGAGCTAGTGACAAATTATGACAGTATGAGTTTGCCTTTAAAAAATTCAGAATGATAAAAAATATCGTAAAAAAAGGATCCACATTTTTTAGCTCCAAGCCACCTTCTGCACACAATTTATTTCTTTTTTGACAGATGTCTCATGACTTCTTTTGGCTTGTTCGCCATACTGTAAACTGTATTTAGAATAGAAAAATTTGCATGTTATATGTTGGAGTGTGTGTTATCGGTCTAGTGAGTTTTAAGTAGCTTCAATCGTCCAGGCTTTTTGTTTTAGATCTCAGTACATCTACTAAGGGCTAAAAACTATGGAAGACCAACCAAAGTTTTAAGTCCAGAGTCCACCTAAAAAAAACTAAAAAAAGACGAAAGATCAACCAGAGGTACCAGAGGAGCCAATGTTTGAAACTGTTCTGAAATGAGTTGGTAGGGTGGAGGGTTGTAGGAAGATGAGGATGAGCTGGAGTAGATGTTCTGAGAGAGGAACGTTCTTATCTGGATGATTAACATGTCTTATTTCTGTTGGATGTAAAAACAAATTTCCTGAAAAAAAGGTAAATATCGTGGTTGGTTTTATATGGTTTTATTCAGTTCACTTGCAATATTTCATCTACTTATACTTTGTATTTTATGACTTGGAGGCAACAGATACAGTAGCTTCAAATGGCTTCTATTTCATGATCATTTGTAAACAAACTTACAGACCCCTACACACCCCGAGGTGTGTGTGTGCATACCGATACAGAACGCTCCTCAGAAATACAGAATTCCCTTTTTCAACGCTGGCAACTCTGAGATCTGCTTTAGGCTAAATTCATATTTAATGTTCATGCATACATACCCATCTATGCAAATGGGTATACAGAGCTATGTATTTGACCTCTGGGGGGGATTTCCCTTTCACTGACAGGATTGTCCTCAGCTGCTCCACTCTGGGGAGATCCTGATCCCTGCGGGAGAGGTGCGACCCATCACCCTGAGGGCCCGGAACCTTCCCCAGCCGCAGTCAGGCCAGCGCGGGTACGAGTGTGTGGTGTCCGTCCAGGGGGTCACCCAGAGAGTCACTGCGCTCCGGTTCAACAGCACCAGCGTGCAGTGCCAGAACAGCTCGGTACTGCCTCCCCTTGACTCCTTATCTCACAGGCTCTGTGCAGGGGACACACATGTGAAGCTTCACAGCTGTCAAACCGAAAGGCTAGGCTCTTAAGGAAAGGCTGAGAGAATTCACTGAAGAACACGTTCTGAGGGAAAGTAGGTTAAATATGGGGGGGAAAATACTGAAGGAAGACACCTTTTTGATGTGCGTCCTTGTTTTATAGAGAGGAACCCGCCAATGTCATTCAAACTGAAATGTAGGTCCTCAGAACAGGAAAGTGATGGAATCTCAAGAGAGGTTTGAATTGGGGACTATTATAAACTATAAACTTTCCTAGAAGCTAAGCAAGAAGATGAGTGACAGACAGACAGACAGGCCGGGTTGACATACAGACAGACAGGCCGGCAGACAGACAGACAGATATGCATTTTTAATCCTGGCAGGTGAAAAAGCTCTTTTCTTTCGATGTGAATGATTAGCCTGTACGTTCCTCTCACACTGCCATATATGGACATGTCCCTGTGGACAGACAGAGACATCAGAAACTGGTCTCATCTCAGAGATGCTCCCTTCACATGTCTCTCTTTCTCTCTTTCTTTCTTCTCCTCTTCCCTTCCCTCTCTCCTCAATTCCCTGTACTGTCACCCCCCTCTCCCTCTCTCCCTCTCTCCCCCTCTCCCTCTCTCCCCCTCTCCACTCTGCAGTACCTTTACGACAGTGTGAAGATCAGTGACCTGGCTGTGGACCTCTCCATCCTTTGGAACGGCAATTTCATCATTGACAATCCCGAGAAGATTAAAGGTGCCTGTGCCATCCATCAGCGCCAGCCAGAGAGGTTTAAAGCCCTCGCTCTGCAGGGGACGGATGGGGCAGGGAGGCCCTCAAGGCCCTATCTATCAGAGCCCTGGGAGAAAGGCCCTATCTATCAGAGCCCTGGGAGAAAGGCCCTATCAGAGCCCTGGGAGAAAGGCCCTATCTATCAGAGCCCTGGGAGAAAGGCCCTATCTATCAGAGCCCTGGGAGAAAGGCCCTATCTATCAGAGCCCTGGGAGAAAGGCCCTATCTATCAGAGCCCTGGGAGAAAGGCCCTATCTATCAGAGCCCTGGGAGAAAGGCCCTATCTATCAGAGCCCTGGGAGAAAGGCCCTTTCTATCAGAGCCCTGGGAGAAAGGCCCTATCTATCAGAGCCCTGGGAGAAAGGCCCTATCTATCAGAGCCCTGGGAGAAAGGCCCTATCTATCAGAGCCCTGGGAGAAAGGCCCTATCTATCAGAGCCCTGGGAGAAAGGCCCTATCTATCAGAGCCCTGGGAGAAAGGCCCTTTCTATCAGAGCCCTGGGAGAAAGGCCCTATCTATCAGAGCCCTGGGAGAAAGGCCCTATCTATCAGAGCCCTGGGAGAAAGGCCCTATCTATCAGAGCCCTGGGAGAAAGGCCCTATCTATCAGAGCCCTGGGAGAAAGCCCCTATCTATCAGAGCCCTGGGAGAAAGCTCAGGGCAGAAGCCATGACACTGTTTTTGATAGCACCCAATCATCTGGACGGGAAGGGGGAGGGGCTTTAGGCTTCTTTACTGTCACTATCTCTCTCTCTCTCTCTCTCTCTCTCTCTCTCTCTCTCTCTCTCTCTCTCTCTCTCTCTCTCTCTCTCTCTCTTTGTCTGTCTGTCTGTCTGTCTGTCTGTCTGTCTGTCTGTCTGTCTGTCTGTCTGTCTCTCTGTCTCTCTGTCTGTCTGTCTGTCTGTCTGTCTGTCTGTCTGTCTGTCTGTCTGTCTGTCTGTCTGTCTGTCTGTCTGTCTGTCTGTCTGTCTCTCTCTCTCTCTCTCTCTCTCTCTCTCTCTCTCTCTCTCTCTCTCTCTCTTCTCTCTCGCCCACTCCATTATTATTACACAGTGGACATTTATTTTTTTCACTTGTCACGGCCGATCGCGAAATAGCTGCTCTCACACGCACAAGTATCACCTCATATTTCTTCTTACAAACATAAATGAAACGAGATTACAAAGACTTTTTCCCCAGCTATCTCCCTTTCTGTATCCCACAGTGCACCTGTACAAGTGTAGCGCCCAGCGCGACAGCTGTGGCGTGTGCCTGAAGGCGGAGAGGAAGTTCCAGTGTGGCTGGTGCAGTGGTGAGGGTCGCTGCACCATGAAGCAGCACTGCCCACCCCTCTCTCCCTACGCCAGCCGTTGGCTGGACCTGTCTGCTAGGAACGTCAAGTGTACCAACCCACGCATCACCGAGGTTAGTGCCGTCATTCAGTTATTCTGCTAGTCTGACATTATCATTCAAGACCAAGCCAGCAATTCAGTCCAGGTATCTAGCAATTCAGTTAGCCAGAGAACAGTTATTAGAACTACAACTCCCTTATTCTACCACAGGGTTGACTTCAAGCATCTTACACTGACAAAAATCAGTCACTACCACCACTAAGAGCCTTTATCAATGGCATTAGCCCACACGGGAGGCTGATTTACAAAGTTCTTAGGCGGCGAAATGAATTCAGCCTATTTCGAGAGCAGCCATGGGTCTTTTCTGACGCAAACTCCTGTTCCTTTCTCCTGATTGAGTACACAGTGGGTCAGGCACAGAGAAGGCTCTCCCGACATCAAAGGGCCGCAAGCCTTTGAAGTCCCGGTCACGTTATTAGTGTTTGAGCGGAGGCAGCGAGTGAGCTGCTGGATGAGCAGACTCTCAATGGATGAGCAGACTCTCAGTGGATGAGCAGACTCTCAATGGATGAGCAGACTCTCAGTGGATGAGCAGACTCTCAATGGATGAGCTGACTCTCAGTGGATGAGCAGACTCTCAGTGGATGAGCAGACTCTCAGTGGATGAGCAGACTCTCAATGGATGAGCTGACTCTCAGTGTATGAGCAGACTCTCAGTGGATGAGCAGACTCTCAATGGATGAGCTGACTCTCAGTGGATGAGCAGACTCTCAGTGGATGAGTAGACTCTCAGTGGATGAGCAGACTCAGTGGATGAGCAGACTCTCAATGCATGAGCAAACTCAATGGATGATTAGACTTTCAGTGGATGAGTAGACTCAGTGGATGAGTAGACTCAGTGGATGAGCAGACTCTCAGTGGATGAGTAGACTCAGTGGATGAGCAGACTCTCAGTGGATGAGTAGTCTCAGTGGATGAGCAGACTCTCAGTGGATGAGCAGACTCTCAATGGATGAGTAGACTCAGTGGATGAGCAGACTCTCAATGGATGAGTAGACTCTCAATGGATGAGTAGACTCTCAATGGATGAGTAGACTCAGTGGATGAGCAGACTCTCAGTGGATGAGTAGACGCAGTGGATGAGTAGACTCAACGTTGGGGGCGTTGGGGGCTTGTTGTTGGGCCAGCTTCTCCCTGATGCCCTTGTTTGTCTGAAGGGCTTGGTGATGCAATTTGTGGTTTTATGGTGTGAAGTGCAGCACATGTAAATCGGTGGGCAACACATTGTACTTGACACTCAAGAAACAAGAGAATAAAAACAGTATTTGACTTTATGTTGAAAAAAAAAAATTCTATACACGCTTTGTGGCTTTAAAGGACAGTAGAGGCCCAGGTGAATGTGAGAGAGCAAACACACTGCCACTTATATACTATATACTTATGCACTTAAAGCGAAGGAAATAATTATTTGATCCCTTGCAGATTTTGTAAGTTTGTCCACTGACAAAGAAATGAAAGGTCTATAATTTCAATGGTAGGTTTATTTGAACATTCAGAGATAGAATTAAAAAAAAAAAAGAAATCCAGAAAATCACATTATATAAATATATACATTGATTTGCATTTGATTGAGTGAAATGAATATTTGATAGGAGAAACCCTTGTTGGCAAGCACGGAGGTCAGACGTCTCTTGTAGTTGGTTACCAGGTTTGGGCACATCTCAGGGGGGATTTTGGTCCACTCCGCTTTGCAGATCCTCTCCAAATCCTTGAGGTTTCGAGGCTGTCGTTTGGCAACTCGAAGCTTCAGCTCCCTCCATAGATTTTCTATGGGATTAAAGTCTGGAGACTGGCTAGGCCACTTCATTACCTTAATGTGCTTCTTCCTGAGCCACTCCTTTGTTGCCATGGCAGTGTGTTTTGGGTCATTGTCGTGCTGGAAGACCCACCCACGACCCATTTTCAGTGTCCTGGCTGAGGGAAGGAGGTTGTCGCCCAAGATTTCTCAGTACGTCGCCCCGTCCATCCTCCCCTCGATGCGGTGAAGTTGTCCTGTCCCCTTAGCAGAGAACCACCCCCAAAACATAATGTTTCCACCTCCATGCTTGACGGTGGGGATGGTGTTCTTGGGGTCATAGTCAGCATTTGTCTTCCTCCAAACAAGGCGAGTCGAGTTGATGCCAAAGAGCTCGATTTTGGTCTCATCTGACCACAGCACCTTCTCCCAAGCCTCCTCTGAATCATTCAGGTGTTCATTGGCAAACTTCAGACGGACCTGCACATGTACCTTCTTGAGCAGGGGGACCTTTCGGGTGCTGCAGGATTTTAATCCATTCCTGCGTAGTGTATTACCAATGGTTTTCTTGGTGACTGTGGTCCCAGCTGCCTTGAGATCATTAACAAGGTCAGTGGACAAACTTACAAAATCTGCAAGGGATCAAATAATTATTTCCTTCACTGTATGTATATATATCTATATAAACTAGTGTCAAGTCTGAATAAATCCTACCTGGTAAAGAGCCTCTTCTGTACTGATGCTTGTCACTCCTTGATCATTCCTCTCACCTGTCCCCCCTAACCCGAACTCTAACCCTAACCCTAACCCTAACCCAAACCCTAACCCTAACCCCTACCCTCCTTGACCATCCCGCTCACCTGTCCCACTGTCTGTTTCCAGGTGAGCCCAGTGGCGGGGCCTCCTGAGGGGGGGACTTTGGTCACCATCCAGGGCCTCAACCTGGGCCTGACCTTCTCTGAGCTGGTGGGCAACGTGGAGGTGGCGGGGGTACGCTGCACCCCCCAGCAGGAGGGCTACGTCACCGCAGAGCAGTAAGAGAGCTATCACACACACACACTCTCACACACACACACACACACACACACACACACACACACACACACACACACACACACACACTCACACTCACACACACACACACACACACACACACACACACACACACACACACACACACACACACACACACACACACACACACTCACACACACACACACATGATCCTATTAGGTACTCATACATTACTCCATAGAGAGGTGGTATTAGGTACATTACTCCATGGAGAGGTGGTATTAGGTACTCATACATTACTCCATAGAGAGGTGGTATTAGGTACATTACTCCATAGAGAGGTGGTATTAGGTACTCATACATTACTCCATAGAGAGGTGGTATTAGGTACTCATACATTACTCCATAGAGAGGTGGTATTAGGTACTCATACATTACTCCATAGAGAGGTGGTATTAGGTACTCATACATTACTCCATAGAGAGGTGGTATTAGGTACTCATACATTACTCCATAGAGAGGTGGTATTAGGTACTCATACATTACTCCATAGAGAGGTGGTATTAGGTACTCATACATTACTCCATAGAGAGGTGGTATTAGGTACTCATACATTACTCCATGGAGAGGTGGTATTAGGTACTCATACATTACTCCATAGAGAGGTGGTATTAGGTACTCATACATTACTCCATAGAGAGGTGGTATTAGGTACATTACTCCCATAGAGAGGTGGTATTAGGTACTCATACTTACTCCATAGAGAGGTGGTATTAGGTACTCATACATTACTCCATAGAGAGGTGGTATTAGGTACTCATACATTACTCCATAGAGAGGTGGTATTAGGTACTCATACATTACTCCATGGAGAGGTGGTATTAGGTACTCATACATTACTCCATAGAGAGGTGGTAGTAGGTACTCATACATTACTCCATAGAGAGGTGGTATTAGGTACATTACTCCATAGAGAGGTGGTATTAGGTACATTACTCCATAGAGAGGTGGTAGTAGGTACTCATACATTACTCCATGGAGAGGTGGTATTAGGTACATTACTCCATAGAGAGGTGGTATTAGGTACTCATACATTACTCCATGGAGAGGTGGTATTAGGTACTCATACATTACTCCATAGAGAGGTGGTATTAGGTACTCATACATTACTCCATGGAGAGGTGGTATTAGGTACATTACTCCAGTGTACAGATGATTGCTGCTATGGAGGAGCAGTGTGTGTTTGCTGTGCTCAGTAGCTGTGGTGTTGGTGTCAGACACTGCAGGAATTGAAATGCGCTGCGTGTCACAGACTGGAGGGACAATCTGTTAGCCATGTGTTTCTCTCACAGCCATGTAATTCGATTAGGCCATGACTGCAGTCACTTTATTTATATCCTTGTAAAAAGAAAGGAACATGCCAGCAGAAAATTGGAACTGTCTCCTGACGTAAAAGAAAGGCTGGAGAGAGGGAGACAATTCATGGGGTCCGGTCCTGCTTGAGGGAGGGGAGAGCGATCCGCTCCAGAGCCTGATCCATAGGTTTACGATCCTCTTCATTTTAAAACCCCGCTCACAGCTTTAAGGCCACGTCTTTACACCGGTTACAACCGTTCATTTCACTGTAGGGTCAGTGTCTGTGATGACTTATTCATGGAGCACTTCATCTCATTGACCTGACAGGCAACACTGATCTATCGTGGAGCCAGGGGCTGTTGCCATGGTAACGTAGGTAATGGTGGGTGGCAGTCGAACTTACAGGAAGGAAGGAGAGAGGGTGAGGGGGGGGGGGGGGGGGGGGGGGGGGGGGGGGGGGGGGGGGGGGGATAAAGGGGCAGTTTATCATTGCTGCTCTATGCTGATATAGGTTTCCTATTAGGAGGAGAGATGGCCCTCGGTATTGACCTCCCTCGACTGAAATTCACCCTCAATCACGTTGGTTAAGGACACGAGGCCAGAGGACAGGCTTTCTGCTACAATTCATAACAGTGTGTGTGTGTGTGTGTGTGTGTGTGTGTGTGTGTGTAAGGGTCCATGTGCACTTACACATATGTCCATTCTATACTCTCATGCCTGTGTGTGTGTGTGTGTGTGTGTGTGTGTGTGTGTGTGTGTGTGTGTGTGTGTGCAAGAGTCCATGTGCACTTACACATATGTCCATTCTATACTCTCATGCCTGTGTGTGTGTGTGTGTGTGTGTGTGTGTTTGCGTTGCTAGGATAGTGTGTGAGATGGCCGCCACCCTCCATGGCAGCCTCCCAGGCCCTGTCCAGCTGTGTGTGGGTGAATGCAGACCAGAGCTCCGCACCCAGTCCTCCCAGCGCTACTCCTTTGTGGTAAAAACACACACTCACACCCACACACACACACACACACACACACACACACACACACACACACACACACACACACACACACACACACACGCACACCCAAAGCATAGTAGGCCACTGACAAAGCCTCATTGACACTGCACCAATGTCATTCTAGTATGATATAAGTAAGGTCATACTAGCCTGATTATTCCATGCCATGCTAGATTAAATATTGATGAGGCGGTTGTTCTCTCCAGACCCCTATGATGCTGGCTCTCGCCCCAGCCCGGGGGCCTGAATCTGGGGGCACCAAGGTCACCATCGTGGGGGAGAACCTGGGTGCTGGGAGCACCATCAACGTCCTCTTTGGTAACCAGACCTGTGAGTTGTACAGGTAGGTCCTATTCACTCCCTGTCATCGTTAAGAGACTCTAGCAAGGGCTTCATACCTCCTACTACTGTACACAATGTCCACCACTTAACCTTCACCCACGCAATATTTAGACCGTTTTAAAACGGCGCTTTCATGTCACGCTGTAGAAAGCTCCTTCTAGTCGATGTGAAGGCGCAGTCTGGATGAACAACCTGCTAGGAAGATGAAAAGAAGGACAGCACCGCATGTATTGTTCCCTGGGTATTTATAGATATCTATTCCAAAATCAAAAAGGCCCTCTGATTGTCGGAGTCAAGAGGGGAAGAAAAAGGAACCGTTAGCCAGAAAGCCTGCAATTACCACGTTTGAAACACGTTTGCAGTCATAGGGAGGGGCACACCAGATTGTAACACATGCTCACCCCGTCTAACAATGTACAAAGGCTTCCCTGATTCAACTTAGACTATGTATAACTATATACAGTATATACAGTATATCTAACTTGAATGGGAAAGTGTTTCCACATTTTTAACTGGTACTGTATATATATATATATATGTATACACTTGCAATCAAAATTATTAAATTAGGTTTATTAGCAAAATCTACAAACTTTCAGCTTTCAGCAATCAAACAAGAATATATATATATTATATTATATATGTGTGTGTGTGTATATACGGTGTATAACCAAAGGTGTTGGTTTGGGCTCGCTGTGCAGGAGGACCATGTCAGAGATTGTGTGTTTCTCTGCGCCGTCGGTGACTGGAGCAGGGCCTGTGTCCGTCAGCCTAAGTGTGGACTGGGCCCTGGTTCCAGGGAGCCTGGGGTTCGATTACATCGAGGACCCCACGGTGCAACGCATTGATCCCCAGTGGAGCATCACCAGGTACACATCACACACACACCATGGATTCAATAGGTCAAGCACACTCGGAAAGGTACGCTTACACTCTCTGATAAGACCAGGCCATAGAAGCGTATTACTTTTGAAAATAGGTAGGCCCCTATGTGAAGAAAATAAGAAAGTAACATTACATGTCGACCAAGAACTCCATTTCCCCCGGCCCCGGATCCTGCAACTGCACATTCTCCCCAAAGAGGCAGGGCAGATTGGACCGCTATTCTGTGTGGAGACGCCGTCTGATGGTGGAGGACAATGGAGCAGGCTTAAGTGCTGCATAGCGACAGCTCTGGAGTGGCCCTCTCGTGTACTCTCCCTCTAGTGGAGCCAGGGAATCAGAGCTCTCATCACGGCTGTGCAGCCTCACACCACGTGGCCACAGGCGCTGGAGGAGCCCCTTTGCAGAGCAGGCAGGAAGGAATGGAGGCCGTCTCAAGCTGACCACGCCACACAGCTTTTCTTCTCTTTTCTTTTTTCTTTTTTTTTGAAACTCCATTTATTTCTATTCTTCTAGTTTTTTCTCCTTCCCTCTCTCCCTCTCTCTCTCTCTCTCGCTCTCTCTCTCTCTCTCTCTCTCTCTCTCCCTCTCTCCTTCTCCCTCTCTCTATCTCTCTCTCTCTCTCTGTCTGTCTCTGTCTCCCTCTGTCTCCCTCTCTCTCTCTCTCTCTCTCTCTCTCTCTCCTCTCTCCATCTCTCCATCTCTCTCTCTCTCTCTCTTTCTCTACTTCTCTCACTCTCTTTCTCTACTTCCCTCTCTCTCTCTCTCTCTCTCTCTCTCTCTCTCTCTCTCTCACACCCCAATTCCACTCTTCACATGGTTGCTGGGTGCACAGCGCGGCCCAGGTGAGGCTGCGACACCGAGAGCAGAGTGTTTATTTGAACAACGTCGTACAGGCCATGTTAACGAGCTCCACCTGTGCTCACCTGTGCCAGCCTGGTCATGGATGAATATAAATCAGACGCCAGCTGCTTCTCTTCTTTGTATCGGGCTCTGCTAAACCTCTCCAACAAAGAGTTGTTTATCTCTACAGCCAAACACAAAGATCGATTCATGGATGTAATTGGATGAAAGTGTTTACCTTTTTTTTGTGTGTTGCTAAATAGCAGATTTCATTGTGAGCACGATAGTGGCATGTGGAGAAATAACAGGGCATTTGATGAGAGACACTCTGCTTTTGTCTGTGTGTGCATGCATGTGTGAGGGGGGTCCTGTGTGTGAGTTTGATACAGCAGAATTCAGACAGTGGATCAGTGAAAGCTGTGATTTTGCAGTGTGTTGGTGTTATGTTGTTGTTCTTGTCGCCAGTGGCCACACCACCCTGATGGTGACAGGGACCAACCTGGACGTAGTGCAGGAGCCCAGGGTCAGGGTGAAATACGCAGGCCACGAGTCTGTCAACGTGAGTACTGACCCCAAACTCCTTCTAGAACCGATATTAAATACACAGTCATGTTGTTTTTGTGTACTCAAAAACAAGCATTATTCTCTTTCTAATGTCTGTAATTATAGCTACAATATATACGTTATTCTTATCTTCCTCCTACTCTTCCGGTGTGGCTGACCTTTGACCTCCCGGTGTCCCCTCTTCTCACTCAGGTGTGTAAGGTGCTGAACACCACCACCATCAGCTGCTTCGCCCCCTCCCTGAAGACAGAGCCCACCCCAGACCAGGAGGCCGTCAAGCACGTGGAGGAGTTTGGTTTTGTTTTTAACAACGTGCAGGCCCTGCTCACCTACAACAGCACCAGTTTCATCTACTACCCAAACCCCTACCTGGAGCCCCTCAGTCTGTCGGGGGTGCTGGAGCAGAAACCCGGCGCCCCTATCATCCTCAAGGTAAAGCCAGACAACGGAGCCGGCTATCAGAGGAAAGTAAATTAGTGCAAAAGCCATTCGCTCTCTAAGGATGTGTGTCTCTGTGAACTGCATTCAAATCATCAATTTTTGGATTCTCTTATTTTTTCAATTAGTCATTTTCTAATTAATTCCGATGAATCCATTTCTGTGTATACATTGAGATATTGCATCGTTTTAGGTGCTGGAACAACATCAATGTCACTGTATCAGTGGGATGGGATTGGCATTTAACAAAAAACAGGAAGTGTGCTACTGATGTAACACTGCAAGGGGTTTCCCTGTGTGTGTTGCAGGGGCGTAACCTGGTGCCTTCGGCGTCAGGCGGGGCCAGGCTCAACTACACCGTGCTGATCGGAGACACCCCCTGCTCCCTGACTGTATCTGACACACAGCTACTCTGCGAACCACCCAATCTCACGGGCCAGCATAAAGTCCTGGTTAGTCTCCGCAAGATAGGTCACTGTCTGTCGTCCTGGTTTCAGGTCACTGTCTGTAGTCCTGGTTAGTCTCCTCAAGATAGGTCACTGTCTGTCGTCCTGGTTTCAGGTCACTGTCTGTGGTCCTGGTTTCAGGTCACTGCTCTGTCTGTCTAGTTGACATGGCTGTCTCTGTGACATATAAAGTCACCGTCATTCACTCTCTGTCACTTCCTCTTAGTCTGTCAGCATAACTCAGCCAGAGCTGTAGTACTCGAGTCCGGTCTTGGTCTCAAGACCGCATTCAATGTTCTCGGCCTTGTCTCGACCTATTTACTGACTAAGGTGTTCTTGACTACAGCTCTTAACTCAGCTATATAGAAGTAGTCAAACCGGAATATTCAGTAAAATAAACATTTCTAATATTCAAACATGTTGAGGGGTTTGTTTTTGTCTGTGGTCAGGTCCAGGTGGACGGTTAACACGTCTCTAACGTTCAAACATGTTGAGTGTGTTTGTTTTTGTCTGTGGTCAGGTCCAGGTGGACGGTTAACACGTCTCTAACGTTCAAACATGTTAAAGGGTGTTTGTTTTTGACTGTGGTCAGGTCCAGGTGGACGGTTAACACGTCTCTAACGTTCAAACATGTTAAAGGTTGTTTGTTTTTGTCTGTGGTCAGGTCCAGGTGGACGGTTAACACGTCTCTAACGTTCAAACATGTTGAGTGTGTTTGTTTTTGTCTGTGGTTAGGTCCAGGTGGGCGGGCTACACATGTCTCCAGGAGCCGTCCACATCAGGTCGGACAGCCTGCTCACCTTGCCCGCCATCATGAGCATCACCGCTGGCGGAGGCCTCCTCTTCATCATCGTCATCATCGTCCTGCTGGCCTACAGACGCAAGTCGCACGAGAACGACCTCACTCTCAAGCGCCTGCAGATGCAGATGGACAACCTGGAGTCCCGGGTGGCTCTGGAGTGCAAGGAGGGTGAGTTACTCTTAATCTTTTATTTTGAAATCATACATTCTACATTTTAATCTTTTATTTTGAAATCATACATTCTACATTTTAATCTTCTATTTTGAAATCATACATTCTACATTTTAATCTTTTATTTTGAAGTTATACATTCTACATTTTAATCTTCTATTTTGAAATCATACGTTCTACATTTTAATCTTTTATTTTGAAATCATACATTCTACATTTTAATCTTCTATTTTGAAATCATACATTCTACATTTTAATCTTTTATTTTGAAATCATACATTCTACATTTTAATCTATATTTTGAAATCATACATTCTTTAAGAGAAAGTCCCTACTTATCAAACGCTATTTGACTCTGCTAATTATTTTGCCAGCTAAATCCGACCCTATTGTTAACTTGAATGACTGAGTCGGTTTGACTAATAATATTTCTATGGCTTGATTCCTCACCTAATGGCCACTTGACTTTGATCCCTTTGCAGCCTTTGCAGAGCTACAGACGGACATCAATGAGCTGACCAGTGATCTGGACCGAGCTGGCATCCCCTACCTGGACTACCGGACCTACACCATGAGGGTGCTCTTCCCTGGCATTGACGACCACCCCGTGCTCAGAGAGCTGGAGGTGGGGAGTCTGCAGTTTAATATAATATATATTAATATAATAATATAATATAATATAATTCCTCATGGAATACATCTGAAAAATATGAAATGTGGCGCTCTATGAAGAACATATTAGGCATGCATAGCATTGTAAATCAAAACATGGACAAAGAAAAAATAAACTCTACGCGGGTTACACAAGAGATTTAGCCCACACACGATTTACCCTACGCACCAGAGAAAGCTTGCACCGTACTGTATGTGTGTGTGTATGAGTGTGTTTGATTTGTGTGTAGGCGTAGGTGTGTGTTTGATTTGTATTGTTTGTTCTGTGTGTGGATGTGTGTTTAATTTTCATTTTTTGTATGGTATTTGTAGGTGTATGTACATGTTTGATTTGTGTGTAGGGGTAGGTGTCTGTTTAATTTGAATTGTTTGTACTGTGTGTAGGTGTACATGTGTGTTTGATTTGTATTGTTTGTGCTATGTGTGTAGGTGTGTGTGTGTGTGTGTGTTTGATTTGTATTGTTTGTGCTATGTGTGTAGGTGTGTGTGTGTGTGTGTGTGTGTGTTTGATTTCTATTGTTTGTGCTATGTGTGTAGGTGTGTGTGTGTGTGTGTTTGATTAGTATGTATGTGTACGTGTGTGTTTAATTTGCACTGTTTGTTTTCCCTGCAGGTGCCAGGCTGTGGCCAGCAGAACGTGGAGAAGGCCTTGAAGCAGTTTGCCCAGCTGGTCAACAACAAGGTGTTCCTCCTCAGCTTCATACGGACGTTGGAGCTGCAGCGCTCCTTCTCTATGCGTGACCGTGGCTACGTGGCCTCGCTCATCATGACGGCGCTGCAGGGCCGCCTGGAGTACGCCACCGACCTCCTCAAACACCTCCTCTCCGACCTCATCCAACGCAACCTGGAGAGCAAGAACCACCCCAAGCTGCTGCTGCGCAGGTACACACACACACACGCACACACACATACTAATCAAACACACACCCCAAGCTGCTGCTACGCAGGTACACACACACACACACACACACACACACACACACACACACACACACACGCACACACACCCTAACCCAAGAACCACCCCAAACTGCTGCTACGCAGGTACACACACACACACACACACACACACACACACACACACACGCGCGCGCGCACACGCACACACACCCTAACCCAAGAGCCACCCCAAACTGCTGCTACGCAGGTACACACACACACACACACACACACACACACGCGCGCGCGCACACGCACACACACCCTAACCCAAGAGCCACCCCAAACTGCTGTTGCGCAGGTAAGGCGTAGCAGTAGCCTAGCGTCAAGGCTATGTGGTTGCTATCATAGGATCATATTATACCCTTTCAACTACTTAACATTCAGATTTTCAAAGGCAGAGGCGATTTGGTTATGTTCTGGTCTGAAACCAGTACCAGACACAAACTAGTGAGCAAGTTCACTGTCTGCCCCTAGTGCTGTTATTGTAATGCTGACTCCCAGCCCTAATCCCCTGGCTGGCACAGATCATTCCTTTCAGCTTCTTTTTGGCAGCTGCGACCATGATGGATGAGTAACCAGGTCAATGCAGTTCAGCAAAACTCAGTTTGGCTCGGCCCAGCAGCCTGGAAACTCCTTCTCCGAGCACAGGGAGAGGTAGAGCGGACAGGTGAAAGACAGAAGCAGGGAAAGTGAAGCGAGTCCAAAGAGGAGAGAGAGAGAGTGTGTGTGTGTGTGTGTGTGTCAGGAGGAGTGAGGGAGAGAGAAGGGGAAGTAGATTGATGGGGGAAATGGGAGTGTGGCGGCTTAGCTATTGTCAGTCTGGCTTTATCCTCTCCATGCCCCTCATGAAACATTCAGCCAGAGCTCACATTTCCTCCTCTCCTCTCCTCTCCTCTCCTCTCCTCTCCTCTCCTCTCCTCTCCTCTCCTCTCCTCTCCTCTCCTCTCCTCTCCTCTCTGCTCCTCTCCCCTCCTCTCCCCTCCTCTCCTCTCCTCTCCTCTTCTCTCCTCTCCTCTCCTCTCCTCTCTGCTCCTCTCCTCTCCTCTCCTCTCCTCTCCTCTCCTCTCCTCTCCTCTCCTCTCCTCTCCCCTCCTCTCCTCTCCTCTCCTCTCCTCTCCTCTCCTCTCCTCTCCACCTTGTTTGCTCCACCTCTTCTTATCTGCTGATTGTTTTCCCAGGGCTGGGGCCTGCTCTGCTGAATCTTTCATGAGAGTTTTAGGGGAGGCTCTCTCAATCTTGGGCACACTCATTAAATATAAGGGTGAGTTAACATGGAAGCCCGTTACAAGTCTGACCTTGTTAGCCCAAACAGGCCATAGACAGGAGGAGGCACTGAGCTCTAATGGGGCAGTGGGCGAGAGGAAACAGGTAAACAAGAATGATGGAGTGATGATGAGGGAGAGAGAGAGAGAGAGAGAGATAGGGGCTAGTTTAGCATGCGGTCACACCTCCATCTTTGACTCTGAGGAGAAGAAAAAAAGGCATCTGCTGTTTGTTAAAAGTAGTAGGATTTCTTCGAGCTGTTAGTATCCTCTTTTAAAGCTAGTCCAGCCTGAGTGATTCCTCCAGTGCCAGTGCTGACCCCCTGACACACTGAGGATGAAATGGAGTGAAAGGAACCCAACCAGACTTCAAAGTTGAGCTTTTGCACAATTGTGTGGTGACCCAAATGTAGTGTATGTTGTCTGTTGTGCTCCTCTGAGACGGCTGGGCATTGGGAAGACGTCCCTTTCTCTTTACTGTTATATATCTCTGCCTCTTATTCATGAAAGAAACATGGCGGCACTCAAGCACTCTGTGGGAGATCTCCCACTTCCTAATAAATTACTTTGCTCCTTCTATCCCTTGTCTTGTAGGACGGAGTCCGTTGCGGAGAAGATGCTGACAAATTGGTTTGCCTTCTTACTTCACAAATTCCTCAAGGTAATATTAATGGCTCTGGGATCTCATCTCAGCAGATGTCACGGTGATACATTACCGGCTGCTTTAGAAGGGATTAATATTGATTTGATACCAATTGGATCTCTGCTGTAGATTGGCTTAGTGGTCGTCGTTTTAGTGTGTAATATCGATGCTGTTTTATGAGCAATGGACTGTACTCATTTTCCCTCTGAGGTCAACTAGGTCCGTGTCGTTGACCAATCTGAGCGGCGCGAGAAGCCATGTTTTATTGTGTTCGATGAGTCATGCTCTACTGACTGTATCACAGTGGTCACATGTTTCTCTCTCTATCTCTCTTTCTCTGTCTCTCTATCTCTGTCTCTCTTCTCTGTCTCTTTCTCTGTCTCTCTCTCTTTCTCTCTCTCTCTCTCTCTGTCTCTCTATCTCTTACTCTCTTTCTCTGTCTCTCTCTCTCTCTCTCTTTCTCTGTCTCTCTCTCTCTTTCTCTGTCTCTCTCTCTATCTCTCTTTCTATGTCTCTCTCTCTCTCTCTCTTTCTCTGTCTCTCTCTCTCTCTCTCTCTCTCTGTCTCTCTCTACCTCTCTTTCTCTGTCTCTCCCTCTCTCTCTCTCTCTCTCTCTCTCTCTCTGTCTCTCTCTCTCTGTCTCTCTCTCTCTTTCTCTCTCTCTCTCTCTCTCTATCTCTCTCTCTCTCTTCCCGTTTGTCTCCCCGCTCCTCTCTGGTGGTTCATCCCTCCTTCCCCTGATGAAGGAGTGTGCCGGGGAGCCTCTCTTCATGCTGTACTGTGCCATCAAGCAGCAGATGGAGAAGGGCCCCATCGACGCCATCACGGGCGAGGCCCGGTACTCCCTCAGCGAGGACAAGCTCATCAGGCAGCAGATTGAGTACAAGACCCTGGTGAGTCAGACTCCCAACAGACCGCTCCCATCATCTCTGATAATCACATATTCATGTACATTCATTGTAGGACCGGGCTGACAATGGCATGGTGTCCAAGCAACAGTTTGCATTTGTGCACGTGAAACGACAACAAACCAACATTCTACTTTAGATTGTCCTGAGCCTGCTGTGGTGGCTCCCTGCATCCCAGGGCTTTAGAGAGGATTTATAGTCTCAGTTCCACTTGGGTAAAACTCCGGATAGGTTGAAACCAGCCAGACAGAATACCTCCAGGCAGACAGACGCACCCCTCAATCCCCCCCCCTCCCCTTAGACGAGAGCCAGTGACAAGATGACAAACCTGTGGGCCGTCTCCTGTCTGCCTGTTTGAGAGGCCATGTCTCATTTCCTCCCCCACCCCCTCCTCTCCAAGCCTACATTCTGCTGCTGGAGGTGTGACTCACACTCCTCTCATCTCCTCTCCCCTCCTTCCTCTCCTCTCCTCTCCTCTCCCCTCCTCTCCTCTCCTCTCCTCCCTCCTCCTCTCCTCTCCTCTCCTCTCCTCTCCTCTCCTCTCCTCTCCTCTCCCCTCCCCTCCCTCCATCCCCCCTCTCTCCCCTCCTCTCCCCTCCCTCTCCTCCCTCCTCCTCCTCCTCTCCTCCTCTCTCCTCCTCCCCTCTCCCTTCCCTCCTCCCTCCCTCTCTCTCCTCTCCTCTCCACTCCCCTCCCCTCCTCTCCTCTCCTCTCCTCTCCTCCGCCACACAGGCAGTGTACAGAGGGGGGGCAGCGACAGGGTAATGACCCCCCCATGCCTCTTTTTCTCCGTGTTTTCGCCACAGACACTGAGCTGTGTGAACCCGGACAACGAGAACAGCCCGGAGATCCCGGTGAAGGCGCTGAACTGTGACACCATCACGCAGGTGAAGGAGAAGATCCTGGACGCCGTCTACAAGAACATGCCGTACTCACAGAGACCTCGCGCAGGAGACATGGACCTGGGTGAGATACACTGTCTGTCTGTCTGGCTGTCTGGCTGTCTGGCTGTCTGTCTGTCTGTCTGTCTGTCTGTCTGTCTGTCTGTCTGTCTGTCTGTCTGGCTGTCTGGCTGTCTGTCTGTCTGTCTGTCTACAGTATATGTGTGTATATATATATATACGTGTGTGTATATATATATATATATATACATTGAGCTAGATGGGGTGGCTTTTCCCTCTAATAGATTCTGATACGGAGCCCCCCTGTGATCACTGCCTTGAGGGCGATTCCATCAAATCAAACGGACCCCTGCTGCTCACAGCGAGCTGAACACCCTCACAGGGATTTCCTTCAGCTAACCTTTGACCTCTGCCTACAGAATGGCGCCAGGGGCGGACGGCACGCGTGGTCCTGCAGGACGAGGACATCACCACCAAGATCGAGAGCGACTGGAAGAGGCTCAACACACTGACGCACTACCAGGTGGGCCCGGGCACCAGGAGGATCCAAACCCCTTCAGCCTCATAGTCCCAGGATGCAACTCTCGTTTATGAAATGACCCCTGATAATGTCACTCCCAATGATACCAGGTCTAATTGATTCAGCCAGAGTCTTGTTGTTGTTGGTTTGTATGCAATTACAGCTGCACAGCTATCAATTGTTCTATTAATCCAAACCAAAGATTTAGAATTTCTCCCAGGAGGAGAAGGAAGGAGATGTTTCCCTGGCTGACATAGCGTAGCGTTGCCGTGTGAGCTCACTCGGTACAGAAGCAACATGGTTGGGATGGCTGCATGGCAGCACAGCGTAGGGAGCTACGCTGAGCAAAGACGAGAACCCAGCCCAGATAAAGACAGTTATGACAGGATAACGATCCCGTGTGGGATGGGGGATGGAGACTCTCTTAAATACAGCATACCTTAACTCACCGTGTGTGTGTGTGTGTGTGTGTGTGTGTGTGTGTGTGTTTACTGTGCTCCAGGTGTCAGAGCGCTGTGTGGTGGCCCTGGTTCCTAAACAGATGTCCTCCTTCACCATCCCTGGCTCAGCCAGTTTCCCACGCAGCATCAGCAAATATGGTGAGCCATGGCAGCCTCGCCTAATGCACACACTCCTCTGGATGGAGAACATGGCTGACCTCCTTATCTCAAGGTGGTTGCCTAATGCACACACTCCTCTGGATGGAGAACATGGCTGACCTCCTTATCTCAAGGTGGTTGCCTAATGCACACACTCCTCTGGATGGAGAACATGGCTGACCTCCTTATCTCAAGGTGGCTGCCTAATGCACACACTCCTCTGGATGGAGAACATGGCTGACCTCTTTATCCGATGGAGGCTGTGAATATTGACAGTAAATGATAACATTCTCAGATATGTCTTCATTTGTTTTGGAATCTAGCGCTGTAGACTTAATAAGCTTTGATGTGAGAAACGGAGAGAGTTGAAGCTTTTCTTACGGCCCGGGTCAAAGTTTCCTCGTCACCAACAATCCAACCCCCCCCCCCCCCCCCTGCAGACGTGGCGTTCCGCTCCAACCCCACCAGCCCTGACAGCCCTCACTCCCGCGTGCCTATGTTGACCCCTGACCTTGAGAGTGGGGTCAAGGTGTGGCACCTGGTCAAGAACCATGACCATGGCGACCAGAAGGAGGGCGAGCGCGGCAACAAGATGGTGTCTGAGATCTACCTGACCAGACTACTGGCTACTAAGGTAATAATATAATAATAATATAAATATACTAATTATACCCTGACCAGACTACTGGCTACTAAGGTAATAATATAAATATAATAATATAAATATAATATAAATATAATAATATAAATATAATATGATATAACCCTGACCAGACTACTGGCTACTAAGGTAATAATATGAATATAATAACATAAATATAATATAAATATAATTGATATAACCCTGACCAGACTACTGGCTACTAAGGTAATAATATAATATAATAATATAAATATAATATAAATATAATAATATAAATATAATATGATATAACCCTGACCAGACTACTGGCTACTAAGGTTATAATATGAATATAATAATTAAATATAAATATAACCCTGACCAGGCCACTAGCTACTAAGGTAATAATATATAATATGATATGATATAACCCTGACCAGGCTACTAGCTACTACGGTAATAATTAAATATAAAATGATATAACCCTGACCAGACTACTAGCTACTAAGGTAATAATATAAATATAATATGATATAACCCTGACCAGGCTGCTAGCTACTAAGGTAATAATATATATATGATGATATAACCCTGACCAGGCCGCTAGCTACTAAGGTAATAATATATAATATGATATGATATAACCCTGACCAGGCTGCTAGCTACTAAGGTAATAATATAAATATATATCATATAACCCTGACCCGGCTGCTAGCTACTAAGGTAATAATATAAATACAATAGGCTATAACCCTGACCAGGCTGCTAGCTACTAAGGTAATAATATAAATATAATATGATATAACCCTGACCAGACTACTAGCTACTAAGGTAAGAATATAAATAATATGATATAACCCTGACCAGACTACTAGCTACTAAGGTAATAATATAAATATAATATGATATAACCCTGACCAGACTACTAGCTACTAAGGTAATGGTTAATAATATGATGTATATAAATAATATGATATAATATAACCCTGACCAGGCTACTGGCTACCAACGTAATAATTAATATGATATGATATATAATATTATATTATATGATATGATATAACCCTGACCAGGCTACTGGCTACTACGGTACTTTTGGCTGTAAATGACTTTTGGCCTAAATTACAATTAATTATTGTTATGCTATATTATATGATATGGTATATGATATGATATGGCATTACATTACATTTTTGAGCCTCTGTAAACTATAGCCTGTTAGAAATCACCCTAATCTTTCTCTGTAACTTCAAACAACAAACTATTCCTCAGGGAACGCTCCAGAAGTTTGTGGACGACCTGTTTGAGACGCTGTTCAGCACCGTGTGTCGGGGCACGGCCCTGCCCCTCGCCATCAAGTACATGTTTGACTTCCTAGATGAGCAGGCCGACAAACACGCCATCCACGACATGGACGTCCGCCACACCTGGAAGAGCAACTGGTGGGGAGAATGGAAGAGGTGTCACTGGCTAGGCTTCCTTAATGGGATGTACAAAGCCAGGCGCCTCTCGTCACACTTAATAACCCCCGTCCATCTCCCACACATCCATTCTACCTGTTTATTAAAAAGCTGGGGAGCACAAATAAGCGATTTTACACGACTCCTCGCCAGACTCTTGGCGGTTTGAATATGATATATTCCTTTGTGTATTGTATTTTTGTTCCAGCCTTCCTTTGCGTTTCTGGGTGAACGTGATCAAGAACCCCCAGTTTGTGTTCGACATCCACAAGAGCAGCATCACGGACGCCTGTCTGTCTGTGGTGGCCCAGACCTTCATGGACTCCTGCTCCACGTCAGAGCATCGACTGGGGAAAGACTCGCCCTCCACCAAACTCCTCTATGCCAAGGACATTCCTCACTATAAGAGCTGGGTGGAAAGGTGGGCTCAGTGTCTAGCTTAGCTTTGGGTGTGTGTGTGTGTGTGTGGGTGTGTGTGCGTGCGTGCGTGCGTGCGTGCGTGCGTGTGTGTGAATATGTGAGCTATTAAATATCTGCCGACTTGAGTGATGTATTGTTTCATTCCTCTGACAGACAGGCCTCTGTTCAATGTAGCTTAAAACTCCACTTCCGTGCGTGCCCCTCTTCAGGTACTATGCAGACATAAACCGCCTGCCTGCCATCAGTGATCAGGACATGAATGCCTATCTGGCTGAGCAGGCACGCCTTCACTCAAACGACTTCAACGTCTTGAGTGCCCTTCACGAGATCTACGCCTACGTCAACAAGTACAGCCAAGAGGTCAGACCACACACACACCCACACACACACACACAGCTTAACGGAGAGAGGAGTACCACTGGATTGTCAATGAAAGCTGTTTGGTTTTGGAGCGGGATGTCCTTTCAAGAGACAGTGTGAAGTTGCGGATAATTAGGTCATATTACCAATCTGTTGGCAATGCCATGACGTTACCATCATTTGAACTATAAATCAAATTGTGTCTGTCTCTGTGTTAGATCACCTGTTAGTAACATGCTTTCTCTCTGTGTCTCTGTGCTAGATCACCTGTTAGTAACATGTTTCCTCTCTGTCTCTGTGTGTTAGATCACCTGTTAGTAACATGTTTTCTCTCTGTGTCTCTATGTTAGATCACCTGTTAGTAACATGTTTTCTCTCTGTGTCTCTATGTTAGATCACCTGTTAGTAACATGTTTTCTCTCTGTCTCTGTGTGTTAGATCACCTGTTAGTAACATGTTTTCTCTCTGTGTCTCTATGTTAGATCACCTGTTAGTAACATGTTTTCTCTCTGTGTCTCTGTGCTAGATAACCTGTTAGTAACATGTTTTCTCTCTGTCTCTGTGTTAGATCACCTGTTAGTAACATGTTTTCTCTCTGTGTCTCTATGTTAGATCACCTGTTAGTAACATGTTTTCTCTCTGTGTCTCTATGTTAGATCACCTGTTAGTAACATGTTTTCTCTCTGTGTCTCTGTGCTAGATCACCTGTTAGTAACATGTTTTCTCTCTGTCTCTGTGTGTTAGATCACCTGTTAGTAACATGTTTTCTCTCTGTGTCTCTATGTTAGATCACCTGTTAGTAACATGTTTTCTCTCTGTGTCTCTATGTTAGATCACCTGTTAGTAACATGTTTTCTCCTGTGTCTCTGTGCTAGATCACCTGTTAGTAACATGTTTTCTCTGTCTCTGTGTGTTAGATCACCTGTTAGTAACATGTTTTCTCTCTGTGTCTCTATGTTAGATCACCTGTTAGTAACATGTTTTCTCTCTGTGTCTCTATGTTAGATCACCTGTTAGTAACATGTTTTCTCTCTGTGTCTCTATGTTAGATCACCTGTTAGTAACATGTTTTCTCTCTGTCTCTGTGTGTTAGATCACCTGTTAGTAACATGTTTTCTCTCTGTGTCTCTATGTTAGATCACCTGTTAGTAACATGTTTTCTCTCTGTGTCTCTATGTTAGATCACCTGTTAGTAACATGTTTTCTCTCTGTGTCTCTGTGCTAGATCACCTGTTAGTAACATGTTTTCTCTCTGTCTCTGTGTGTTAGATCACCTGTTAGTAACATGTTTTCTCTCTGTGTCTCTATGTTAGATCACCTGTTAGTAACATGTTTTCTCTCTGTGTCTCTGTGTTAGATCACCTGTTAGTAACATGTTTTCTCTCTGTGTCTCTATGTTAGATCACCTGTTAGTAACATGTTTTCTCTCTGTGTCTCTGTGCTAGATCACCTGTTAGTAACATGTTTTCTCTCTGTCTCTGTATGTTAGATCACCTGTTAGTAACATGTTTTCTCTCTGTGTCTCTATGTTAGATCACCTGTTAGTAACATGTTTTCTCTCTGTGTCTCTATGTTAGATCACCTGTTAGTAACATGTTTTCTCTCTGTGTCTCTGTGCTAGATCACCTGTTAGTAACATGTTTTCTCTGTCTCTGTGTGTAGATCACCTGTTAGTAACATGTTTTCTCTCTGTGTCTCTGTGTTAGATCACCTGTTAGTAACATGTTTTCTCTCTGTGTCTCTATGTTAGATCACCTGTTAGTAACATGTTTTCTCTCTGTGTCTGTATGTTAGATCACCGAGGCTCTGGAACAAGATGAACAGGCACAGAAGCAGCGTCTGGCCTACAAGCTCGAGCAGGTCATCTCAGCCATGGCAGCCGAGAGCTGAGACACACACACACACACACACACACACACACACACACACACACACACACACACACAGACCTCCAGACTGAAAAGACAAACTTACACTCATGGACAAATGCAAATAGACACGCAAACCCAGAGAAAAGAAATAAAAGACAAAATGACGTCCACGAACACACACACACCGACCAGGACTAATCTCACCACACCACACGAACGAAACACACCTCACCAGCAGAGTAGACTGGCCCCAAGCACAGCCTTCTGATCCTCAATCACCCCATCTCCAACTCCTAACAGGCTCCTACAGAGACAGGGTTGGGCGCTGGGGGTTAAGATTTGTCTTTGCTGTCAGGGGAGGGGAGTTAGGGGGGGCGGGGTGGGGCGGTATGCTAAGTGTGTATGGCTTACCTCTGTGACTGATGCACTAAAGAGATAAAGAGATTCATATTCTTTAGAAAATACTCCAGCTTGAGTAGTCAGCAAGGGAACTTGGCTGAAAGACATGCAGTTTCCCAGAGGCCACGCGGCGAGGGAGAGAACTCCCTGATCAAAGACACAGGAGATTGAGAGCGTCACATATCAAAGCCCTGGCCTTGAACTGACCTTGTTGTTTGAGAGGAGACGTGTCATTTTCTGTCATAAAGCCTTTTTATGTAGGCTTATAAAGGCATCGGAGACGAAGACGAAGAAGAAAAAATGGAACAAAGAAGACCGTGGTAGTCATTAAACATGCCCTTTCACCTGAAGGGGGGAACTCGTTCTGTTACAACAATCTGTGATTGAAAATCAACAAAGGGTTTTTAAACTTCAGGCTTTTGGATCAAGTCTGTCATTATTACACGAGCAAAGCTGAGAAATTGGACAGTCCTCTTGTGAAGGTGTCTGTAGATAACCCTGCTATTATTCCAAAACCTAGCTCCTAGTGCCAATTTTCAAATATAATACCGCTCTTGTTTGATTCCTGTTACGGGCCCTGTAGAAAGTATGCATAAGAGATGTAATTGTTCAGTTAGGCATCGCTGGCAGTGCACACATTCAGCTGGTGAAACAATAACCTGGCCATTCACAGGTAAACCTCGCTCTACTGCAATCTTTTTAAGACAAGCATGATTGATGGTCCGATAACTGGAGCGTTTACTGAGGATCACATTAACTTCCTGGTGGTTCAGAACGGAAACTTTCGCTCATCAGTCATTGTTTACATTGATACTTGAAATCCGTTATATCCCATTTATATTGCGTTGCTTGTCTCCAAAGGATCCTCATGCTTCCCCCATCCATTCACATTAGAAGGATTTGGACTATCTTTAGGTGTATCTTTACAAAATACCAAAATTAAAAAAGTACTGGAGAATGTTATTTTTTTTTTGTGATGGCAATTTGAACATTTTCCATTTGTTCTTTGTTCCGTCCTCTTAAATGATATTTATTAATAATAATAATAATATGCATTTCAATACATTTTCAGTTTTTTGTGTTTTTGATGCCTCGTTCATCGAGTGCCCTTTCCATAATGAAAAGATGATTGGTACAAAACAGGGAACTCCTTTGGATTGCTTTAATAAAGTCTCTTTTTTGGGGGGGCATAAATCTTATTTACGTTAGCTTGTTCGCCTACAATTCATCTTCTGGAAGGATCAAACCGGTTTTTAATTTAGCTTTTGAGGATTTCTCCAAGCTGTTTATTACACAGACCAATCAGATGACCGGCTCTCTAGCCAGGCCATTCTGG
>CM030173.1:43698159-43705659 GCA_017639675.1 Aplochiton taeniatus
AGATTCTATAAGGTAGTTGTATATGTCAGGATATTACATAGGGCCACTGGTGGGGTCGTTTGTCCACTTTGATGGAGGAAGACTAAACTTAAGACACTCCTTATCAAACGCTATTAAATATTTTCTATATTACGACGTCGATCGTTAATTGGCAACGAAATAATATAATTGCTTGCCTAACTGCCCATGGAATTTGGGCTCTTCATATCTAAAAATCAATACTGTGTTCTTAGTCTATGTTATTATATTGTCAAAGACCTCAGATTTTGTATTTAGCGGCAGTCAAAATGGACGGGATGTTTTCCCCTGAAAAGGGTGCGGGGTCATGACGCAAGGGCAAAGTACCCGGATGATTGCTCTGGTCTGTTCCATGTTTCCATGTTGTGTGTGTGTGTGTGTGTGTGTGTGTGTGTGTGTGTGTGTGTGTGTGCACGTATTTGAGAGTGAGTGTGGGTCTGTGTGTGTGTGTGTGTGTGTGTGTGTGTGTGTCTCTTAGCTGTGAGATAGCTGGCAACAGCTCTGGAGTTTTGTGTTCTTTCATGTAAAGAGCCAGAGAGCTACACTTCTGAAATCCAACCCAGCTGTTCACCAACACATCCATTCAAAGCATCTCCCTCATGCATTTCATAAACAAAAGTTACACACAAACTCAAACGTTTACACACACGATCCTGAAAAAGCACAATCCAATCAAATATCAAAATATTCAAAAGCTGAACAAAAATGCCCATGGCTGTCAGAAAGTCTCCCAGCACAAAGGAGACACTTCCATCGTGCTCATGCTGAAGAAATATGGACAGCGTTAAACGAATAGAGACTCCTTTTTCAAATTCCTTAAGTGACAACAGATGTGATGACCAGTCAACAACAGTAAACAAGAATGGCGGTCGGTAAGGCAGGATGGAACACACAGCCTGAATGCCAGGAGCAGAAATGTCTTCCAGACTGTCGTTCTAACAAGCGCCCGGACACAGCCCGTTCCTGACCCTAGACGATGACAGACCATAGGCCATGGCACCCTAGACCACTAGCCACATTCAAAGAACACAGCCACCCTAGCCCACTAGCCACATTCAAGAAACACAGCCACCCTAGACCACTAGCCACATTCAAAGAAACACAGCCACCCTAGACCACTAGCCACATTCAAAGAAACACAGCCACCCTAGACCACTAGCCACATTCAAAGAAACACAGCCACCCTAGACCACTAGCCACATTCAAAGAAACACAGCCACCCTAGACCACTAGCCCCATTCAAAGAAACACAGCCACCCTAGACCACTAGCCACATTCAAAGAAACACAGCCACCCTAGACCACTAGCCACATTCAAAGAAACACAGCCACCCTAGACCACTAGCCCCATTCAAAGAAACACAGCCACCCTAGACCACTAGCCACATTCAAAGAAACACAGCCAACCCTAGACCACTAGCCCATTCAAAGAAACACAGCCACCCTAGACCACTAGCCACATTCAAAAGAAACACAGCCACCCTAGACCACTAGCCACATTCAAAGAAACACAGCCACCCATAGAACACTAGCCCCATTCAAAGAAACACAGCCACCCTAGACCACTAGCCACATTCAAAGAAACACAGCCACCCTAGACCACTAGCCACATTCAAAGAAACACAGCCCACCCTAGACCACTAGCCACATTCAAAGAAACACAGCCACCCTAGACCACTAAGCCACATTCAAAGAAACACAGCCACCCTAGACCACTAGCCACATTCAAAGAAACACAGCCACCCTAGACCACTAGCCCCATTCAAAGAAACACAGCCACCCTAGACCACTAGCCACATTCAAAGAAACACAGCCACCCTAGACCACTAGCCACATTCAAAGAAACACAGCCACCCTAGACCACTAGCCACATTCAAAGAAACACAGCCCACCCTAGACCACTAGCCACATTCAAAGAAACACAGCACCCTAGACCACTAGCCACATTCAAAGAAACACAGCCACCCTAGACCACTAGCCACATTCAAAGAAACACAGTATTTACACTGAGTGGTTTAGGGTGGTTGTGTTTCTTTGAATGTGGCTAGTGGTTTAGGGTGGCTGTGTTTCAGTGTAAATATCATCAGTCTAGTGAAGTCATGATTCAGTGTAAATACTGACCATCAGTCTAGTGAAGTCATGATTCAGTGTAAATACTGACCATCAGTCTAGTGAAGTCATGATTCAGTGTGAATGCTAACCATCAGTCTAGTGAAGTCATGATTCAGTGTAAATACTGACCATCAGTCTAGTGAAGTCATGATTCAGTGTGAATGCTAACCATCAGTCTAGTGAATGTTTTACTGGGGTGACTCGGTCCCTGCTGCTGTCCCAGCGGGCTGGCGCAGTAATGCCGGTGGTGCCGGTCCCCCTATCAGTGCAGACCCGGACCTCCTGCTGGGCTCACGGCATGGGGCCGCGGCCCACCTCAGCACCCTGTCTGTTTTAATTGAATGCTATTGACAGGGGTGTGGTGGGAGTTGGGGGGAGGGGTGAGCAGGGAGGAAATGGGGTGGGGGGAGGGGGGGCAACAGGTGTCAGATTACACGGCTGTTTCCCATGCTTGTAAGAAAGGCCCCCGACGCCGCCATTCGGCTCCAACCTCTCCCCCCTGGTTTGTTATTGCTGTTCTTTCTAAGCGAGTGAGGGATTTTCTTTTTACAAGTCATGTAGAATAGCTGTGCCAGTGGTTCCAGATGTTAGGATGCATGGGAACAGAAAGGACCCAGAATAACCCAGGTAGCCACGATGATTCTGGTCCCAGCAGGGGGGGGGGGGGGGTTGCTCTGTATATCCTGTGGAGGTGTGAGGGCTTGAGGCAGATCCCATGGTTCTCTTTCTCTCTCTCTCTCTCTCTCTCTCTCTCTCTCTCTCTCTCTCTCTCTCTCTCTCTCTCTCTCTCCTCTTGGTGTTGACAGTGCTGGAATTGAATGGTGTTGATTGATGGCCTGCCAGACTAGGGGGGGCATGGGGGTGGGGTGGTGGGGGTTTCGGGGGGGGGCACGCGGGGTGGGGGGGCATGGGGGGTGGGGGGCGTGGGTCACGTAGAGCAGGCCGAGATAGATTCATACTATTAGCATAACACTGGCTTCCACCTTTGTTTTGACTAGCAACTTATTCCCTACTGCCAGCTATCTCCATAAGCCTATTAGGTTGCCAATGGGCTCAGTCTATTGTGCTAGACCACCTCCCATTGTGTGCTGGATTACTGCTGCCGGTTAAAGAGAGGAGCGAGGTCCACAGTTCAAGCAAACGCACTGGAACCCTGCCTGCAACTGTGGAGAGATTGATCGTACCAGATGGTTCATCAATTCACACTGTAGGTGCTACACTTATTTGATCAATTGCACCTTAGGAGTACTACAGAGAAATAGTGTTGAGAAACACAGAGGGACACAGCAGCAAGACTATATTCTCCTCTCCTCTTCAGTTTCCCTCCATTTTGCTTGACCCCCCCCCCACCCCCACCCCCACCCCGCCCCTCCATGAAGGAAAGGTTACGGCTCCCAATCAGGGCTGGGGTGCAGGGCTGGCTTCTGTGAGGGAGTGGGCGTATAAAACCCACCAGAGCACAAATGCTGCTTTATCCTGCTCTCCCGCTCAGTTGGTAAGAGGAAACCTCCAACTGGTCTGGTCTACTGGCACTCCTCCCCTCGCACCCCATCTCAAACACACACTCACCCTGGACGCGTGCACTCAGAGAAGGAGAATGGCAGCATCTGCACAGAGAATGAATGGCTCCCTTCAAAAGATGGCCTTCACCTGGCTGTTCTTGGCCTCCACACTTTGCCACGGTAGGAGAAACCATCTTTAACATTCAGACGTAGGCATGAGAGAAAGCATGTGCTTGGAAACCGAGGGAGAGAGGGAGAGAGGGATGAAAGGGAGGGGTTTGGGGTAGGTGTTGCTCTTTGTAGCCTTTTTTGAATTGATGCAAATGTTTTGCTGCTTGAGATTTCGTTTTCCTCAGTTCTGAGGGTTTTATTTGGAACTGCGAAAGTTGGTGAACTTTTGAAAAAGCTTCGAAAAAATGTATGGCCATAGTTTTAAAAGAAAAGACTTCTCAGATGCTGAGGTGGAACTGCTGCTGTTGAGAATGCTTGGCAGACAAAGACTTGAATTTGAGGGGGAGGAGACATCTAAATTCTGAAGAGAAAAGAAATAGAGAATGAGAGGGCATTTCAATGCAGCTTTTGAAACCCAAACTTGGTCCAAACACGTGTGCTTGGTCTCAAATACCGTAGCATTAAGGGGATAGTTGCTGCAGCTCTGGAAAGCACATGGAGAGTTCACTGTTATACTGATCATAGTTCACTCTACAGAAATGTTCTCTATTGCATTGATCATAGTTCTCTCTACAGAAATGTTCTCTATTGCATTGATCATAGTTCTCTCTACAGTAATATTCTCTATTGTATTGATCATAGTTCACTCTACAGTAATATTCTCTATTATATTGATCATAGTTCACTCTACAGTAATATTCTCTATTGTATTGATCATAGTTCACTCTACAGTAATATTCTCTATTGTATTGATCATAGTTCTCTCTACAGTAATATTCTCTATTGTATTGATCATAGTTCTCTCTACAGTAATATTCTCTATTGTATTGATCATAGTTCTCTCTACAGTAATATTCTCTATTGTATTGATTCATAGTTCACTCTACAGTAATATTTCTCTATTGTATTGATCATAGTTCACTCTACAGTAATATTCTCTATTGTATTGATCATAGTTCTCTCTACAGTAATATTCTCTATTGTATTGATCATAGTTCACTCTACAGTAATATTCTCTATTGTATTGATCACAGTTCACTCTACAGTAATATTCTCTATTGTATTGATCATAGTTCTCTCTACAGTAAATATTCTCTATTGTATTGATCATAGTTCACATCTACAGTAATATTCTCTATTGTATTGATCATAGTTCTCTCTACAGTAATATTCTCTATTGTATTGATCATAGTTCACTCTACAGTAATATTCTCTATTGTATTGATCATAGTTCTCTCTACAGTAATATTCTCTATTGTATTGATCATAGTTCACTCTACAGTAATATTCTCTATTGTATTGATCATAGTTCTCTCTACAGTAATATTCTCTATTGTATTGATCATAGTTCACTCTACAGTAATATTCTCTATTGTATTGATCATAGTTCTCTCTACAGTAATGTTCTCTATTATATTGATCATAGTTCACTCTACAGTAATGTTCTCTATTGTATTGATCATAGTTCACTCTACAGTAATATTCTCTATTGTATTGATCATAGTTCTCTCTACAGTAATATTCTCTATTGTATTGATCATAGTTCACTCTACAGTAATATTCTCTATTGTATTGATCATAGTTCTCTCTACAGTAATATTCTCTATTGTATTGATCATAGTTCACTCTACAGTAATATTCTCTATTTTATTGATCATAGTTCTCTCTACAGTAATGTTCTCTATTATATTGATCATAGTTCACTCTACAGTAATGTTCTCTATTATATTGATCATAGTTCACTCTACAGTAATGTTCTCTATTATATTGATCATAGTTCACTCTACAGTAATATTCTCTATTGTATTGATCATAGTTCTCTCTACAGTAATATTCTCAATTATATTGATCATAGTTCACTCTAGAGTAATGTTCTCTATTATATTGATCATAGTTCACTCTACAGTAATGTTCTCTATTATATTGATCATAGTTCACTCTAGAGTAATGTTTTAACCATTTCTGTTATCCCCGTGGCTCTGAGAAATGTGCCACTTTTATTGAGCAGGATGAGCAGTCTGAGTGCGGGTATTATGAGTGTATATTGATGAGAGAATGTTATGTGTGTTTTTGGCAGACACTGATATGAGTTTGAGTGTTTGTATGTAAGTGGGTAAATTTGTCAAATGCTGAGATAGAGAGTGTGTGTGTGTGTGTGCGTGGGTGTGTGTGTGTGTTTGTAAGTGTGGGCGATGTGGGTTTGTAAATACATTGCTGAGATGTGTGTGTGTGTGTGTGTGTGTGTGTGTGTGTGTGTGTGTGTGTGTGTGTGTGTAGGTAAGCATGAGTGGTGGGGGTTTGTAAATGTGGTGCTGAGATGTGTGTGTGTGTGCGTGCGTGTGTGCGTGTGTGTGTGCGTGCGTGCGTGTGTGTGCGTGTGAGTGTGTGTGTGTGTGTGTGTGTGGTGTGTGTGCGTGTGTGTGTGTGTGTGTGTATGTGTTCTAGTCGTGTTGACTCAGCAGAGGCCATTACAAAGCACCCAGGGTCGAAACTATGTCCGAGTAGAGGCAGATGAAATACCTTACATTTCTAGGCCATTGTTCCAATCCTCTCAATTACTTAACAGCAATTAAAAATCATAACACTGATATTTCATCTTTTATCATGATGTTGGTATGCTTTACATATTTAAAGCCAACGCAATGCCATTGAATAAGCATGGGTCTCTTCAACCCAACATGTTACGTTATCACCTGGTCATGGAACGGATCATTTTTGATAACTTTGAGCAACAAAAAACAAAGGGAAAACTCTGAACACTGGGGAATATTGTGGGAATTAATAGCTTAATTTAAAACACATGCCCTGTTCATGGGATTTATCGAATAACTGATGTCATCACTGGCTGGATCACAGCGAGATCTGATTTGGAAAGTTGAAGAGAGAGTGTTCAGATTCACACTCACGTGGAAATACATGCTTTCTTCATTTGTGGCATGCTAGAAAAAGAAGAAGATGTTCTGTTTTCATTAAGATGGTGCTGCTTGGAATACAAGCTCCAATCAAGAAACATGTTGATTGCCATGCAGATGGCTTGATGATTATACGATAAGAATGTGAATTATAGATACTGTTATAGACACTGTTATAGGAACATCCGTCAACTGACCGGCTCAGGATCAAAAATCAAACTCCTGTGTTTACACTTACTGTGAGTAGATATTCACTGAGGTATGCCCCAGCACACACACACACACACACACACACACACACACACACACACACATACCCCCCCACCCACACACCCAGCCACTCATACAAACTCGCGTGACTCAGTGTGTGATATGATGAATGATATTCTTAGGCCCATCCTCCTAATGAGATGTGTGTGGTGGTCTAACCAAACTGAACTGAAACTGCTTATCACACAGTCTCACTTAGCAGCTGCAACTAACAGGCAGAAAAAACACACCTTCTCAGGATTCCAGTCAGACTGAAGTCTATTAGAGATGGTCCTCTTTTCGTCTGGAGTATTTACAGGCCTCTAAAGCTTTGGCTAGGGCCGTCTCTGGATTCCTCACTGTGTAAGTCCGTCACGTGATAAGCCTGTCGGAGATTGAGGCCATAAATCTCCTCAGATATTCTGGAGTTGATCAACGTTCAGCGACCTTCACGCCCAGATCAGCTTCGGTCTACTACTGAGCCCCCCAGCTGCCCCACCCCGGCTGTAGTCCATACAGCCAAACAAACCTGAGTTA
>CM030173.1:43708159-43715659 GCA_017639675.1 Aplochiton taeniatus
ACAACCCTAGAGGAGTAACACAGTGAGAGAGAAAGTCAGAGACAGACTCATCAGAGCTGCAAGGAGGGTTAGGGTTAGGGTTAGGGTTAATACAACCCTAGAGGAGTGACACAATGAGAGAGACAGTCAGAGACAGACTCATCAGAGCTGCAAGGAGGGTTAGGGTTAGGGTTAGGGTTAATACAACCCTAGAGGAGTGACACAGTGAGAGAGACAGTCAGAGACAGACTCAGAGCTGCAGGGAGTGGACCTAGAGGGAGGTGGACCACATACAGTGTGGGCTGTATGGGGCGTCAAGGGTCAGGGGTCAGGGGTCGTTTTGAGAGGAAGTGTGCTGCTATCGCTGACCCCAGAGGACCTCAGTATATCAGTTACCATGACTACACGTACATACCTCGGTGTATCAGTTACCATGACTACACACACATACCTCAGTGTATCAGTTACAGCGCAAAGCATGGGGCACGACTACACACAGACCCCCCCTGGCCCCCAACTGTGGTGAAGGCTATTCACACTACACATACTGTCCCTGGCACAAAACAGAACTAACTAACCCTAACCCTAACCCCTAACCCCAAAACAGAACTAAAACGCAGAAGAGTTGGTGGCTGTCATACACAAGTCGTTTCAATGTAATGTTGGCTGTGTGCAACTAATTTCATGGCCACAGAAACATTTAACGAGTGTAATCAAAACCAAATAAAGGCAGATGGTGTTTTTGCTGGAAACAAGAAGACTAATGGGCTTATTGCTGTGTGGAGGTTTGCTAGCCGTTAAGGTTCTGGGAAGCTCTACAGGGAGAGCAGTTATGTCCTTCATCGCACGGTGAGCAAAGACGGTCCGAGGCTGGAGGCGTCGCTAGCGACAACGCACTGTGTACAGCCAAGTTTCAATCTTAACAAGAGACATTTTACAAAACGTGGCAGGCAGGCAGGCAGGTTTTTTATGAGTGCTGCTGGAGCCATGACATCATCAGTGTGATGCCAGGAAAACAGAGAGCTCAACCCCACGCCACAATATCACCAGTTGAAACACACGGCCTGCTCTAAACTGCTTGAATGGTGGAACCCTGTTTGGCCCAGCCGTCATAGCAAAGCTCAGGCATTTCATTCTGCAGAACAGGGCAAGACCACACCCATTGTTACAATGGCCGACAGTGTTACATCAGAGGTGTTACTGGGCTTTGGCCGTGGGGTAATGCATCACTGTGTGTGTAGACAGCTACAGGTCTTAAGAGCCACACGTTCAGATTCCACACGGCACACACCATAGCCAAGGGCAACTCACTGCAGTAGAAACACAGCCCGGCCGACCCCACTTTTACCCCCCTGGGTGACACTGTGTATATACATTAGTTGATTTATTGCCCTTCATCTTCCCTATGTTCTGTCCCAAAGCGTAAACACTGGGAGAGAGACCACCCAGGGATGGAGTGAGTGAGCTGTACTTTAAGGGTTAGGGTTTACTGTACTTTAAGGGTTAGGGTTAAGTTTAACTGTACTTTAAGGGTTAGGGTTAGGGTTTATTGTACTTTAAGGGTTAGGGTTAAGTTTGACTGTACTTTAAGGGTTAGGGTTGGGGTTTACTGTACTTTAAGGGTTAGAGTTAGAGGGTTGGGGTTAAGGTTAGGGTTTACTGTACTATAAGGGTTAGGGTTAAGGTTAGGGTTTACTAAACTTTAAAGTATAGATTGTATATATACATGTGTGGCAATAAACAGTGATATTAACATTATATATTGGAAGGGTGTATGGTATATGGTCATTGGCCCCATGCCCACTGCAAAGCTAAGTCAAGAATCTACATCAGTGCCCTGTTATGGCATAAGATGTGTCTGTTATAACATAAGATGTCTGTTATAGCATAAGATGTCTGTTATAACATAAGATGTCTCTGTTATAACATAAGATGTGTCTGTTATAACATAAGATGTGTCTGTTATAACATAAGATGTGTCTGTTATAACATAAGATGTGTCTGTTATAACATAAGATGTGTCTGTTATAACATAAGATGTGTCTGTTATAACATAAGATGTGTCTGACAGGCTAACAGGACATACATGCTCACCTCTGATAGAGATTATAGAGCTAACAGAACATACATACTCACCTCTGATAGAGATTGTAGAGCTAACAGAACATACATACTCACCTCTGATAGAGATTATAGAGCTAACAGAACATACATACTCTGATAGAGCCAACAGGACATACATGAAACATACATGATATCATGTTCCTTCACATTGAAACAATAGAGAGGACAGTAAACAAGATCCAAACTTGTTGCTAAAACGTTGCATGGTAACACAACCCCACCAAACAGTTGTTAACCCTTAACATGCCAGGAGACCTCCCTCAGTGGCTCGGCGTTGGCCCACCTGTTGGCATGCCCAGCGGTTGCCAAGCACCTGCTCCTCACACGGAGGTCGCCATGCCAGGAATGTGTCGTGTGTCACGATGCCACTACTGTTTGAAAGCCTGTGTTTAGGTAAGGGTGACAGGAAGCAGAGTGTGGGGAGTTTACGACAGGAAGGCAGGTGTTAGTAACAAAAGAATGCAAAGAAATTATGTCAGTGACAGCTGAATAAGACCACAGAAGAAGAGGGAAATAAGAAATTGTGATGGAAGCAAGAAAAATAAAGAAAGCAATAGAGAACTGACGTAAAGAATTAAATAAAAGAATTGAAGGATGATACATGCTAGGGTTTCTGAGCTTAATTTGTCTGTCTCCTGTTTGCCATTAGTAGCTCAGTAGAAATGCTAGAACTCAGAAAAAGGGAGGTCTCAAGATGACTCAAGAAATAGGATCATTTCTTAGACCAGCTTAGATAAGTGCCTTCCCTGGTCTCTAGGGTATTAGTCTATATGTACCCATAAACAAAAGTACATTAAGAACTACACAACCAAATATCGCTCTCACACACACATACACACACACACACACACACACGCACACACACACGCACACACACACGCACACACACACACACACCCCTTAACGAGTAATCCTAGCCAATGTAATGTAATATTCTTGTTTCCCTGGCCAGCACAGAGGACTGGCACAATCAGACAGTATTACATAACTGCACTTTGTACACTGAGCATGACAAAGTGTTACCTTTTTGGAAAAACTGATGAATGTAACAGAGTCCTTGGACCACAGACTTTAAAGAAGTCATTTGCTCAGTGGAAATTTTACTCCATGTAACTAGTGTGCAAAATTAGATCCTATCTGCTATCACCACACTTTATTTTTCTTCATCCTAAAAACTCTGGTTCATACTGTCACTAAAGTGATCAAAGTCACAGGGTCTTTTCTAGAAGACACTGAAGCACCAAGGGCATAGCTCTCTGGCATGTCTACCCCCAGGAGTATGAGTTTCAGTTCCTTATCAATGGCCAATGCCAGGTACACTGTTTGCCCCGAACACAGAACAATACACCGTCTGCCTGAGGGATCTCAGCACTGAACAACTGGTATTAAAAAAGGGTTCTTATTCCTGTGCCCATTATAGCCCTGCCAAAGCCAAGACAAGGCTCCAGGGAACAGGGCATCTCACTGAAAACCATCACATTGCCTGTAAACCCATGAGGCTTCACACTGTATGACTTCATCCTGGAGAGAGATGATGGGTGTTAGATTCGCCAACCAGGCCCCCACGGTAATTTAGCTGTGAGCTGTAGTTCACCATGAGATTAGGACAGGCAGCTGTGAGAGGTTTAAGCATTGACAATCAAGCCCTCATGACATGGTGTCAAAGTACATATGCCCGTATTTATGGAACAGAAAAAGACAAAGTAAGATGGACATATGTGACGCTGGGTGTTACATTTGCATGCACTGTGTTGTCATTGTCAGCACATACCAGGGTGGATCCCTCCTAACTCTGTCTCCTTACAGAGCTCTCACATTCATTGGTGAGGGGGGGAGAAGGAGAGGAGAGAGGGAGAAGGAAGAGGGGGTAGAGGAGAAGAGGGGGAGGGAAGAGGGAGGGGGTAGGGGAGAGGAGAGAGAAGGGGGAGAGGAGAGTTGGGAGAGGAGAAGAGGGGCAGAGGAGAGAGAGGGGGGAGAGGGGAGAGGGGAGAGGGGAGGGTTTGTTTGTACAGCCTGTGTGGGCTGCAGAGTCATCTCACCCCAGTGTTATTGCATTGTTCACAGCCTGCTCCTCGGTCTGCAGGCCTATTTGATTTCAGCTCCGGAGCAGCACATTAGCCAGCGCACGCAGCACTGCAACGTAAACACAGCACTCTAGAACGCATTCACAGCCGATGACATCGCCCCCCTAGAGAGCCCTATGAACAGACAACGCTGGCCTGGCAGGATCACTATCAGTTGGGAAAGGCTGGTGGTGCTGTACACACATGGAGGTTAACCCTCATTAGAAGGAGAGGTCATAACCAATGTGGGATGAGTTGAACCAAGATCCCTTTGAGTAAATTAACAATCTGCATGAAGGTTAAACCTCATCTATTACAGATCACTGGCCCAGTGAAGCAGAATAATGTCACACTCATTCCTGTGATAGCTGGTTTGATTACTTGGAAAAAGATGAGATGCATGAATGTAATAACCAAAAATAAACCTTTGAAAATATGTGTCTTTCACACAGCCAGTGTCACTGCTCGAGAGGAGGATGACATGACAGTTGATGCCATGGCATCGCGAGGAGATGACATATGGACCACACCTCACCCCCCTAGTAAGACACACACACACACACACACACACACACACACACACACACACACACACTCATACACACACACACACACACACACACACACACACACGTACACACACACGTGCACTCCCTCACACACACACACACACACACACACACACACACACACACACTCACACACACACACACACACACACACACACACACACACACACACACACACACACGTGCACTCCCTCACACACATGGATCCAGCCTGTCAAAGTACATTCAACACATTTATGGCACATGACAAACTCTACAATCTAAAATAACACACCACCCAGCCTCTGATACATCCTCTCTCTTTATATCCCCAGAGCCAGAGACTGCCCAGGACCAGGTCCTAGTTTTCCCCAGCGTGGGCCCTGCTCCTGAAACCGCCCCAGAGGAGACCACGGAGGCTGCAGGTGTTGGGGAGCACGGCCCTGCTCTCCCTACGGCTCCGGAGAACGTGCTGGTGGTGGTGGTGGTCGTCACGGAGGAGCCCCAGGTCGGCGAGTCGGAGCCCCCGAACCCCGAGCCGCCCAGAGGGGATGGAGGCGGCCATGTCATCGTCCCCAAGGTGAGACCACAGCCATAGGAGTCCAGCTCCTTCAACTAGACTATGTGGACAAGCTGAAACACCAGAGCTTATTCTTCATGTGTAGTGTTTGTCATATTAGTTGTTGTTTTCTGCCTCGTCATAACTTGAACCTTGACTTACTAGCTGTCTATCAGACTAACTAGCTCTCTATCAGACTAACTAGCTGTCCATCAGACTAACTAGCTGTCTATCAGACTAACTAGCTCTCTATCAGACTAACTAGCTGTCCATCAGACTAACTAGCTGTCCATCAGAGCAGGACTAACTAGCTGTCTCTTTGACTAACTAGCTGTCCATCAGACTAACTAGCTGTCTACCAGACTAACTAGCTGTCCATCAGACTAACTAGCTGTCCATCAGGCTAACTAGCTGTCTATCAGACTAACTAGCTGTCCATCAGACTAACTAGCTGTCTATCAGAGCAGGACTGACTAGCTGTCTCTCTGACTAACTAGCTGTCCATCAGACTAACTAGCTGTTTATCAGAGCAGGACTAACTAGCTGTCTCTCTGACTAAATAGCTGTCCATCAGACTAACTAGCTGTCTATCAGACTAACTAGCTCTCTATCAGACTAACTAGCTGTCCATCAGACTAACTAGCTGTCTATCAGAGCAGGACTAACTAGCTGTCTCTCTGACTAACTAGCTGTCCATCAGACTAACTAGCTGTTTATCAGAGCAGGACTAACTAGCTGTCTCTCTGACTAAATAGCTGTCCATCAGACTAACTAGCTGTCAGACTAACTAGCTGTCCATCAGACTAACTAGCTGTCCATCAGGCTAACTAGCTGTCCATCAGACTAACTAGCTGTCCATCAGGCTAACTAGCTGTCTATCAGACTAACTAGCTGTCCATCAGACGAACTAGCTGTCTATCAGACTAACTAGCTGTCCATCAGACTAACTAGCTGTCTATCAGACTAACTAGCTGTCCATCAGACTAACTAGCTGTCCATCAGGCTAACTAGCTGTCTATCAGACTAACTAGCCGTCCATCAGACTAACTAGCTGTCCATCAGGCTAACTAGCCGTCCATCAGACTAACTAGCTGTCCATCAGGCTAACTAGCCGTCCATCAGACTAACTAGCTGTCCATCAGGCTAACTAGCTGTCCATCAGACTAACTAGCTGTCTATCAGACTAACTAGCTGTCCATCAGACTAACTAGCTGTCCATCAGGCTAACTAGCTGTCCATCAGACTAACTAGCCGTCCATCAGACTAACTAGCTGTCCATCAGACTAACTAGCTGTCCATCAGGCTAACTAGCTGTCCATCAGGCTAACTAGCCGTCCATCAGACTAACTAGCTGTCCATCAGGCTAACTAGCTGTCCATCAGACTAACTAGCTGTCTATCAGACTAACTAGCTGTCCATCAGACTAACTAGCTGTCCATCAGGCTAACTAGCTGTCCATCAGACTAACTAGCTGTCCATCAGACTAACTAGCTGTCCATCAGGCTAACTAGCTGTCCATCAGGCTAACTAGCTGTCCATCAGATTAACTAGCTGTCTATCAGACTAACTAGCCGTCCATCAGACTAACTAGCTGTCCATCAGGCTAACTAGCTGTCCATCAGACTAACTAGCTGTCCATCAGACTAACTAGCTGTCCATCAGACTAACTAGCTGTCCATCAGACGAACTAGCTGTCTATCAGACTAACTAGCTGTCCATCAGACTAACTAGCTGTCCATCAGGCTAACTAGCTGTCTATCAGACTAACTAGCCGTCCATCAGACTAACTAGCTGTCCATCAGGCTAACTAGCCGTCCATCAGACTAACTAGCTGTCCATCAGGCTAACTAGCCGTCCATCAGACTAACTAGCCGTCCATCAGACTAACTAGCTGTCCATCAGACTAACTAGCTGTCCATCAAACTAACTAGCTGTCCATCATGGTCTTCTTCCCAAGCCTGTCTCGGATGTCATCTGCGTCACCAAGGGAGCGGTCCAGGACAGAGACGCCGTCAGCCTGAAGCTCACAGCTCTCTCAAACTGTGTAAGTTCTAGCGGCACGGAGGACAGCTTGTCCTCGCCATTTGACCTCCCTTTGAATGGGTAAACACTCAGAATACAGAGGCTCAATTCAATCTCCCAGTGTGCACAGTTGGAATCAGAAAACACCTAAAGGGCTTTTCACACTGCACTTAGCCCTGGGCTAAGAGCATTCTTAGAACCATCT
>CM030173.1:43720659-43750659 GCA_017639675.1 Aplochiton taeniatus
CATGCAGCTTCAAAGCAAAGCACCTTTGCCTACCACAAAGATCATGGCGCCACGAGAGGAAGTGGGGATTCACAGTCATAATGGTCAGCGTCTTTGTTTACAGATGGGTGTGGAGGAGGCGGTCCCTCGCTGGGGGAAGAAGTCCAAGATGGTGCTGGTTTCCCTGCTACTCACTGGTCTCCTGCTGGCTGCTCTGATGGTGGCTGGCTACTACCTGAAGACCCATCGCGGCAAGAACGCCAAGGGAGTCCGTTTGGTGGGTGGGTGCACTGGTAGACCTCACTGGATCAAATCACATTTCAAAATCTATTGAGCTGGTTTTGGTGGGATTGATGTGTCTTGTGTGACAAACCCCGGCCCTCTGGTACTCCCCACATACCAAAAACAAACAGTCAATATACAAACCCCGGCCCTCTGGTACTCCCCACATACAAAAAACAAACAGTCAATATACAAACCCCGGCCCTCTGGTACTCCCCACATACAAAAAACAAACAGTCAATGTACAAACCCCGGCCCTCTGGTACTCCCCACATACAAAAAACAAACAGTCAATATACAAACCCCGGCCCTCTGGTACTCCCCACATACAAAAAACAAACAGTCAATGTACAAACCCCGGCCCTCTGGTACTCCCCACATACAAAAAACAAACAGTCAATATACAAACTCCGGCCCTCTGGTACTCCCCACATACAAAAAACAAACAGTCAATGTACAAACCCCGGCCCTCTGGTACTCCCCACATACAAAAAGCAAACAGTCAATATACAAACCCCGGCCCTCTGGTACTCCCCACATACAAAAAACAAACAGTCAATGTTGGTGGATTCACTGATGCATTATTCTTACCCAGGACTGAACATTAATAGACAGTAGTGTTTGTTTGTTTGTTTATTTGTTTTGTAGGATCTTATTTAGCTGATGAGTATTCCTCTAAGAGTCAATGTACAAGTGATTAGTGATTAGAATGAAACTGTCTACTGAGTTAGATAATGTAGGCCTGCCGAATACTGTCCACTGAGAGAATCTCTGAGTGACTGACAGACTGATTGTTTGGGTATGTGTCCATGCCTAGGATTTGAGGTAAAGCTTGTGGATTTCATTTTGCTGCTTCCTTCCACCCCTCCCATTGACTCACCAAGCACACTCAAAGCTTCCCCAAAGCCCTCTCTGCTGTTTCTGCTTGCCCTTGCCGACAGGGAGGGAGTGGGGGCACAGCTGGTTCCCGTTTGACTCTCTCCTCCTACAAAGCTCATGACATCATTTCAAAGAGCTTTCAGACGGCCACGCCCATGGGCCGCGGGAGAGAGCGACATGTGGAAGTAAATTTCACGGGCGTCCTGTTTCTTAGAGCATTCAATTACAGTCACAGGCATCAGTGTCCACCTCAAAGTGCTCTGCCTAACAGCCACATCAATTGTCCGCTAAATCAAATCAGACTAGCTCCTTTGGGAACAGGGGATAAGTAATCTTTGCTATATTCTTGGCCCACTCTCAGTCCTCTTTCACGCCCTCCCTCCAGTAAACCTCTGTTGTTTACCAAGGTCCCAGCTGCAGGGTCGTAACCCACATTAGCCAATCAATCTTCAGCTTAGTCTTTCAGAGCAACCCTCCATCAAGCCAAGTCATTCAAGTCTAAACTGTATTATAACTGCAACCAGATATTTGGTGAATAGTTGGAGCTCTAACTCAGTCTGACCCCCCTCCTCCCTCAGTGCCCCCCAAATGCCTCCCTCCTTCAGTGCCCCCCTCCCTCAGTGCTCCCCTTAGTGCCTTTAGTGCCCCCCTCCCCCAGTGCCCCAACCCCCCCCTCAGTACCCCTAGTGCCCCCCCCCCCCCCCAACTCGGTGTTGACCCGCCCATGTTGTCTGTCTCTCCAGGCGGACTCGTTCCAGGTGGATGAGGAGAACCAGGCCAACACTCTGGTGTCGGTGGCCCCTCTGCACCCTCAGGAAGCCCTGGACAAGCCCGTCATCAACGGAGAGTCTCCTCCAGAGAGCGGCAGCCAGCCTGCCCCCCCCAACGGCCCCCCAGCCCCCCAGACCCCCGTGGCCGACACACAGATGTAAACGAGCTCTCAACTGCTCCTGCCGACCCCTCACCCCGACCTCTCCGATCCACACCCTAACTCTCCCTCCCCTGTCAACACATACACCCCCTTTCCTCACCTCCTCCCACCCTCCCTCCATCAGAGACATTCACCGTCCGTCCGTCCGCCCCCCCCCCCCCCCTCTCCCATGCCCTCTCCCCCCCCCTGGATGATAATGATGACGAGGACTGTGGTGAAACGGATTCCTCTGGTGATGATTATGACGGTGATGCCTTTAATGTGAAGATCCTGGGCCTATATGTGCTGCTGGCACTCCAGTGCTGACATTTGGCCCGGAACCTATTTGGGACTGAGACCAGGCAGCAATGCAGGCTGGCTGACTCTCAGCCACAGCCACCTTGAATAGAGTCCCTCAAATTAACACTGCAAACGAGAGAAGAGCAGAAATTACCAGAAAGAATTATGCTGGGTTTGTGTTGTTGCCATCTTCATAAAAGTATAAACCGCAGTACGATAATTGTAAACCTTAAAGTGTGGTGCAACGAGTGCAACGTAAGTAGGCAGTTGACAAGATACCGTTGTCAAACTACATTTAAAAAAGAAATGTAGAATTTTGGATATGTTGTTCATGTGGTCTGGGTAATGCCTGTTTTTCAAACATGTCTGTTCAGTAACTATAGGTTATGAAGTTTTAATGAAGGGAGGCCTTTTAATAGTGTGTTGCAATTGTCAAGGTTTGAAACATGAAGGTTAAAGAGACAGGTTCCTTGAAATAGGAGAAATAATATTATACGTCTGCAATTAAACCTCTCTCCAGAGGTCTGTTAAATCTGCTAGGCTGGCTGATGTTGAAGTCATTTTGTAGTTTGGTATTTCCACCATGACATTTTAATATTGTACAGTTTCTTACAAATGCTGTTACTATTCTATGTACTGACTCTTACCACTGTGTCTTTGTGAATGTTGAACCAAAGAGTCATTTTTTAGGAGCAGCCTTGGAGGTCTGTGTTACAAAGGTCAATACAATTGAAAACTAGTATGGTGCACTGCCGTAAAATATCGAACATATCCTCAAAACCAGGTTCAATATTCAAAACCAGGTTCAAAGCTACATTTTTTTTTTGTCTTCTAGAAATCTGTTTTTAGGTCTTTAAAACTTGGATGAAAATAGAGGAGTATTTCAGCTTATTGGAAATCATATCTTTATCTTCATGTACTGCATGTGTAAATATGCCTTTTATCTCTGTCTGCTAGTGATACCTGTGTGCTTCATAAACTGTGATTGATTGTTGCCAATACTCTCTGCTTCCTTGCTTTTCTCCTCATGCCACAAAGAGCAGCACAGTGGATTAATCGATGCATGTTTGGCTACATAGAGATGCTGTTATTGGATACGTGTTTTCCATTCCTAACATCGACAGTACATGGAGACTTAAGCTGACCCTGTATCATAATGGCTGCTGCCACAGAATGTAAGTGCATCCATATGGCAGGGGCATCCGATCTGAGTGTTATGTTTAACGCACCGGGGAGCTCTAACCCTAAAACAAACACACCAATGCTCACTAGGCTGTAGTACACCAAGAGGTCTGATGGGCTAGGTTGGCCTGTAAGCTGTTTGATTGATTGTTTGTTTGTTTGTTTGATTGATTGATTGACTGTTTGTTTAATTGATTGATTGATTGTTTGTTTGTTTGATTGATTGTTTGTTTGTTTGTTTGTTTCGGACTAAGTGGTTGTATTATGAGGAATTCTATTGCTAGATGTTTAATTACAATCCAACAATCACTTTTCTCCTGAACTCACTTCTACAAACTGATTTTGCATACACACACTCCTAAGTATGGCAAATATTGTCTGCTTGCTGTCAAGCACTGCCCACTGACAGCATGACAAACACTTTGGAAAACAAATGGAATTTACTGTTAAGTCATCATTTAGCATTCCATTCAGTTTTATTGTTAATTTAACTGAATAAAATCCATCAAAATGGGATACATTGTGAGATCATATTTTATTTCTTCCTATGCTTAAATGGCCCTGCAGAAAAACTTTTAAAAAGCAATAGCTTTCTCAGGTTGTGGGGCTCAGGATGTGTTTCATGTTTTAATGTAAATCACAATTTTCTTGTTGTTGTAAGTAGTAAAACATTGAACTAGTAGAAGACACTCCATAGAAATCAGCACGTTAACACATTTGCCAACCCATTCCTTGTTTTTGACACAATATACAGCCACTGAAGTTTACACAAACACTATTACCTCATGGGAAAATGCTTTGGTTGTCAATCAAAGTAAATCTAACTTGACTAAGATATCTAAACAATAGGGTTGCGTAGAATCCAAGAATTTCTTGGAGAAAATTGTGACTGCAGCAAGAAAAAGCAAACATTGGAGTCAAAGCATGATCTCTCCGATGGGCCTCAGTTTGGTCAATGGAGTAGAACGTGGCTTCTGAACCAGATGTGCAGTTGTATGAGAGATGAAGAGAGAGACAGAACCTGGGAGAGAGAGAGAGAGAGAGAGAGAGAGAGAGAGAGAGAGAGAGAGAGAAAGATAGAGACAGAACCTGGGAGAAAGAGAGAGAGAGAGAGAGAGAGAGAGAGAGAGAGAGAGACTGACAAAAACACCAAGGAGTTGACTGGTGCAGAGACCTAAATCTTTAAGAAACACAAAGCTTACGGATACCTGGGGAAATGTTGTCATCTAAATCACAGTGCTAGCCACATTTTAAAGTTATGCTTAAAAAGAACCTTTAGAAAATAATACATTTAGCTTCAGGATGAATACACAGATGCCCAATGTCTAAGGTATTGAGTGTAAACCATCTTAACATCTTACAATTTAAAAGCCCTGTATGCCTTTTGCAGTATTTGGAGATGGACGGTGGTAATGGAAATAAACTCTCCCCTCTGGGGACTCGGTTCTGTTCATGATCCTCTAGCCCAGCCCAGCCAAGCACCTCGTGTGACAGAATGACAAATAGCAGGCCCCCGCAGCTTAGCATTCCATTTAATCCCTCTGGACGTTAAATATGATATGCAACACATACCTTTCTTTGACTAAGACACCCCTCCTAAGACTCAACACTCTAAAACACCACGGCCTCTTTGAAATATTTTCATATTTTTGTAGGAAAATACACTTGAGATAAATGAGTCCCCTCATGATTTATAGAAGCATAGCCAGAGCTTTAATATGCGTGTGGGGTTAGGTGAAAGGCACTGGGATTCTGGAAACATAGCTCCACTGCCTCCGAATTACAATGGCTTTGCTGCAACGTTGCTGTGAATATGTGTACAATTACACTGACGGACAGCTCCAATTGAAGTCCTTATTTTGTTTAAAGATCTCAATCTACCAATTTAGTTCCAGCACTAGTTAGCTATTTAAGGCTTGAAAGTCGTTAACCTATAAAGGCCAGAGAAGGAGTGGCTAACATGATACCAATCTCTTTGTGCTATAACGCCATCTGCTGTGTACAAGGTGCTATTACAATAATAGATAGTTATGTAAACTATTCTGGAGGGACAGGAGACAATAAAACACAACAACTAAACGAAATACTTGTTTAAAATCACACATATCATAATGATTATGGTGGCTAGAAGTATACATGGAACCTGAACCTATTTCAAATTTGGACGGAAAAGGTAGATGTTTCGATATCATTAGTTCTAGGACCCTATGTAAAGGATTATTTTTGTAAGAGTCCCCTTTATCATCCAGATGATATTGCCAACTGAAGGGAAATTGCCAGGAAACTGCGTCAGATGCGACTGGTTTACGGTAACCCATTACTTTTACCACGTGATCTCATCCAATGTTTGTAAACATGCGTCACCCACATGTGATTCTGACGAAGGGAAAATGATTTGACGTGGTCTGGCCAACCAGCGAACGGGGGAGTGTCAGGGGCGGGGTTGGTGTGTTGCGCTAAGGAAAAGTCGATGAGGATACTGTAATAATGCAAGTGGTGCTACAAGGCTGAAAAGAATGGCAAAAGCTTGTGGTAAACAGGTGACTGACAACCTAGTTAATAGAGAGATGATCAGCCGGACAGAGACTGAAAGTGAAGATGTGGGACTACGGGGAACAAGCCTTTCAAAAAATATGGTAAGTAACAAGCTACGTAATTTATTATACGGGCACATCAGACAACTCCTATTGAAAGGCTAATAGAGAAAATCTCGATTGTAAAATGAGTTAATTGCCTTCAGTGATCTTCAAAAGTTTAAAATGTGCGAATTAGTTGAGACCCGTGTTCTTGAGAATGAATGTAGACTGCTGTAGTTAAAGATCACATTGCTTAAACTCTTTATTTTAGGTAGCTACAACCCTCCCGTTCCATTATCTTACTACAGGTAAATTGTACTGCGTCACAGGGAATGATCGCCGGAGAGCGCAAGTGGATCATTTCGGAACATCGCCGTAAGGATTTGTTTAAACGGACGATATCATATCTCAAGGCGATCAAAAATACTTTAGAAATTTGATTCCGTTGTGGGAATGTCAACAAACCGTGGAAACTGTATAGATGGCGTGTTAAGGGAGAGCTTGGAATAGGATGCTGCGCAAGAGATGGGCAGTGCGTAATCCTGTTGTGGTAGAAGAGGATGTTACGCAGGTCAGTCTGGAGTGGCAATTTATTACCTTGTAGTCTGTATTATGTACCAGTGTTATCTAACTTAAAACACTAACACTTTTGAAACAAAATCTTTTAATCAACGAGAAATCTTTCTCTCCATGAAAACTGTTTTGTAAGATGATAATATAAAAAAATTGTAAGTAATTAGTTTTGAATGTTCATATGCTAAGGGATTTACTGAATACGTTATTTCATGTCTAAATTGCCTATTTTACATGGGAACATGCCACAACCTATTTCTGTACAATTCAAGATTTTAGTGCGCACTACATGCGATGTAAACAAAGGATATTTTCCAAACATAGAGGGCGCTATTTTACACAATAGGTCTTTAACATGGGTTCCCATATATAAATACTTTTTCAGAAATTACTTGATTGTTAATTAAAGTCGGATGCAAACTGTTTACCAAATACCAAGTTAGACAATCTAAAATAGAGTGTTGATGAATAAATTGAATAAAGAATAAAAGTATTAAATGGTTCTGACCTTACTGAAGCAGATTAAAAGGGGACCCTCCCATATACCTGGGAATGTGTAGAGCTGTACAGCAGTAAGCCAAAGTCTTCTGATAGGCCCGTCCTCTGTAAGAGACTGTAACCTAAACCTGTCTGCGAGCCCTTTTCACAATAGGGGCCGGGCATGTCTGTTGGGATGCTGCTGGTGTTGTTGACTGGCTTTTCTCCACTGCTTAACAAGCTAAACTCTGAATGAGGGAGGGGTACACCGTTATCTCTGGGAGGGGGGGGGTGAAACGTTCACCTCCCATCGGGGATGGCTTCAAAAGTGAAGGTGACGCACCAGGCCCTCTCTCTGCCCACTGCCAAGTAGATTGGTTCAGTCAATGGATGAATCAGCGCTATGCTTCAGGACGGGATGCGATCTGGCAAGAACGAGAGAAAAGAGAGGGAGAAATGGAGAGACGGAGGTAGCGTTGGAAGACAGGAAGAAACAGACGAAAGAGACGAAGGAGGCAGTTCAAAATATTCACAGGCCTTAAGTGTTGTTCTGGTAATGGATATTAGTGATGATATGCAGGCAGGATGTATTGTCCTGTCCTTCTAAGATAACTGGGAGTGCCCTTCAGCCCCTCCTAGATGTATTGTGTTCCAAACCTAACGTCACAAGGTGTTTACTTGAATAGAGCAGAGTCATGGTTTAAATAAACACTTGTCATGGCCCATGAGGTCCTGGCTGGTGACACGGTCTCCTCTCTGAGATCCTGTTCATCAGCACGCCTTCCCTCATCCTGCTCAAACCACAGTCACAGATGACCCACTTTCAGAGACCAGGAAACATCTGCCCTCCATAGCCGTTTGGCTGTTCTTCTGGCCGGGCCGCTGCCTCCCAGTCAAACCAAACACATGACGGCTGTATCTGTGTTGTTTTGACCGATGGAGAGACTCGTTTGTCGAGTGTCTTGAACGTTTACTTTGGTGCAGTGAGACCTATAAAACTAACCCTTCATTTTACCGAAAAAATTGCAGATAGCAAAGCTACAAAATATGTCGATAAGTGAGCCGCCTGTAGCTGTCAGCACAGTTCAGACCCACAGCCTTTAGAATGCGTTGAGTCCTACTAAGAGATTACACTGAAAGAGAGACTAGAGAGATGACAGTGCTAAAATTAAACTGCGTGAGACGGTCTGCATGATGTTCATGTATTTATAGGAAAGTGGGAAGCAGTCATCGGCAGGTATCATTATCCTAGCGATGCAGCATCCGAAAGGGCTTGTGACAAAACCACAACCTTGTGCTAAGACTGCACTCCATGGTTGCCCGTAGCGATATCACAAACGTTGTCTATCTGTCACTAGATGGAGCATAAACCCAACCTTCTCAATCCAACTTCATTGAAAGACTTGCACTTTCAGATTTCACAGTGCAGAGGAGAGTCAAACAGAGAGTAAGGAGAACTTAAATAATGCGTCTATCTTAATTTGCCTTGCAAAGCTCCATTCTTGAACCATCAACAGAGCTCACATTTCTCCACAGGTTGACTGAGAGGCCGAGCAGAGTGTAGAGGGGGTTAAGGCCAGTGCTTCCGTCAACAATCTCTCCTCCTTCCTACATTCCACTCCGCCTGGAACAGTGAGTCCCGCCCACCAAAATCAGGTTGTCAAGGGTATCCCTTACACAATTTGTTTTCAACCTTCCCTTTAAAAGGCGTAATGCGGAAGATTTCTTAACATTTACCTACATAAAGAGCTGCTATCACTACTATAGCAATAGAGCTGAATATAGTGGATAACAGTTATCCCACCAGAGATGGTATTTGTTTTGGATGTATCAGAAACGTCTAAATCAAAAGAAGCCACACTTAGGATAACCCTAACCCTTTATGAATCATAAGCAGTGGGGAAAATAACCTGTCATTGACTCCCTTTATCCTATTTTAGAATCCATAGGGTTATTATGTAACCCAAATCTTGTGATTTCCCTTGAATGCAAAATGTTGATGTCATGTTAAATTGGGAACTCTAATCTGTAAGAAGATTACCCCCCCCCCCCCCCCCCCCCCCCCCCCGCCTCTCTCTCATCACACGCGCACACACACACACACACACACACACACACACACACACACACACACACCACACATGCAGACACATTCACGCACATTGTTGATATGTTACGCCAGCAGAGAATGCTAGCGGCCCAACCTTTATTAACAGTGTACTTCCCGAGGCTGAATTTCAGTTGAAAAGGTGATGATGCTCCTTTCAAAGTGCAGGATAGTCAGCTGACATTGTAAGCAGAAGAGAACTCTGCTGTAAAGTAAGCAGAAGCCAAATATGTAACAGTGAGATATCGAGACAAAGATAAGACGCTTTAAAAGAGAAACCCACTTCAGCCATGCCAAGGTTTTCTTTTTAAAGGAGGGAGGTGAATGTCCGCAGTTGATAGGAAATGGAGGCAGGAGCTTTGCAATAGTTTCTCAAACTACATGATTACTGGCTCAGTGACCAAAGAAGAGGAACGATGTATTCATGTAAACAGGAGGAACGCTGAAAAAATATCTGCGTTGGAGATGTTCTTAAGTGGAGCTCATTAGTCTGGCTGAGGCTGCGTGTGTATGTACAAACACAAGGCGGGTTCAAACAGCTGTTACAGGAAGAGCCACCCCCTCCAGATGAGGCAACTAGTAAGGGATGGGGCGGGGGGGCGGGGGGGGGGGGGGGGACGACGACGGGGGGGTGGGGGGGGGGACAAGAGAACGGGTCAGAGATGGAAACCGTTGCTATGTCGATTTTCTGTTTGAAATACTTGTATGCCAGAATGAAAGAATCTCTTATCTAATCCCTATTAGAGAAAAAACAACCAAACCAACTGATAGCATACTGTTTTGTTGACTTTCCTTGACCAATGCGCTTGTAATATACAGGCAGTATATTTTTGCTTCAGGGTTGAATTGCATTGTGATGCATTTAATGTCTGCACACTAAACTTAAATTGATTCAGTATTCTTAAAAAAAAAAAGTGCATTGATTTGCCTTCAAAACGGTAGGTTTAAAGTGAATCATTTTTACTCTCTGAGGTACAGTAAACCCAGATAAGGGACTGGATGCATGATGGAGAGAGAGACCATGATGGAGAGAGACCATGATGGAGAGACACCATGATGGAGAGAGACACCATGATGGAGAGATACACCATGATGGAGAGAGACACAATGATGGAGAGATACCATGATGGAGAGAGAGACCATGATGGAGAGATACCATGATGGAGAGATACCATGATGGAGAGATACCATGATGGGGAGAGAGACCATGGTGGAGAGATACCATGATGGGGAGAGAGACCATGATGGGGAGAGAGACCATGATGGAGAGATACCATGATGGGGAGAGAGACACCATGATGGGGAGATACACCATGGTGGAGAGAGAGACCATGATGGAGAGATACCATGATGGAGAGAGACCATGATGGAGAGAGACCATGATGGAGAGAGACACCATGATGGAGAGATACACCATGGTGGAGAGAGAGACCATGATGGAGAGATACCATGATGGGGAGAGAGACCATGATTGAGAGAAAGAGACCATGATGGAGAGAGACACCATGATGTAGAGAGATATCATGGTTGTAAGAGAGACACCATGATGGAGAGATATACCATGATGGAGAGAGACACCCGGATGGAGAGAGACCATGATGAGAGTGACACCATTATGGAGAGAGACACCATGATGGAGAGAGACCATGATGGAGAGCGACACCATTATGGAGCGAGATACGATGATGGAGAGAGTCACCATGATGGAGAGAGAGACCATGATGGAGAGAGATATCATGGTTGTAAGAGAGACACCATGATGGAGAGATATACCATGATGGAGAGAGACACCCGGATGGAGAGAGACCATGATGAGAGTGACACCATTATGGAGAGAGACACCATGATGGAGAGAGACCATGATGGAGAGCGACACCATGATGGAGAGAGACATCATGATGGAGAGAGACACCATGTCGGAGAGGGAGACCATGATGTAGAGAGACCATGATGGAGAGAGATACCATGATGGAGCGAGATACGATGATGGAGAGAGTCACCATGATGGAGAGAGAGACCATGATGGTGAGTAAGCAGCATTCTATTATTGGGTAATTTACAGGAAATCTGGAGGCCCTTTGCTGTTAGAAAGAAGTAATTCCAGTTTTCTATTATCGGTTCATTTACATTTAACACACCAACCGGATCCAGCTGCTTCATCATTGCTGTTCCTGCGGTGAGTTCTGGGTCGAGTGGCGCACTTCTTAATGCCAGGGAAATGATCAGCCATGGCTTTCCAACAGTCTGAGGCCTCAATGTAGTGGCCTCTATTCTCTCTCTCTATCACTTTCTCTCTCTCTATCACTTTATCTCTCTTTTCTCTCTCTCTCTACTCTCTCTATCTCTTTCTCTCTCTCTATTCTCTCTCTCTATCACTTTATCTCTCTATGTTTTCTCTCTCTATTCTCTCCATCACTTTCTCTCTCTCTCTCTCTCTCTCTCTCTCTATTCTCTGTCACTTTCTTTCTCTCTATTCTCTCTCACTATACTCGGTCACTTTCTCTCTCTATCTCTATTCTCTCTCTATATATACTCCTTCTCTCTGTCCTTCTTTTTCTACAGTCTTTATACGTACCTTTACTCTCTATCTGTAACTACTGTCCATTGCTGAGAGGAAAGGAATAAATATATAAATTCTGATCTCTTCCGATATTCAACATGCTTGCCTTAAAATATCAGCATGCACCATTCTACATAACAGAACTGCATCAAGTCATCACCAAATGTACTGCCCATCAATGTGTGAGGTTGAAATATGAAAACATTAGTTTTACATATATGTTGTCTAATTGTGCAAGTTATAAAGATCCTCCCAATGCAACTGATTAATCCCATGGACCTTTCCTTCTGGCTATAAGCAGTCACTAACTGCTATGTTCAGGGTAATCAAATATTCTCCAATGCTAACAGCTGGAACCCAACTCAGCCAATCAAGTAGACAATACGGCCTCCACTGTGCTTGCTAAGAATGACTGAAATGTATTACATGCAGCAGGGTACCTCTGAATTGATTGGCTAACTATGGCTCTATGTTTTTCTTTTCATATTTTGACTTGGTGTTCGTGCACGTATTTGATCTTATTAGCTGATTAGACTTGCTTGAGGGACTTTGCGCTTGCCAGGATAGAAGGACAACTTTCCAGGCCTTTCTGGGAAGGAGACAGAGTATCTAACTGGTGCTTCGGGGGAACTAGAGAGTAGAAGCGTATTCATTTAGCGAGGTGCACCGTCAGTAGCCATCTTGGTATGTATGAGGGGCTGTTTTGTGTTTCTGTTTCAGGATGCCACAGCAAACAGCAGGTTGGGCCACTGTCTAGTTTGATGCTTCCTCCTCATTAAGACTCCAGGGAGGATTCCTACCCGGCAACCATCCTTTTTGATTCCCTCTTTCAAAGGTTGCTCTTCAACTTGAAAGTGTCCTCCCCTGGAAACTGGTTTCATATGATGTTTTAGAGTACTGAGAACAAATCTAGCACCATTTGAAATCAGTGTTCTATGGCTGGGATGTTCCTGAAACGGATGATGTCATATGGGGTCGATTTACTATCTCATGCTAGGATTGAATAGAGTGTTGAATATAAAGACATTTGACTGTTTGTTATTTATTATTGATCATGTTAATATTATTAGCCTGTGGAATAAAATGTCCATGAATCTAGGCCTATTCCTTGTCAAGTGCAGGAGCCACCAGAGGGAATCCAGGATCAAGACCCAAACAGTTAGCCCTCTCACCAACGGTGACCGTTTTCTTCTGGTGTTTAGAGTGCCCACTGTTTCTAGCACCATTTGAAATCGGTTACAATGCAGAGGGAATATCATCATTTAAAGCTACAGAGGAAGGAACAACATTTCCTGGACTCAGGAAATAGTCATTGTCATAGGCACACTTGGAAAATGTCCACAAGATGGCAGTCTAGGACCAAAACAAATTTGATTGCCATACTTTCAGTTCAACAATCTGCTACCTTGAAGGTCTGAAGGGTGTTAACTATTTATCGTTTTTTGGTCTGAAGAAACGTATAATTTGTTGTTCAAAAGATAAACAAAAAAAAATTAAAAGAAGGAACCATTAACCAAGGGAATTTCCAAGACTGCATTGTGTATGTATTTTCTAATCTAATCTTTGGTCATGTTGCATGCCGAGATGTTCTGGGTTCTACAGCTCACACTGTTGCCCTTCCTTCCTTCCTTCCATATGACAAAAGAAGAGCTTATCTACTCTTCACAAGCACTGCCAAACATGACCATCAATAGGCATTTGTTTGACGCCATAGCCACTGCCCTGTTGTATCCTGGGCTGGCATTAAGGCTGTAAGCTCCACACAAGTCCAACTATCCAACAAGACTGTTTTGCATCAGTCAGTGTAATGTATACACTTACTGTGTATACTATCTTCATCTCCCTTTCAGTCGTATGACAAAGTTTTACCGTGACTCAAGAGTCGATTGAGACCCATGTCTCAGACTTTACCGTGCCAATAAAGAATTAACGTAGGGTGTCACCTTAAAAGAAATCAAATTACGCGTTCATTTGCAACAGTTGAGTCATAAAGCCACCAACCCTGCTGAAAGCCACAGCCCTAATCTTATTTTGGCTCCACCATTCAAACCCATGCATAATTTGAATTTCGAGCCGCACTGCATTCAGCACTGCCCTTAAAAGTAGATAGGCTCAGTGTTTGTACATTTTGTAAACACTCTTCCACATGTTATTTTCTCCATTCCAAACTGTTTCTTCCAGCAAGTTGAGGGCGTCCAGCTGGCACTGTTGCCAGGGCGGTCGTCCGTGTCTACAGAGGAAAGGAACTTCGACCTTCTCGCTTAGCTCACTCACCCTCTCTGAACATCACCGGGTAACAGCAGTGGAGGGAAGGGCTGGTCCTTTTATCAAAACTTGTAGGAGTTCGACGTCGCTTTTGTGTGTTACAGATGACGTGAATAGCACATAGAACAACATTTACACGAGGGCCTCTGCAGAGCCTGAGCATCAGGCAAAAAAGGGTTGATGTTATTGAGCTAGTTTGTTGTGATGCCAACAGCAAACAAGGAACAACCCATTTGGAATTCTGCTATTTCCAAGTCTGGATTAGTCATCAGGTCCTCCCATTTCAAAAAGCAAGTATGCTTTATTTAGCCCTGATTTAACCTGATGTGCCTGGCACAGTTCTCTGCAGTCATTTTTCATGACAACATAGGGGATTCCCTTTCTGATTTAGCGTGCCTAAAGAGAACTACAACACCCTGCCAGTGCCCCTAGTTACCTCAAACAATGTGGTTACACTGAAAATATCTACATTCTGTTGCCTTACCCTTAATTAAAAACACATGTTCTGGCTTGATGCCAGAGACCCATGAATGGAGGGAATGACTTTCTATCAAGTTAGCAGTCAGTCCAACTCCTGAGAACGGCCCGGGAAGGACCACCAACAAATCCTTCACTTATGAGTAGCCATCAGTCAACTTTTAAACGGGTGGAGAGTACTTCAATACAATTATTATTTTGTGAATGAAAACAACGTGGAATTAGAGAGGATGTCTAGTCAGTGTCCTGACATCCTTCAGGCTTTATTACTTCCAGTACTTGGTTCACATCCGCAGTGTGTCAGAAGTGGGATCGAAATAATTAAATACTTTGAGAAATAACGTCCGCTTGCTTTTAGTGGTTTTAATGGAGATGAGTAAAAAAGTAACAGAGTTGATATACAATATATCAACCACAAAGTAACAAAATAAAACTGATCAGATAAAAAGAAAACCCTAACTGCAGTCTAAAGTCATACAAAAATGAGGACGTATAACTGGTGCGCACAAAATCACAATCCCCCTAACGTCCCTTATTTACACGCTTCCTTAGTAATGTTGATTTAGTGCAATTGAGGTCAGCATCTCTTATCTCTCGGACCTACCTAGGTCAAATAATTGATTCCACAGGGCAATAAATAATGCCATCTGGCTGACCGGTCCTCAAGTCTGACATCTTATCTTACCTAAACAGGGAGAATACACAAACCTATAAGTCACTAAGTCACTTGTGATGACTGTTAGGTGAAAAGATGAACCCCAAGGGTTCAATCTAACTAACAAAAGGGAACTTTGTTTGAACTCATAGGAAAAACACAGAGTAACATTCATAGTAAAGGCTAAATTACATTTTTCCCATCACAAGGGGCAATGCTTACTTATGATTATATGAACGGCTGAGACACAAATCAATGTTGTTGGGGACGTACTGTAATTAATAGCAGGACTGGCAAAACATAAAATATGTTCTTTTTATTAAAACTCAATCTCTTAACAAGCATGAGAACTCAATCTCCACACAGAGTTATAGATGTAATTTAGTTATAGATGTAATTTAGTGTCCATTCTTATTCATGTACGGGTGAGAAATATGTGTGGCAAGAGTAACAAAAAAATAAAAATAAAAAAACTGTTCCAAAGATTGATGAGGAAAGGATCTCGTTTTTCAAATAGGGTTGAACTATTTTATATCAGTGAGGAAATGGCGTCAATGCTGAATAGAATGACAGCTAGCAACACATTTACAATAATTTTATCTGTTGACTATGTTACAATTACAGCCAAGAAGAAAGACAGTTTTCCAAGGTCGTCTGATAAAAACAAGCCACTGGCTTCTCACACAGAGGGCTGGGGAACAATCACACTATGGAAGCACATATCAGTAAGGGCCTTTTTTTCCACAATGTGGAGATAATGGGTTAGTTTGACTGTAACATGGTTGTGAATGTAACCATTGAGATCTTTGACTTGCCACTCGAGGAAAGTGGTTTAGAAGTAATGCACTTTCCTAAAGAAGGTAACGGAGCAATTCAGCACTGTGATTCCCACAAGTGACCCTTCCTTGTGAAACATGAACATTCTTTTGACTTGTTTAATCTCCAAATTGCTGTGGTTAATTTACTCTGTCTCCTATCCACAGCGTCTCAATATCAGATGTCTCTTTTAGGTTGAACAAAGGACCTTACTCTACTTTGCCAATCAAAATTGAATTACGTTTTAATACGAAAAAATATGTATATATGTAACTCACATTTTCTTATGTTGCGGAAGTTCAAGTTGATTTGTACTCCTAAAAAGACAGATCAGTGCTTGTCACTCAGATTTTAACTTTCCCATTTGACACTGTAAATTAGATCAAACTGATGTTTAGATGTGTAAAAACAGAGAAATATATACAGTTCATGTACACTGCAGTAGACATTGTAACAAAGTAACAAAAGATTCTGTAAGCTATCTTGACAGTAGAAGTAATAGGAGGCCTTTTGTTATTTGCTTTTTTAAATTAGTTAACAACATACATACAAAAAATAGAAAATATAACATACCATAAATAAGTTCGAAAATATAATGTAAAAATACTGGTGTCAAATTCAGGCAGCAAGTTGGTAAAAACACAACTGCATATCCATATAAAAAAGTGCATTTTGTTTACTTCCATAATGATCTACAAGTGCAGAGGTTTTCCTGTGAGAGGAATGGTCAGAGCAGAGGCAGCGCTACAGTGTGTCACTTCCTGTCAAGGCCACAGATGAATGCTAGCCGATAGGAGCGGTTCCATTTGAAGCCCTGCTGTTGAAAAGAGGGGTGACAACAGGGCAGTGAATAAGAGCCGTTGACAACGTGACAAAGTGTGCAAACACACTGCTAATACTGTCTATAATGTTACATAACTAAGTATATATTTTATGATGTGCAAAGACAAAAAAAAATTTAAATAAAAAACTCATATAATGTCATGGTGGAATTTAAATCAAGTAAAAGGAATTGCCAGATACCTTAGGTAAGTAATTCATGTTTTTTTAATTGTAATGATTCCCGACTCTGGAAGTCTTCTCCAGTGTAGTAAGAGCTATGATGTCGCCAAATAAAAACGTTTCGTCAGAATGTTTGTGTGAACGGTCAAATTAGTAATAGTTTGTTACATGCTATTGTTTTTTTTCACTGTGAGAAGTTGTTTTATTAGTGGCATCAGATTGGAAGAAAGTTAAGCAGCTAGTCTTTCTGACTGAAATATTTGGCTGCAAGAAAAAGAGTGTTAAGTCTGGGCTTGTATCATTGGTTTTGAAGTATTTCCACATCTTTGTGGTTTGGTTAATCATTCCCTCACAAGGGGCTTCCTTCTTTCCCAATCCTGCTAATGTGTCTCTGTCAAAGTGGCCCTGGACAAAGGATTTCCTGCCACAAATTCTTTACTACTCGGTAGGAAAGCGGACTGTCGATTCTGGTAAATGAGCAAAAAAAGACGAAAATATGGTTCATTTAGTTTTGTTTGGATTAATAACGATCTGATTAGTGTTCACATTTCTTTGAGTATAATAAACAAGTTAATGTTTTTTTGTTGTTAGGTACGGGGTTATATTTAGCAGGGCTATACTGAATGAAGCAGCATGCGCATGGGTAATAATGAATCTTAAAAGATGTCATGGTGCGTAAATGAGTGAATATTGGAATAGATGATACAAATATGCGATTGTTACGGTTTAACTGTACTAATCAATTCAAGTACTTCGTATCAGGATGAACCATTACTTGCCTGCTATATTCTTGTCCATACAAATGATTTACTGTACACAGTAGTTCCATTACATTATCATATAGAGAGGTTAGGCTGTGTCTCAGCCCCATTCAAATGAACTTAAAGGAAAATGGTATGCAACTGATACAGAGACTACCTCGATTAACAAGAAGAAGGTAACCCTCTTTTGTGATTGTTTTAGCTACAGGTTCTTACCCTTTTCTCTTACGAAGGCAACGATGAGTTATGTACAGCAGTATGAGCACAACTGCAAAACAGTTCAGAAATAATAAAAAAAGTCAACAAATTGTTCAGAGAAAAACCTTTTTGCAAAGGAAATGTCAAAGAGGTAGTGTTATTAAGGTTTGATATGGGACAGAAAGCCTATCTTACCTATTAGGGTGCTTATTATACTGGCGACGACTGCTGCATGACCTGAGGTGGATATTCAAAATGTCATGCAAAACATCTGAGAACAACGTGTGGATAGGTTTGCTTTTCACACAAGGTATTTAATGAAGCATTTACGGCTGAATAGCTCACCAGTGTTGTTGTTCATTTCAACTGCATTTGTGGTGACATCATGTTGACCCATTCCTCCTAAAATAGAGTGCAAATCATCAGCAATATTGAACTGTTTAAGAGGGTAATATCAGTGAGTGACTTACTGACAAATTCTGTTCACCCTGTACCTATAAGCATTAACTATTCAAAGAAAATCTAAAACGATGTCCAAGAAAGATTGTTTAATTTCATGTTTTCAATGTAATCCTTTAAGACCAAGTGACTTAGAAAGTACCAAGCAAAATATGAAAGCTCATATCAAAGGGTTTCTTTTCGTGTTTGTTGATATTGTTTCTACCTCTTAAAGAAGTTGTGGTTGATATTGCCCTGGTGGTGGTCAACGGTGGTGCAGTTGATGAGATGTGTCTTGGGGTGGGGAGGCTTTCAACTGTAGAAATGCCATTGCTATCTGTAAAAATGTCAGTCTTCAATGTAATGCTGCGTTTTGTGTTTTAAATCAAATTCAGAGATGCACGGTCAAAAGGGCAAAGACAAAGCAGCCATTTGTAAAACAAAGACTACAAAAAGTATGTAATAATTAATCAAATATATTAAGTGTACTTTTTGTCATGGGTAAAAACATTTAGTTTGACAGATAAAGAAGGAGAGACTGTCCTACTCTCAGATTTGATGCATGAGGGAAATGCGGGTGACCATCCATGTATTTCACAAGTCAGGTCTGGAGAGCCTTGCAATGTGTAGCCATCCTCACAAATATAGGAGGCCTTGCTTTTGAATAAAAAGGGTGGGTTGCTGTTTGTAAAACTAAACAGTATGTCAGGAGTGGGACATGATATAGCTGTAAAAAAAAAGTATAACATCAAAACCATTAAGGAAATGCACTGTACTTCCAAAACTCTGAGTGCAATAGTTAGTTTTAAGCCCATGACATGAAGTGAGCACTTAATACAATGGTGATGAATGGTGATAGTCATGGCAAGAACGAGTTAGAGCAACAGACATGAGAGAATGAAAAGAAACTAAGGAACGATGAAACGTCTGTCAGTACATTACATATACATATAGTATACATATATATATATATATATATATATATAGTATACATACATACATATACATATATACATATACATATACATATATATATATATATATATATATATATATATATAAATTATCTTTAAAACAATTTTTTTAAGTGGAAACAGCCGCAACATGGTAGTTTATGGACAGAGCAGAGAACAGCCATTCAGCAGACTCACCTTTACATTCTGGAGGTGGTGAACTGTATTCCCCCTGCTTGCCACACTGTATGGAGCCACTTCCAGTAAGGGTGTAGCCTTCCTCACATGTGTAATTTATGATATCGCCATACGTTGGTAATGCCTGAGAGTGCCATCCACTCATCCCATTCGCAATCTCACTGGGCTCAAGACACGTCATAACTGAGACAAAGACAAAGACATGAAATAAGAGAAAAGCCTGCAGTAGCACCTTAGCACCCCCCCCCCACCCCCACCACCACCCCATATTTCTTAAAGCTACAACACCATATAAATTCCCAATGAGGGAATAATCTTCTGCAAATATTTTTAGAACCCTTTTTAGCAAGTAATAATCGTCAAACTCAAATATAAGAATTCAACCCAACCAGGGCAGTTTTAATGTATCCTCTTCTTGACCAAACAGAGACTTGTAAAATACCTTCACATTTTGTTCTCCCACTCCAACCAGTAGAATAGCATTGTTTGAAGCTTGGCCCTATAAGATGGTAGCTTTAAAACGACAGAGGGTAGGTAGGAAAAAAGCTTGTGATTACTTAATAATTAATTATAAGTGATTACTTGTGATTACTTATTAATTCCCAAAAAATCATTATTGACATCTAGTAAATAAAAAAATTATAAATAATTAAATATTATTATTAAGCACAGACTGACCACTCACCCATCATCACACGACACTCGGACTAAGGCGCCAAAGAGGGTTCCTTGGCTGACGTTATAGTTCACATGGGTCAAAATCCTAAGGGGGCCACAGTCCTTCTCTGTAATGTTTTAGACATTGAGGTTAACAATACCTTCCACTTGGACAATCGGTGTACCTTTATTTTAAAAAAGGCACTCACTTTTGCAGAACAGATCGGGTTCACTCCACTTGCCACCCGTGCAGGTTACCGTTGTAGACCCATAGTCCCTAAGATAACCATTAGCACATTCAAAGGTGGCTTCCGAGCCCTCTGGAAAAGCATTCTTTAAGAGCGATTCGTTTGTTAGGACGATATCATGCCTCCCCTGAGGTTTTGGGCAGTCCGCTGTTGGGATATGGTAACAGATATACATACAAGTGTATTCATAGTCTTAAACAGCACTATACTAGTTTGACTTGAACATGTGCTCGGCTGAACTGTAGATTTCATACTAACTTTTTCCCAAACATTTATGTAAATTAAACCGACAATTAATAACAAAAACTGAAATAAATCTTTAGACATCATCAAGGCAACCCCACCAACCGAAAAAAAAAGACAATAGCCACCTCACCACATGGTCACATTGATCTAAACTACAGACCAAAGACACGGACTATTTATCAGTTTAAACAATAGACCTACGCATCAAACAACTGTTCAAAAAATTATTGTTAGACTACAGAGGCAACAAAACTCATGTTACTCACCCTTTCCACTTGTTAAAACACACAATAATAACAAACAGTTCGCCAAAGAATGTCTATTAGTTCCCGGTAAAAACTTCATGCCGGTTGCGAGTCTTTGTTTTGAGATTTCTTGAAAAACTGTTTTTAGAATGGTGCCTGTGCACATAATCTCGAGAAATAAACAGGTTAATTTAATGAAACACCCTGACGCAATCTAAGAACCAATCTGTTTCCCCGTTCAATTAGAACAAACTCAAGTAGCTTTTTATACGCGCGCTGTCTAGACTGCTCTTTTGGCGTCTTGGTTCAATCATTTTTAGCCCACGGTTTTACTTTACTCAGTTCACCCCCCAATTGTATTTAGTCATTGGATACACTTGCGATGTAGTGATGGGATGAGTTTTGAGCAAGTACAGTCCGCCCCCTTCGAGCTATCTCCAAAACTCATTCACCAATGCCAGTGAGAAGCTGCTATTGTGAATACAAATTCCTTGGGTGTGCCAAAAGCCAGTGGTGAAAAAAGGGCAATGTTACGTAGGCCTAGGGTGTGCCCAATTCAACTTAAATATTAAAATCACACGATGATTTGATGATCTCACTTTTAATCTACTGTTTGCTTATCAATATTTTGAACAGCTGGCAAAACAAATGCTTATTTGGTTCTATTGAGCCCTATTGCAAGTTATAGTTATATTAGAATTAATAGTTATGTCGTTTGCCTGGTTAGAAGTGAGAAACCTTCCATGTCTTAGTAGGTGCAGTGTTGAGCATAGCTTTGATGCAGTGAGAATGGATAGTTGAGAAAAACCCTAACAGACGATTATTTAAAACACTATCCTCTAAGGAATCCATTTTATTCCAACATCTATTCAAAACAGGCAATGAGCGTAGAAGACACTAAATTAATCACACTGAAAGGTTTCATAACCAACTCGGTTTCCCCAGAATGTGTGCCACTCCTCACAATCTACGTCTGTGAGTTCAATTGTCATGGTTACACTCCATAGTTTACTCTAACGTAACAGAGACTCAGGCGCAGAGACTTGCCAACATTTCTGGGCGTTCCCTCCAAATTTGTAATACCCATTTACCCAACCATAGGAAATGTTGAATCCACTGTATCTTCTGTTTTTGATCACCCGCTTACCATGATACACGATGTGTTTGGAATTTGCCCGTTGGCCATAAACACACACTATTATATGCCCCATGAAAGTGCACGTGGTGTCTATTCTTATCTTGTCAGACACACTGTTCAACTCTCCTTAACCGCACTTAATGGCCTCCTCCCTTGAAAAACTTGAAAAGAATGTGTGTGATAGGCTACCGATGAGAAACCATTCCAAAGAACAGCAAACATCCATATGCCACCTGTTGTTCCCTCACTTATCAATGCCTATTGCATGTAAAACAGTCATGAAAAATACAGCTGTACCTCTATAGAAATGTTAACTCCTTCTTTGGAGTGTGACTCTCTGAATTTTTACTTTGCACTGTGTGTACCCTGGTAGGCCTTACTACACATTTAGGTTGACATATGAAACCATAATGTTCATATTGGTTTTTGGGAAAGCTCATTGCAAAGCACTTTATTGGCAGTCCTGACAACAAATGGATGACTGTAAAGAGAAAGACACTTGACATCCCAGTTGAACCTTTGACATTTGAGGACATCTAGTGGTGAGAAAATGAAACACTGCATTGAGGTTATTGCAGTATGTTGATCATAAGCTACTACAGATGCAGCAATATAAAATGCATGGTTTTCTAATAAAACAATTAAAAAAGGCAGTATTATCTATCAATGGTTGTTGTGCCTTTCTTTTATGATATGATGTCCCTCCTCAGTGGCTCCCTCTTCAACGTATCACAACAGAAATGGTCTGTACAGTTTGGTTTAAACACAAGTTTTAAACATCCTCAGGTTACCTTATGTGTGTGTGTGTGTGTGTGTGTGTGTGTGTGTGTGTGTGTGTGTCTGTGTGTGCGTGTGTGTGTGCGCGCGCAGCGAGGTTAAAGTTAGTGACCTTGTGAAGATAATAAAACAGTGTCTAACTGTCAACGACGTGCTAACTCAGCACTCCCGTTACAAGTTTGAACTAATTGCATTAGCAAGATGTTCATATTGAGCTTGGCTTCGTCTGAGTTTGTCTTGGTTCCGAGTCTGCACACATTGGCAAAAAGCGTGTGATTACAGTCCTTGAGGCATGTAATATTAATTAAAAATCATAGACCAAACATTCAGATAGTGCCACGAATTTAAAATGCTGAGCAGCATTACGCTGCAGACATTTTTAACATCTCAGTGGTTTGAGGTCATGTCGCAAGGGGATGTCAACCGGGAAAAAAACATTCTATTAGCTTAAAGATTATTACGCAAACTTTTTTTTTTCAAAGAAAAATATTGAATGTTCTCACTTTTATTTGGTCTCTTGGATCTGGGAGTAGGAAGTAAATATGGAGGCCTTATTCTAACTTTATTGTTCACCTTCCAATGTTACACTTAATGCACTTCGGCCGTGGGCTTCACTGATGCATTGCAAGGTAAGTTAATTCAGAGTAGCTCCAGGAACACCTGGATATAGATTTATTCGTGTTGTAAGTAGTTTATATCAATCTTTTCAGAAATCTAGGATTCATGTCCTTGATCTATATACATATATATATATACATACATACATATATATATATATATATATATATATATATATATATATATATATATATATATATATATATATATATATATATATATATATATATATATATATATATATATATATATATATATATATATATATATATATATATATATATATATATATATACACACAGTGGGGCCAAAAAGTATTTAGTCAGCCACTGATTGTGCAAGTTCTCCTACTTAGAAAGATGAGAGAGGTCTGTCATTTTCATCATAGGTACACTTCAACTATGAGAGACAAAAATGAGAAAAAAAATCCAGGAAATCACATTGTAGGATTTTTAAAGAATTCATTTGTAAATTATGGTGGAAAATAAGTATTTGGTCACCCACAAACAAGCAAGATTTCTGGCTCTCACAGACCTGTAACTTCTTCTTTAAGAAGCTCTTCTGTCCTCCACTCGTTACCTGTATTAATTGAACCTGTTTGACCTCGTCATCTGTATAAAAGACACCTGTCCACAGCCTCAAACAGTCAGACTCCAAACTCAACCATGGCCAAGACCAAAGAGCTGTCGAAGGACACCAGGAAGAAAATTGTAGACCTGCACCAGGCTGGGAAGAGTGAATCTGCAATAGGCAAGCAGGTTGGTGTGAATAGATCAACTGTGGGAGCAATTGTAAGAAAATGGAAGACATACAAGACCATTGATAATCTCCCTCAATCTGGGGCCCCACGCAAGATCTCATCCCGTGGGGTCAAAATGATCATGAGAACGGTGAGCAAAAATCCCAGAACTACACGGAGGGACCTGATGAATGACCTGCAGAGAGCAGTGACCAAAGTAACAAAGGCTACCATCAGTAACACACTACGCCGAGAGGGACTCAAATCCTACAGTGCCAGGCGTGTCCCCCTGCTTAAGCCAGTACATGTCCAGGCCCGTCTGAAGTTTGCCAGAGAGCATATGGATGATCCAGAAGAGGATTGGGAGAATATCATGTGGTCAGATGAAACCAAAATAGAACTTTTTGGTAAAAACTCAACTCGTCGTGTTTGGAGGAAGAAGAATGCTGAGTTGCATCCCAAGAACACCATACCTACTGTGAAGCATGGGGGTAGATACATCATGCTTTGGGGCTGTTTTACTGCAGAGGGGACAGGACGACTGATCCGTGTTAAGGGAAGAATGAACGGGGCCATGTATCGTGAGATTTGAAGCCAAAACCTCCTTCCATCAGTGAGAGCATTGAAGATGGAACGTGGCAGGGTCTTCCAGCATGACAATGATCCCAAACACACCGCTCGGGCAACGAAGGAGTGGCTCCGTAAAAAGCATTTCAAGGTCCTGGAGTGGCCTAGCCAGTCTCCAGACCTCAACCCCATAGAAAATTTGTGGAGGGAGTTGAAAGTCCGTGTTGCCCAGCGACAGCCCCAAAACATGACTGCTCTAGAGGAGATCTGCATGGAGGAATGGGCCAAAATACCAGCTACAGTGTGTGCAAACCTGGTGAAGACTTACAGGAAACGTTTGACCTCTGTCAGTATTGAGTTGAACTTTTGTTATTGACCAAATACTTATTTTCCACCATCATTTACAAATAAATTCTTAAAAATCCTACAATGTGATTTCCTGGATTTTTTTTTCTCATTTTTGTCTCTCATAGTTGAAGTGTACCTATGATGAAAATTACAGACCTCTCTCATCTTTCTAAGTAGGAGAACTTGCACAATCAGTGGCTGACTAAATACTTTTTGGCCCCACTGTATATATATATATATATATATATATATATATATATATATATATATTATATTATAATTCATGCCTGCTTTAAAGAGATATGGTACGACTCATGGAGAGGGATAACTCTGGCGCACGGAGAAAAAAAAGGTACATTGAGCAGCCAAGCTCTCTCCTAGTCCAATCATCATGGCAGTCAGCTGCCATGACAACTGGAGATCTACCATGGTAACCGCTGCATACGAGTCAGTTGTTGTAATATCGTTGGATAGGATTGCTGAAATAGAATGCGTAATGATTTGGTACACAATCCATTTTTACGGGCCATTGAACTATTAACTATTTCATTTATTTTCAGTGTTCTGCAATAAGAACATTGTACAGTATTTAAATAATCCCTAAAGCTGTCAAACAGCTTGGCAGGAAAATGTTTTCAAACAAACTGTTTTGAGTAAAACTTTATTTTCTCAGTGCATGAACAGAACACCATGTCATTGTCATATCCCTTCGATCCATTTGAAATATTTTCTGGCTTTTTTTACATACAAAAATAATGGAGTGATAATACATCTCTATTCTTTTCCTCTGAAGAGTACTCAGTTGGTATTTATAAAGGTGTTGTACAATATACAAACATTTACAACTAATGTACCCATAATGTATAATGTAGAAGAGACAACACAAGGATTCTTTTTTTTTCTTTCAATGACGCAATGCAAGGCCACATCATGATACACGGAAAACAAATGGTTCTCGGTAAAAATAATTCAAAGTTAAACAACAAAGCAATGCCTAGGAGCATTGACTACTTCCACCAGTGTTGAACATGACTCCTCTCTCTAAAGAACTGTGGTCACCTTTGTCTGAGGGGTTGGTCACCCAACAAGTCTATTGCATACAACCGGTTGAACCTCACCAACCACTTTGTGAATGGTCCTGTCCTTCAGTTATATTAAACTCTACTGTACAGAAAAGTAATATCACGTACTGGAGCCGAGTCACAGCTTTAATAGTGATCCATTTGAAATCCCTTTATCCACCAGCTGGCTTCCTCGCTGTGTCACACATTGTCAGGTGCTACGTTATTGTCTTCCCTGAGCTCTTGTGGCCATGCTGTCACCATCAGCCTGGCACAGCCTGATACATTACGCAATATTCTCACTAGTTACAATTCCTTTTTTTTGACCAAGCAACAAGCCAGAGCTTTTATGAAATAAAACAAAGCACTGTAATAATATTGGCAACAGGTCAGCAAGATATGGAGATGAAAGTAGTTCTGTGCTACAAGGGCAGGTGGATGGTCATTCAAATCATTTAACGCTTAAAAGAATAGATGATGCGAATGTTGACATGTTTAAATATATTGACCTTTAAAACACATTGTATTTTGAGTGATGGCAACTTTTGGTACGGTACATATAACATGGTAGTCTGTCTATACATTTCATGAACTACAAAAAGCGATGGTATTTCCTACCACTGAACTACATTGGAGGGATGATGAAAGTTCAAATACCCTAGCTTTGACCTTTGAACTCTTACCAAAAGGTGGGTTGGCTCTGCACGACTACACATACATATAATAATCTATAATTTCAATAAATTACACACAGGTTATCGTACACATAGTAAACAATATCTCATACCACAAGTTTCTGGTCTTTTGCAAGGATATACTTTATATTAAAGATATTCATTTCTAGATAATTGAACAGTCTAAAATCCGTTGTAAAGTGAATTCTTTCTGGTTAGTTAAGCTCAAGTCAGAGCAGGAACAATGTCAGTATTTACACACACGGAGAAAGGGAAGGTCCTCAGATGTGTTTAAAAGAAGGCGTGCAAGAAAAACAAACGTATGGACCGACTGCATGCAGCTGAGCAAACCCTGAATATCAAAACAAAATGGCCCTTTCAAATGAACAGCCCAGCGGCGAGGAGGAGGCTGTAGATAACCAGACGTGGAAATCAAACCCTGGATGATTGGCAGTCCCGCTTCACCAACAGGTCAGAAGCAGCAGCCCCGTTCTCTGTTGTTGCATATGAGATCATTGCATTTCGATGGATGACGTGTGGTTAGAAGAATTAATTCCACCCGGGAACCCCCCCCTCCAAAAAACATTGGCACATATTCACATTTTTGCTTTGTGTCAGGATCTGGCACGATTCTGTGCATGCCACACATGCTTAGGGTCCTGCATCCCGGAAGCGAAGGTTTCTGAAGCAGCACAGAAGGCAGAGAGACTGAGGGGCAGTTCAACAGGGAGAGCTGGAGCTGCCCTCCACATCGTCAGATAAATAAAGAACAACAAAAAAAAGTCAAAGGTGAAAGGTCCTAGGTTTATTCTCTTCTTTCTTTTTCTTTTTCTTTTTCTTTTATTCTAACAATGTTGACACTGTTCGGTGTGCTGTGTTCCTGTCTGTCTGGGTTCCCTGCCTCCATCAGAAGGGGTCACGGAAGACCTCCTCCTCTGTCAGGATTTTGGCTGAGCTGGGCACCTTCCATGGGCCAGGACTGAGAGTTCCTTTCAGGCTTAGAGGGACTGCCTCCGCACTGTCCATGGCGGTCCTAACTGCCTCCTCCTTAGAGGTGCTACTGCCTGTTCTGGCTGGCTCCTCTTTTGGCAGGGCAGCCGAGTGTTTCCTGCTCCTCACTTCTTTGTTGGGAATTCTCGTCTCCTTCCTGGCGCTGGCCTCTTTGCTCATTTCCCTGTCCTCGGTTCTGACTCTGCTCCTCCCTGTTGTATCTCTTTGGCCTGACTCTGCTGCTCTCTGAGAGTGTTGGACTGCTTGAGGACTGGTCCCATGGTACCCTGGCTTCTTCCCCTTCCTAGCCTGCGTGTGGTTGATATGGGGGCCCTCCACGTTCCCCTCCATCTTGTCTGTGCTTAACCTCCCACTGGCAACCGTCCTTTGGACACGTTTGATCTCATTATCAAAGGTCCCTTTGCCCTTTGACCAATCGTTTGATCTGCTTGGCAGGCCTCGAGGCTTCTCTGTGTCCTCTTGTCCACCTCCGGTGGGCGTCCTCTGGCTTGACGAGCGCTTTTCTCTCGTTTGAGGAAACCTCCTGTTCAAGCTCTGCTCTGCCTCCTGAGTCTCCTCCCTGCCTGTCTTTCGGGGGCTGTGGGAGCGTTCTTTGGCTTTGGAAAATGTCTCACCTGCTTTCATTGGGGTTCTCGGCTCTTTGCCGTCTTTAGGCCTGGTCCTCTTGTGGAAGTTACTGTGCTGCTCAGCGGTGCTTGGAGAGGGCCGTCCTGCCTGCTCGTCTACCCGCTCCTGGCTGCACTCAACTGGGGCAGAGCCTCGGCTGCCTCGGGGCAATGTGGTTCTGGGAGACAGGGAGCTCCAGGCGGGGATCTCCTGCAGTCCGCTGGAGAAAGGGGAGGAACCTGAGGTGGAGGTGGGGGCGGGGAATGGAGAGGAGAGCGGTGGCCTGTCAGAGACTAATGCCTCTCTGGAAAAGCTGGTGGGTGATGTGATTGGCTGATTACCTAGAAAGGGAGAGGTGAGAAGTAGGATACACACATAAATACTCACCACAAATACACATGGTAGAGTTCATTTAAAATAACCCAAAACAAACCCAGACTCGTATGAACTACTTTAGATAGATAAAGATGTAAAGGAAGTTAGAGACCAGTAGATAAATTGAGAGAAGGAAGGAATTACCCAGGTTAAATAAGAGAGACCAGTAGATAAAGAGAGAGAAGGAATTACCCAGGTAAAGGAAGAGAGACCAGTAGCAGCAGTGAAGCTGTTAGTGTTGGTGCTCGTTTGAATAGTAGCAAAGAGAAGATGAAGCTGTACTACCTGCATCAGAGGAAGAAAAGAGAGGAACAGGAGGAGAGTGTGAGGAAATAACACACAACAACTCCCACCACAAGGAAATACAAAGATTTGAATTTAAAAAACACTTTATTTCACACTGCTGCAGAAGTTCCTTTTCCACTGATTAGTTAGCCACTCTAGCTATCCCCACAAATTATTTACATTTCTTTTTTTTTTAAAGAAACAAGGAAATAGAAAGAGAGGGAGAAAGAGAGAGCGAGAGAGAGAGAGGGGGGGATAGAGAGAGAGAGATAGAGAGAGAGATCCATTTATGAGATGCTCAACAATAAGCTATACTAATTAGCAGTTTAATGGCATCAGTAAATCATGGAGTAATGGGACTATGTGACAATGCTGGCCTGACTTAACCACAGCTAATGGGTCCGCCTTTTAAAACATGCCCCACATTTCATACAGCGCCTATTAATACAACTAATAAACCTTTAAATAATCCCAGAGCCTTGGAAAATAGATCACCAAGGGGATGTACCAACAAGATAGCGCCAGTTTCAGACGTAATTTCGTCGCAAGGTGCAGCACTGCACATGGCTAAAACCGCATTATTGCCTGAACGCCTGCAGGAGCGCAGAATGACAAGTTGTGCTTTTATTAATCATGTATGTGCATTCATGGGAGGGTCGAGGGAAAAGTGGGAAACATGTGAGGGGATGCGGAAGGAGAAACGGATTGCGTATTCAGTTAAATGTGTTCAAACTGCAGGGGTGAGGAGTAAAATGAAAAGGCACAGCATGCGCTTTCTGTGGCCTGGCCAAGTCGCTGTTTGTGCTGCACTCTCTAA
>CM030173.1:43755659-43760659 GCA_017639675.1 Aplochiton taeniatus
GGCCTGAGGGGTGGAGTCCACCAAACAGTCCAGGGTCTCTGTACTGGCAGTCATCTCCTGTCTCTGATGGATGGACACACGCACGCACGCACAGACACACAGACACACACACACACACACACACAGACACACAGACACACAGACACACAGACAGTTGTTATGATAGAGTCAACACAGGGCCTGTCTGTTTTAGCTGGACTACTTTCTGTCCTCCTAGCTTCTCTCTCTTTTTGGTTAAATCCCAATGCCCTTGGGGCCGACCTTGACCTGGGAGGCTCTCAGCCCACTTCATTTAAAGTGTGTGCAGTTAATTAAGCCAGGCCCAATGGCTGGGGATAGAAGGGAGATATAAAGGGAGAGAGAGGCCATTCCACTGGGGAGGGACGTCACACCGCCTAGCTTCCTCTGGCTCTTTGAACTCCATGGGATTTTAATGTAACATACAATAGCCGGGCCAAACGGCGTCACGGAGTTACCCCTGACCTCAGCGCCTGACCTCTTCAGACGGGAAGGCCCAGCTCTTTCCCTGAAAGATGCCCCAGTAATAAACCACGGTGTCTTAAGTGCTTCTTCTTGCCACTTCATTACAATGGATAAAGGCTAAAGACCTGAGACCAGCGCTGAATGGAAGTCATTAAGACAGTTTTTCAAAGCAAACAAAAGGAGGCGCCTTAGAGCATAATCAATATTCAAATTTATGGCTATCGTTTAATGCGCTGAAAGCGTGCTCGTCTGGAACTCAAGGACAATAGGCTTTGAAATGAAAAGGGGGGGATGGGGGGGGGGGGGGGGGGGGGGGGGGGGGGCGAGGGGGGGATAAGTGCCCCCGGGGGGGAAGAGCAAGCAAAGAGAGAGATCTGTTTTTACTCACAGGCTTCAGGCTTTTCACAGGAGTTGTTTGACCTACGGAGAGAAAAGGATAAAGGGTTTAGAGATGTTGTTTTAAAAAGCATTCGCCGTGGCTGCAACTCTCGCCAGTAGAGGACAGTGCTTCCCCAATAAGAGCTGAAAAGGCAGGGAACTGGAAAAAGAAGCGGTGTTTTAAGAACTGAAAACTCTGGAGGTTTACCACCGCACTACGGCACACTCCATCAAGGAAACCCCGTCAGACTGTGATTAAGGACCGACAGGGGATTGACTGACAGGCAGGAACAGGAGGAGGCAGGAACAGGAGGAGGCAGGAACAGGAGGAGGCAGGAACAGGAGGAGGCAGGAACAGGAGGAGTAACTCAGTGTCAATGAAAACGAGCCAGTGAGGGATGGCGACGGACTCAAGCAAAGAATTCAATGACCAATAACTCTGTGTCAACAGTAGCTACAGTACACCCTCACATCCTCTCCCTCTCAAAGGGCCTGTTCTGCGCTGAGCAGTCACTGAGGCCCCCGGCTGTATTCATACATGAATGGAGAACCCCAGCGGGCTCTGATGAGCGTGAAGAGGTTAATGGAGCCTGATGTTAACCGGAGAAGCTACTCCATTTTTCCGCTCCATTGTGAGGGACTTCACCCAGGGACTGCTGTCAAGGACTGGATATGTGGAAGATGTGTTATTATGCTCCATCTCTCTCTCCATCTCTCTCTCTTCCATTTCTTAATTTCTCCATCTCTCTCTCTCTCTCTCTTCCATCTCTCCAGCTCTCTCTTTTCCATCTCTTCATCTCTCCATCTCTTTCTCTCTTCCATCTCTCCATCTCTCTCTCTTCCATCTCTCCATCTCTCTCTCTCTTCCATCTCTCCATCTCTCCATCTCTCCATCTCTCTCTCTTCCATCTCTCCATCTCTCTCTCTCTCTTCCATCTCTCCATCTCTCTCTCTCTCTTCCATCTCTCCATCTCTCTCTCTCTCTTCCATCTCTTCATCTCTCCATCTCTCTCTCTCTCTCTCTCTCTCTCTCTTCCCTCTCTTCATCTCTTCATCTCTCCATCCCTCTCTCTCTTCCATCTCTCCATCTCTCTCTCTCTCTCTTCCATCTCTTCATCTCTCCATCTCTCTCTCCCTTCCATCTCTCCATCTCTCTCTCTTCCATCTCTCCATCTCTCTCTCTTCCATCTCTCTCTCTTCCATCTCTTCATCTCTTCACCTCTCTCTCTTCCATCTCTCCATCTCTCTCTCTTCCATCTCTCCATCTCTCTCTCTTCCATCTCTCTCTCTTCCATCTCTTCATCTCTTCACCTCTCTCTCTTCCATCTCTCCATCTCTCTCTCTTCCATCTTTCCATCTCTCTCTCTTCCATCTCTTCATCTCTCCATCTCTTCATCTCTTCACCACTCTCTCTTCCATCTCTCCATCTCTCTCTCTTCCATCTCTTCATCTCTCCATCTCTCTCTCTTCCATCTCTCCATCTCTCTCTCTTCCATCTCTCCATCTCTCTCTCTTCCATCTCTCCATCTCTTCATCTCTCTCTCTTCCATCTCTTCATCTCTCCATCTCTCTCTCTTCCATCTCTTCATCTCTTCACCTCTCTCTCTTCCATCTCTCCATCTCTCTCTCTTCCATCTCTTCATCTCTCCATCTCTCTCTCTTCCATCTCTTCATCTCTCCATCTCTCTCTCTTCCATCTCTCCATCTCTCTCTCTTCCTTCTCTCCATCTCTCTCTCTTCCATCTCTTCATCTCTTCACCTCTCTCTCTTCCATCTCTCCATCTCTCTCTCTTCCATCTCTCCATCTCTCTCTCTTCCATCTCTTCATCTCTCCATCTCTCCATCTCTCTCTCTTCCATCTCTCTCTCTTCCATTTCTTCATCTCTTCACGTCTCTCTCTTCCATCTCTCCATCTCTCTCTCTTCCATCTCTTCATCTCTCCATCTCTCTCTCTTCCATCTCTCCATCTCTCTCTCTTCCATCACTTCATCTCTTCACCTCTCTCTCTTCAATCTCTCTATCTCTCTCTCTTCCATCTCTCTCTCTTCCATCTCTTCATCTCTCCATCTCTCTCTCTTCCATCTCTCTCTCTTCCATCTCTTCATCTCTCTCTCTTCCATCTCTTCATCTCTCCATCTCTCTTCCATCTCTCTCTCTTCCATCTCTCCATCTCTCCATCTCTCTCTCTTCCATCTCTCTCTCTTCCATCTCTTCATCTCTTCACCTCTCTCTCTTCCATCTCTCCATCTCTCTCTCTTCCATCTCTTCATCCCTCCATTCTCTCTTCTGCTCCAGGCTCCACACACTGTTTCCCAACCAAGCATCTCCGGTCTGCACACTGAGTGAGTGGGGTAGGACTTGATGCTACCAGTAGGCTTATCTGAGCAGGGTGTGTGTGTGTGTGTGTGTGTGTGTGTGTGTGTGTGTAAGTGGGGTAGGCCTGATGCTGACAGCAGGGTTATCTGAGCAGGGTGTGTGTGTGTGTGTGTGTGTGTGTGTGTGTGCGTGTAAGGAAGAGGAGGTGCGGGAAGAGGAGGTGTGTATGTCTCTGGGAGAGAGGAAGAAGAGGGAGGGAGGGAGGGAGAGGGTGTGTGTGTCTCTAGGCCAGGGTTAGAGGTGGGGTTCCAGGGTTAGGGTTAGGGTTAGAGGTGGGGTTCCAGGGTTAGGGTTAGGGTTAGAGGTAGGGTTCCAGGTCGACATCCCTCTGGGTCTCCCACACCGACCAGCGGATATTCTCCTGCAATCCTTTGCAATGAAGATCAAAGGAGAGCCTCGTGGAGCAGCAGGGGAACGACCGATAGAGCAGGAGACGAATGGAAGGTGCTCCCCTCTCTCTCTCCCTCTCTCTCCCCCCCCCCCCCCCCCCCCCCCCCCCCCTCTCTCTCTCTCTCTCTCTCTCTCTCTCTCTCTCTCTCTCTCTCTCTCTCTCTCTCTCTCTCTCTCTCTCTCTCTCTCTCTCTCTCTCTCTCTCTCTCTCTCTCTCTCTCTCTCTCTCTCTCCCCCTCTCCCCCTCTCTCCCTTCCGAGGATCAGGCATTTCTCTGTGCTTATGTAACTTCCCCTCTCAGGACTGAAACAGACTGCAGCAGGCCTGACTGACAGACACAGACAGAGGGAGGGAGGGATGGAGGGGGGGAGGGAAGGGGAAGCTGGCTGAGGAGTAGGTGTCCATAGGGATGCTACAACACTATGCAGAGTACATACCAAACATGGTGGACTTGAGTGGCTAAGGGGGGTGGTGGAGGGGTTAAGTGTTAACTATTAAGTAATAGTTAAGTGGTAACTATTAAGTAATAGTTAAGTGTTAACTATTAAGTAATAGTTAAGTGTTAACTATTAAGTAATAGTTAAGTGTTAACTATTAAGTAATAGTTAAGTGTTAACTATTAAGTAATAGTTAAGTAGTGACACTATTCAACACTAACGTTAGCAGGTACATGCATGTTTGTAGCGCAGGAACACAACGTAAGTCTGGATAGAGGTGAGAAAAAACAACCATGCATGCCATGCATGCAGGCAGATTTGTATCCATCCATCAACACACAGACAGACAGACAGACAGACAGACAGACAGACAGACAGACAGACAGACAGACAGACAGACAGACAGACAGACAGACAGACAGACAGACAGACAGACAGACACACACACACACACACACTATTAGCCTGACCTCCTCGGAGCACCAGCACGTTGACCTCACTGCCAACGGGCAGGTCCTTGAGGATGTCTACCACCTGGGCATGAGTCAGCGTCTGGACGTTCTGGCGGTTGATTTCTTTGATGACGTCGCCCTTCAAGAGGCCCTGGCACCACTGGGCATCCAGGATCATCTTCACCTGCAGCGGGCACAACGCGTTCATACTCAGTATGTTATGTACTGTTATGTTACGTTACGCTACGCTATGCTACGTTACGTTATGTACTGTTATGTTATGTACATGTATGTATATGTATGTACTGTTATGTTAGCTAATGGTAGGTGCTATGGTGCAGGATCATCTTCACCTGAAGCGGGCACAACACGTTCATACGCAGTATGTTATGTTATGTTATGTACTGGTATGTCATGTTATGTTATCTACTGGTATGTTATGTTATGTTATGTACTGGTATGTTATGTTATGTTATGTACTGGT
>CM030173.1:43765659-43778159 GCA_017639675.1 Aplochiton taeniatus
CAGAGTTTAAACAGTGTTCTGGAGGTTCTCTGACAGAGTTTAAACAGTGTTCTGGAGGTTCTCTGACAGAGTTTAAACAGTGTTCTGGAGGTTCTCTGACAGAGTTTAAACAGTGTACTGGAGGTTCTCTGAGAGAGTGTAAACAGTGTCCTGGAGGTTCTCTGAGAGAGTTTAAACAGTGTTCTGGAGGTTCTCTGACAGAGTTTAAACAGTGTTCTGGAAGTTCTCTGAGAGAGTTTAAACAGTGTTCTGGAGGTTCTCTGAGAGAGTGTAAACTGTACTGGAGGTTTTCTTACAGAGTTTAAACAGTGTTCTGGAGGTTCTCTGAGAGTTTAGTTTCCCGCTGGGTGGATCAGCTGAACCTCATTTACATAATGACATTCCAATGGGTTGATGAAGTCAACATGGAATCCTTTTTTATGTCTCCCTCCTTCTCCAACTGTGACGGAGATAAAAACATGGCTGTTGTGTGTTTGAGCTTGTGAGAGGAATGCAAACAGACAGACATGGAGAGGGAGAGAGACAGAGCGATTGTGGTGTGTGAGCGTGTTGTATGTTTGTCAGAGAGTCCCAACGGTAGGATTCGGCGCCAACATTTGTTGACAGCATTAAAAAGACAGGATGAGTCCTGAAAGATGGCTGTGCTTTTATTGACAAACCTTTGTTGGGATATTGATTCCATCCAAACAAATATGTGACCAGCACATTGCGTTTCAAAATCTGAAAATAAGAGTTAGGAGTTTGAATAGACAGAGAAAAAGTGTGACTATTTTCTGTTTGGAAGCTGAAGAAGCACTGATGCTGTCAGATGGCCGGGATATTTATTACCTTCAGATATTACTGACTGGCTGGCTGGGTAGCTGGCTGCTGTGTGGCTGGCTAACTGGCTAGCTGACTGGCTGGCTAACTGGCTGAATGACTGGCTGGCTGGCTGGAAAGTTGATAGTCTTACTATTTGGCTGGCTGTATGTTTGTATGGCTGGTTGGCTGGTTCTATGGCTGGTTGGCTGGTTATATAGCTGGTTGGCTGGTTATATGGCTGGTTGGCTGGTTATATGGCTGGTTGGCTGGTTCTATGGCTGGCTGGCTGGTTATATGGCTGGTTGGCTGGTTATATGGCTAGTTGGCTGGTTGGCTAGTTATATGGCTGGTTGACTGGTTATATGGCTGGCTGGCTGGTTATACGGCTGGTTGGCTGGTTATATGGCTGGTTGGCTGGTTATAAGACTGGTTGGCTGGTTATATGGCTGGTTGGCTGGTTATATGGCTGGTTATATGGCTGGGAGGTAGATGGTCAGCCTGTTTGTCTGGTTGGCTGGTTGGTTGATTATATGGCAGGCAGGCTAGTTATATGGCTGGTTGGCTGGTTATATGGCTGGTTGACTGGTTATATGGCTGGTTGGCTGGTTATATGGCTGGTTGGCTGGTTATATGGCTGGTTGGCTGGTTATAAGACTGGTGGACTGGCTATCTGACTGGGAGGTAAATGGTCAGGATGTTTGACTGGGAGGTAAATGGTCAGGATGTTTGACTGGGAGGTAAATGGTCAGGATGTTTGACTGGGAGGTAAATGGTCAGGATGTTTGACTGGGAGGTAAATGGTCAGGATGTTGGACTGCATCCTTACTTGCTCAACACAACACTTCAGTCTCTTCTGAACTGCTGTCTGTCTCCCAAAAACTGCAAGGGAATATCTGTCCAAAACGTTTGGCAGAGCCGATGAGTGTAGCCCCCAGTGTGAGGGCTGTTTGGGTTTCCTCCTATGGCAACCCTCTGAAAGCACCACTCCATTGTACAGCCAGCAGGGAGGTGGTGGTTGGCTGCCTGCTGGCCTCTGAAGTAGTCTTGTTATGCTTGGCCATGCTCTTCCCACCAGCGCCCCCACCCCCACCCCCACCCCCACCCCCACCCCCACCAGTTCTGTGACAAAGTCCTGCGTTGCCACTGGTACAACCATAGAGACAGTGTTCTATCTCCACACACACACCACTGGTACAACCATAGAGACAGTGTTCTATCTCCACACATACACCACTGGTACAACCATAGAGACAGTGTTCTATCTCCACACACACACCACTGGTACAACCATAGAGACAGTGTTCTATCTCCACACATACACCACTGGTACAACCATAGAGACAGTGTTCTATCTCCACACACACACCACTGGTACAACCATAGAGACAGTGTTCTATCTCTACACATTACACCACTGGTACAACCATAGAGACAGTGTTCTATCTCCACACACACACCACTGGTACAACCATAGAGACAGTGTTCTATCTCCACACACACACCACTGGTACAACCATAGAGACAGTGTTCTATCTCCACACACACACCACTGGTACAACCATAGAGACAGTGTTCTATCTCCACACACACACCACTGGTACAACCATAGAGACAGTGTTCTATCTCCACACACACACCACTGGTACAACCATAGAGACAGTGTTCTATCTCCACACATACACCACTGGTACAACCATAGAGACAGTGTTCTATCTCCACACACACACCACTGGTACAACCATAGAGACAGTGTTCTATCTCTACACATACACCACTGGTACAACCATAGAGACAGTGTTCTATCTCCACACACACACCACTGGTACAACCATAGAGACAGTGTTCTATCTCTACACATACACCACTGGTACAACCATAGAGACAGTGTTCTATCTCCACACACACACCACTGGTACAACCATAGAGACAGTGTTCTATCTCCACACACACACCACTGGTACAACCATAGAGACAGTGTTCTATCTCCACACACACACCACTGGTACAACCATAGAGACAGTGTTCTATCTCCACACACACACCACTGGTACAACCATAGAGACAGTGTTCTATCTCCACACATACACCACTGGTACAACCATAGAGACAGTGTTCTATCTCCACACACACACCACTGGTACAACCATAGAGACAGTGTTCTATCTCCACACACACACCACTGGTACAACCATAGAGACAGTATTCTATCTCCACACATACACCACTGGTACAACCATAGAGACAGTGTTCTATCTCCACACATACACCACTGGTACAACCATAGAGACAGTGTTCTATCTCTACACATACACCACTGGTACAACCATAGAGACAGTGTTCTATCTCCACACACACACCACTGGTACAACCATAGAGACAGTGTTCTATCTCCACACACACACCACTGGTACAACCATAGAGACAGTGTTCTATCTCCACACACACACCACTGGTACAACCATAGAGACAGTGTTCTATCTCTACACATACACCACTGGTACAACCATAGAGACAGTGTTCTATCTCCACACATACACCACTGGTACAACCATAGAGACAGTGTTCTATCTCCACACACACACCACTGGTACAACCATAGAGACAGTGTTCTATCTCTACACATACACCACTGGTACAACCATAGAGACAGTGTTCTATCTCTACACATACACCACTGGTACAACCATAGAGACAGTGTTCTATCTCCACACATACACCACTGGTACAACCATAGAGACAGTGTTCTATCTCTACACATACACCACTGGTACAACCATAGAGACAGTGTTCTATCTCTACACATACACCACTGGTACAACCATAGAGACAGTGTTCTATCTCCACACATACACCACTGGTACAACCATAGAGACAGTGTTCTATCTCCACACACACACCACTGGTACAACCATAGAGACAGTGTTCTATCTCTACACATACACCACTGGTACAACCATAGAGACAGTGTTCTATCTCCACACACACACCACTGGTACAACCATAGAGACAGTGTTCTATCTCTACACATACACCACTGGTACAACCATAGAGACAGTGTTCTATCTCCACACATACACCACTGGTACAACCATAGAGACAGTGTTCTATCTCCACACACACCACTGGTACAACCATAGAGACAGTGTTCTATCTCCACACACACACCACTGGTACAACCATAGAGACAGTGTTCTATCTCCACACACACACCACTGGTACAACCATAGAGACAGTGTTCTATCTCTACACATACACCACTGGTACAACCATAGAGACAGTGTTCTATCTCCACACACACCACTGGTACAACCATAGAGACAGTGTTCTATCTCTACACATACACCACTGGTACAACCATAGAGACAGTGTTCTATCTCCACACATACCACTGGTACAACCATAGAGACAGTGTTCTATCTCCACACACACCACTGGTACAACCATAGAGACAGTGTTCTATCTCCACACACACACCACTGGTACAACCATAGAGACAGTGTTCTATCTCCACACACACACCACTGGTACAACCATAGAGACAGTGTTCTATCTCTACACATACACCACTGGTACAACCATAGAGACAGTGTTCTATCTCCACACACACACCACTGGTACAACCATAGAGACAGTGTTCTATCTCCACACACACACCACTGGTACAACCATAGAGACAGTGTTCTATCTCTACACATACACCACTGGTACAACCATAGTGACAGTGTTCTATCTCCACACACACACCACTGGTACAACCATAGAGACAGTGTTCTATCTCTACACATACACCACTGGTACAACCATAGAGACAGTGTTCTATCTCCACACATACACCACTGGTACAACCATAGAGACAGTGTTGTATCTCTACACATACACCACTGGTACAACCATAGTGACAGTGTTCTATCTCCACACACACACCACTGGTACAACCATAGAGACAGTGTTCTATCTCTACACATACACCACTGGTACAACCATAGAGACAGTGTTCTATCTCCACACATACACCACTGGTACAACCATAGAGACAGTGTTGTATCTCTACACATACACCACTGGTACAACCATAGTGACAGTGTTCTATCTCTACACATACACCACTGGTACAACCATAGAGACAGTGTTCTATCTCTACACATACACCACTGGTACAACCATAGTGACAGTGTTCTATCTCTACACATACACCACTGGTACAACCATAGAGACAGTGTTCTATCTCCACACACACACCACTGGTACAACCATAGAGACAGTGTTCTATCTCTACACATACACCACTGGTACAACCATAGAGACAGTGTTCTATCTCTACATATACACCACTGGTACAACCATAGAGACAGTGTTCTATCTCTACACATACACCACTGGTACAACCATAGAGACAGTGTTCTATCTCTACATATACACCACTGGTACAACCATAGAGACAGTGTTCTATCTCTACATATACACCACTGGTACAACCATAGAGACAGTGTTCTATCTCTACATATACACCACTGGTACAACCATAGAGACAGTGTTCTATCTCTACATATACACCACTGGTACAACCATAGAGACAGTGTTCTATCTCTACACATACACCACTGGTACAACCATAGAGACAGTGTTCTATCTCCACACACACACCACTGGTACAACCATAGAGACAGTGTTGTATCTCTACACATACACCACTGGTACAACCATAGAGACAGTGTTCTATCTCTACACATACACCACTGGTACAACCATAGAGACAGTGTTCTATCTCTACACATACACCACTGGTACAACCATAGAGACAGTGTTCTATCTCTACACATACACCACTGGTACAACCATAGAGACAGTGTTCTATCTCTACACATACACCACTGGTACAACCATAGAGACAGTGTTCTATCTCTACACATACACCACTTCTATCTCTACACATACACCACCTTCTCACAGCTCTGTGATCAATTATAAATCCTGTCAGCGCTATTTTTAATTCATAGTGTTTACAAAAGACAGCAGTGTGGCTTGTCTGGAGAGGGTTGGGGAAAATGCTGTGCCAAGATCCAGTGCTGGTAGGCGAGGGCCCAGAGTGGAGTAGTTCACACAGGGGCACTTCAGCTGCCATGTCACATTGACCTTGTTTGAAGACAGGCAATAAGATCCTATCACTCAGTAGAGAAGGCTTGAATAGGATCAACTTTGGAAAAGACAAAGGGATTCTTTTGAACAAAAGTAGAGGGCTCTTCAACGGGGACTCTTGCCAGTTACCTTGGAGGCCTTTTAGAACGCACTAGTGTAGCTTGTTAATGAGAAACATTACAGCTGCAAGTCACAAGCCTCTCAAGGGATGATGCTGTTGTTCCAAACAAAGAATACAAAGAAGATAAAAAAAAGAAATGTCTGTGCCAAGCAGCAAAAATGATGTGTAAATGTTCAGTGGCACACCAGTGCAGTCTCAATTCATAAACGTGCTAAAAACCAAAGGCCTGGTTTTTGAAATGGTGCAGGTGTTACCTGAGCGAAGTGCTGCCCCCTGCTGGATTGCTGCCGTTTCCATGTTGAGCTTCCTTTTCGCCTCCTGGACAGGGTTCTCAAACTGGGTCTTTTGGTTGATATGACTGAAACATTAAAGGGGAAAAGGGTAGAGTTAAAATGATCCATGCATTATTATACGAATCATACTACCTTGGAAAAGGGGTATACCTTTATGAAATCCATGCATGTGCAACAGAAATACATTATAGTAAGGGAGCTTATATATGCTTCAAGATTAACATCATTGATTTGACTAAACATCTTTACTGTACTGGCCCTTTTAAAACATATATAAAGCTGTCAGCTTTTACATTATAACACTTTAGAGTGTATTCGGTAATGGAGCAGAAAAGGAGGTACAGAAACGTGGCACGAGATCTTATGTAACTCAATCAAATATTCACAGCTTTAGCAGTCCGCTGACAATACAGAGCTCACAGTTATCACAATCCTGTTCCTCTTTACCCCTCGAACAAGTGTGCTCTTCCTCTGGCAGTGGCAGCACCATTGCTTCACAGTGGGTTGTTCATTCCCAACTAAAAGACTGTTGCAAGGAGCGTTTTCTATTTGCCAGCGACTCTTTCAGTCCACAAAGCACTGTGAGTTCCCCATGCCCTGCCATCTCTGCCTAGGAGGCCCTGTCTGCTGCCTCAGTAATAAGAATCCATTTCCTTTTCATCACAACAGATTGCTACCTTTCCTCTCAGAACCCCCCTCCCCCTACCCTACCCCCAATACATACATACATACACACACACACACACACACCTCCTCACCGCTGGCATAATGGCTGTGTTTCACTGATTTCCTGCTAGTGTTAACACGTCTATACACAAATTCCCACATACACTGCACAAGGCACCCACAAACACTCTCACACACACACACACACACACACACACACACACACACACACACACACACACACACACACACTCTCTCTCACACACACACACACACACACACACACAAACAAACAAAACATCGGTGCAGTGAGTGTTCGCCACCAGGTCAATGTGGTGTAACCCACAGAGCTTCAGTTTACCACCCACTGATAAACAATAGGAGACTCTGGATCTGGAGAGGACAACTGTTCTTGGTGAGATTGCTTCCCCCCTGAGTCTTACATAACCATGCTCTGTCGGAGAGCAATGCTCCCTTCCCCTGGTTTAGACCCAATGGCTGCTGTCATATCCCGTACATCCAGAGCTAATATCAATAACAGGCACGGGTGGTTTGAGAAACGAACAGACTTACTCCACATAGTATGTGCCGTACTGTGGGTCGTCGATCTCTTCCCAGCCATAGGGCAGCTCTGCAGACAGAGAGCAGACCATGGTGACAGAAACAACAACAGAGCATGCAAATCAACAACACAGAGAGAGAGAGAGAGGAGCAGGGCTGATATCCGCATACTGAGAGGACAGAACACTGAGGTACCTTAACCTACTTACTTGTTCTTGCTTTATTGTTTCAGATGTAAAGCGCTTTGAGCTGTATTTTATGTATGAAAGCTGCATGTAAATAGTTATTATTATTATTACCCAGCATGGTCTGGGATAGTAACACTCCTATTCATGCCCCTCTCTCTGAGCGGCTAGAAATAGGACACGTAAGAAAGTAGCCATGGAAATAACCAACAAATAATTGTTTAAGCTCACAGGCAGGCAGGCTAGAATGGTTTCCATACATCATGCCCTGATGAACATATGAGGGGAAGGGGGGGGGGGCACTCCTCACGCAAGAGAGAGCTTTGGTGCTGCTTCTCTGCAGCAACACACCACTAGGTTTTTCTGACAGGCTTTAAAAATCCATTAGAAAGAGGCTGGCAGGATGCAGCCCCCCCCCCCCACTACCTTATTCACTGTCTGTCCCTGCACTTAGCCAACGTTACAAGCCCTAAGAAGGGGGAGGCCATGCTTGGCACTTTTAGGGCAGCTGTAGACAAAAGCATGAGTCGTGCTGAAGGAAAGACCCAGTTTGGCGTAATTGTATTAAGTGTCATTTCAGCGGAGGTTACATAATCATTCACTGCACATCTGTGAGCGTAGTTGCTACTATATATTTTATGAACTACGTGTGTGTGTGTGTGTGTGCGTGTGTGTGTGTGTGTGTGCGTGTGTGTGTAGCAGGGGGGGGGGTGAAGGGACAGTTGGTCTCACCCCCATCCTCACACTTCTCTGGGGCCTTGGCCTTCTTGGCCAGGCGGGGGTCCAGCCATGTGGTGGTCTTGCTGTTGTGACTGAGGATGACAGACGGACAGCACATTTAATATGCCGGCCTGCTGACGGATAAAGGCATTCTACTGGGTGATGGAAAACAGATTAAAGTAACATACAAATGCAGGGCACCAGTGGGTCAGTAACATTTCAGTACCCCAGTAGATAACAATTGAATGCAGAAAATAAAACCCTTTGTCTCCAAATGTAGATTTAACTTAAAATATCCCTTGAGAAACGCTTTGTAGACATTTTTCTGAAAAAGACAAGAACTAATTTGCCATGAAACGAGCGGACTTTATATGCAACTCATAAACATACATCAAATTACTGAGACTAAACATCCCTTGAACATTGACAGATACCAAATTCATTAAAAAAAAAATACTTTAAACAGTCCATTTAAACGTAAAAATCTCCATTGGCTCCAAAGGCCTGAGGACACCAAAGGCACTACAGTGCATCTTACCTAAACCCCTCACCAGCTTCACATTACATAACACATAATGAACTACGTGCATCACTAATCGAATCAGCACAATCATTTAAATTTGGATTTGCATGATGCCGATCCGACACGGTAATCTGTTGTGTAATAATCAAACATAACATTACACAAGAGCCGAGAGCAGAAGATGAGAGAAAAAAAAAGAAAAGAAAATGGCAGATGTCATTAGATAAACAAACGGCCGTTTTATACTCAATGACAAATAGACAGTTATGTTTACACGCCATGTTCTGACTGGCACAGATAATGGCTCTTTAACAGATCTTCCCAGTGTTAGCTGTTATGCTAGAGCCAGGTTAGCCCCAGTGTTAACTGTTATGCTATGACCAGGGTAGCCCCAGTGTTTGCCGTTATGCTAGAGCCAGGTTAGCCCCAGTGTTTGCCGTTATGCTAGAGCCAGGTTAGCCCCAGTGTTAGCTGTTATGCTATGGCCAGGGCAGTCACAGTATTAGCTGTTATGCTATGGCCAGGATAGCCACAGTGTTATCTGTTATGCTATGGCCAGGGAAGTCACAGTTTTTCTCCAGTAAGGTGGACCAGCAGACAGTGTATTGTGTTTTTGCATGATGTAATCCAGCAGTAGATAGCGCCTCCAACTGTGTCTCTAAATGAAGTAAGCCCTCCCCTCCCCCACGGTGCGTGTTGTGGGTTCCAGTAGCAAGCTGCCATCTTTCTATCAGCTGAGTCCAGCTAACAAGAGGCTTCTATCATTCGTTGGCCCATAGAGAAAGTAGCATTCGGTAATAGACACTGGGAGTAAAGTGAAGGCTGTCTGAACATCTGGATTTCTGTAGGCGATACTGTGCGACACCCTCCGTTGATGACACACCTTGATTACAATGGTTCCCGCTCTAAACCGCTGTAAACGTGGGCTGGTTCGCTAGACACCACAAAGGTTCCAAGGAACCGGTTTGAGAACCAGAGCTCATTTGGTGGAAAAGGTCTGGTGTATGTGTGTGTGTGTGTGTGTGTGTGTGTGTGTGTGTGTGTGTGAGAATAGAGTGAGACCGTCGAAGGAGGAGCCTTATATAGTTCACTCACATGCTGCTTTGCGGAGAGGCAGAAGTATTCATGTTTAAACGTTTATTTCTCCTTAGGCACAGCACTCAGGGTAACTCCTGGAGCTTAACTGCAGCACCAATGAATTGTACTGTGAGGATTACTGGATAGCGGAACAGTCAGTAAACAATCCACCAAACAAACCAAGTGAGGCGCTCTAAGTAGTGGAAGAGTATGATTTGGGTTGGACTGATCTTTAGACAAATGGAGAATACTATGAGTTATGATTTACAATATGATTTTCAATACATCTGGATCCACACTTGATTAGAGAGCCCGAAAGGGGTGGGGGGCGAGAGGGCAGTAGAGAGAGGACGAGACTTAAGAGAGGAAGTATCGGTCCAGTTTGTGGAGTGACTATGTAAAGGGGAGGGGCGAGAGGGCAGTAGAGAGAGGAAGAGACTTAAGAGAGGAAGTATCGGTCCAGTTCGTGGAGTGACTATGTAAAGGGGAGGGGGCGAGAGGGCAGTAGAGAGAGGAAGAGACTTAAGAGAGGAAGTATCGGTCCAGTTCGTGGAGTGACTATGTAAGTAAAGGTAGTTAGGAAGAGCTCGTAAGAGTATCTTGATTGTGTACAAACATGCACGCTTCCTGGATTGATATACTATGTACTGTATTACACTAACAACAGTATGGTCACATCAGAAACTCACTATGCAGTAGACCATGCCTAACCCTACCTCTAACCCTAACCCCTAACTCTAACCCTAACTCTAACCCTAACCAGCAACAGTATGGTCACATCAGAAACTCACTCGATGAAGTAGACCATACCTTACCCTAACTCTAACCCTAACCCCTAACCCTAACTCTAACCCCTAACCCTAACTCTAACCCCTAACCCTAACTCTAACCCTAACCCTAACCAGCAACAGTACGATCAGAAACTCACTCGATGAAGTAGACCATGCCTAACCCTAACCCTAACTCTAACCCTAACCCTAACTCTACCCCTAACCCTCACCCTAACCAGCAACAGTACGATCAGAAACTCACTTGATGAAGTAGACCATACCTAACCCTAACTCTAACCCTAACCCTAACCAGCAACAGTATGGTCAGAAACTCACTCGATGAAGTAGACCATGCCTAACCCTAACTCTAACCCTAACCCTAACTCTACCCCTAACCCTAACCCTAACCAGCAACAGTATGGTCACATCAGAAACTCACTCGATGAAGTAGACCATGCCTAACCCTAACTCTAACCCTAACCCTAACTAGCAACAGTACGGTCAGAAACTCACTCGATGAAGTAGACCATACCTAACCCTAACCCTAACTCTAACCCTCACCCTAACCAGCAACAGTATGGTCACAACAGAAACTCACTCGATGAAGTAGACCATGCCTAACCCTAACTCTAACCCTAACCCTAACTAGCAACAGTACGGTCAGAAACTCACTCGATGAAGTAGACCATACCTAACCCTAACCCTAACCCTAACTAGCAACAGTACGGTCAGAAACTCACTCGATGAAGTAGACCATACCTAACCCTAACCCTAACTCTAACCCTAACTAGCAACAGTACGTCAGAAACTCACTCGATGAAGTAGACCATGCCTAACCCTAACCCTAACTCTAACCCTAACCCTAACTAGCAACAGTACGGTCAGAAACTCACTCGATGAAGTAGACCATACCTAACCCTAACCCTAACTCTAACCCTAACCCTAACCAGCAACAGTACGGTCAGAGACTCACTCGATGAAGTAGACCATACCTAACCCTAACCCTAACTCTAACCCTAACCCTAACTAGCAACAGTACGGTCAGAGACTCACTCGATGAAGTAGACCATACCTAACCCTAACCCTAACTCTAACCCTAACCCTAACTAGCAACAGTACGGTCAGAGACTCACTCGATGAAGTAGACCATACCTAACCCTAACCCTAACTCTAACCCTAACCCTAACTAGCAACAGTACGGTCAGAGACTCACTCGATGAAGTAGACCATACCTAACCCTAACCCTAACTCTAACCCTAACCCTAACTAGCAACAGTACGGTCAGAAACTCACTCGATGAAGTAGACCATACCTAACCCTAACCCTAACTCTAACCCTAACCCTAACTAGCAACAGTACGGTCAGAAACTCACTCGATGAAGTAGACCATACCTAACCCTAACCCTAACTCTAACCCTAACCCTAACCAGCCACAGTATGGTCACATCAGAAACTCACTCGATGAAGTAGACCATGCCTAACCCTAACTCTAACCCTAACCCTAACTAGCAACAGTACGGTCAGAAACTCACTCGATGAAGTAGACCATACCTAACCCTAACCCTAACTCTAACCCTAACCCTAACTAGCAACAGTACGGTCAGAAACTCACTCGATGAAGTAGACCATACCTAACCCTAACCCTAA
>CM030173.1:43783159-43823159 GCA_017639675.1 Aplochiton taeniatus
TGCTTTCGAATTGTGTTCACACCAATTTCTCATCTTTGAGGTCAAATATTTACTTTGTGTCCTAAAAAGCATTCATCTCATGCAGCCTATTGAGCTAAATCATAACTCCTAAGCAGCTTAATTAAAGAATAGGGAAGAGAGCCACAGGGAAATAAGGCTTTTCAGAAAATTAATTACTCAGCATAAACTTGATCTCTTTTTCATTTTTAAACCAGGCTTGAGATTTCACTGTGCTATTAGAAAACCTTTGATCCATCCATTAGTGAGTAAACATTACAAATGTAACGGAGAGGCATTCATACCCCGTGAAGCCTGAAGTCAAAGTCAGTGAGCAGGAAAAGGGCAAAGACGTGGGGAGAAAAGTAAAAACCCTTGGAGAGCATAAAGGATGCCTGCCATTCCAGCGCCACTCACGCACAAAAGACCTGCAGTACTTCAAGATGTCATGTACAAAAGACCTGCAGTACTTCAAGAAGTCATGTACAAAAGACCTGCAGTACTTCAAGATGTCATGCACAAAAGACCTGCAGTACTTCAAGATGTCATGCACAAAAGACCTGCAGTACTTCAAGATGTCATGTACAAAAGACCTGCAGTACTTCAAGAAGTCATGTACAAAAGACCTGCAGTACTTCAAGAAGTCATGTACAAAAGACCTGCAGTACTTCAAGATATCAATACAATAGACCTGCAGTACTTCAAGATGTCATGTACAATAGACCTGCAGTACTTCAAGATGTCATGCACAAAAGACCTGCAGTACTTCAAGATGTCATGTACAAAAGACCTGCAGTACTTCAAGATATCAATACAATAGACCTGCAGTACTTCAAGATGTCATGTACAATAGACCTGCAGTACTTCAAGATGTCATGTACAAAAGACCTGCAGTACTTCAAGATGTCATGCACAAAAGACCTGCAGTACTTCAAGATGTCATGTACAAAAGACCTGCAGTACTTCAAGATATCAATACAATAGACCTGTAGTACTTCAAGATGTCATGTACAATAGACCTGCAGTACTTCAAGATGTCATGTACAAAAGACCTGCAGTACTTCAAGATGTCATGTACAAAAGACCTGCAGTACTTCAAGATGTCATGCACAAAAGACCTGCAGTACTTCAAGATGTCACGTATAATAGACCTGCAGTACTTCAAGAAGTCATGTACAAAAGACCTGCAGTACTTCAAGATATCACGTACAATAGACCTGCAGTACTTCAAGATGTCATGTACAATAGACCTGCAGTACTTCAAGATGTCACATACAATAGACCTGCAGTACTTCAAGAAGTCATGTACAATAGACCTGCAGTACTTCAAGATGTCACGTACAATAAACCTGCAGTACTTCAAGATGTCAATACAATAGACCTGCAGTACTTCAAGAAGTCCCACCGAAAACTGTGCTGTGTGCTGGGGCCCATCCTCCCTCTAACAGAGCAGGAGGATGATGATGAGGAGGAGGAGGAGTCGCTGTCACAACCCGGGGGGTGACCTGTTCCCTCGCCCCCCCCCTCGCCCCCCCCCCCCTGGCTGACACTGATCTGCGTTCTCCCCTGAGATGGCTTCATTAGCAGCGGTGGTGCTGTGATAGCAGCCTGAGATTGCCTCTGGAGGCTAATCCCCCCACCGCCTGTCTGCTGCCTCACGCTGACATTCATCAGCCAGACGCCAGGCCCAACTCCCAGCACCGTGATTAATGACTTACAAACACACGCCGCCGCCCCCGCCCCCACCCCCACCCCCACTCCCACCGACGGGGGCCCCTGATAAACGCGCGCCACAGCGAGCCGACACGAAGGTGTATGAAAGCACCGGTGGAGATTTGTGGGGCCGTTTGTCAGTCTAAAGGGAGCGGGGAGCCCTATAGGGCGACATGCAAGGTGGCCGGTGAGAGAGGCAGAGGCAATGAGCCAGAGAGAGGGAGAGAGAGAGAGAGAGACAGAGACAGAGAGAGAGGGAGAGAGACAGAGACAGAGAGAGAGGGAGAGAGACAGAGACAGAGACAGAGAGAGAGAGAGAGAGAGAGAGAGAGAGAGAGAGAGAGAGAGAGAGAGAGAGTGAGAGTGAGAGAGACAGAGAGAGAGAGAGAGAGAGAGAGAGAGAGATGAGAGAGAGAAGAGAGAGAGAGAGAGAGAGAGAGAGACAGAGAGAGAGAGAGAGAGACAGAGAGAGACACATGTCCTTATACAGTCCCATAACATTGTAACCCTGGTTTGAGGAAAGGGTTACAGGCTGTCCACCAGGTCATGACATGTGAGAGGAAGCTGCTTCTTCTTCTTCATGTCCTCATAAGGCCTTCGTCCTCATATCCCACGTCCATGTATGACCACACGTCAAGCTCCACTCCTCTGTCTGCAGCCCTGCTTGAGTTTCCATTCGAGACGCTGTCATCATCGCCATGGGGATTCCAAAACAGACAGTTCCAAGGGGATTAGAACTCATCACACTCTCACACGTGATTCCTGGTGGCTGGGATGACACACACACACACACTCACTCACTCACTCACTCACTCACTCACTCACTCACTCACTCACTCACTCACTCACTCACTCACTCACTCACTTGACTACAGAAACACATCTGCACACACTTGGATATTGATACACACACACACACACACACACACGAGCACAGTGCACACTCCCAATTCTCAAGTCCACACACTCTGCCCAGCTGTCTGTCCTTGCCTTTGTGTATCTGAGCTGCAGCACTCCTCTCCAAGCTGTGAGGAGTCTGGAGGAGTCAATGTGAGTGAGGGGGGTTTGGACTCCAGACAGACTCCCTCTCCTTCTCTGTAACAGATGGGTAGTGTCTGTCTGGAATGAGACTCTGCCCGGAGGCAGCAGGGCGTCCTGGCACAACCCTCGCCTCACCCCCCCCCCCCACCCCACACACACACACACACACACACACACACACACACACACACACACACACACACACACACACACACACACACACACACACACACACACACACACACACACACACACACACCACCACCATAGAGCAGCTGTCCTGGGCCACACAGGCGCTGGTAAGGAGGGGGGGGGGGGGTGTATCTAGATCCACACTGTAACTAGATCCATACTGTATCTAGATCCACACTGTAACTAGATCCACACTGTATCTAGATCCACACTGTAACTACATCCACACTGTAACTACATCCACACTGTAACTAGATCCACACTGTATCTAGATCCACACTGTAACTAGATCCACACTGTAACTAGATCCACACTGTATCTAGATCCACACTGTAACTAGATCCACACTGTAACTAGATCCACACTGTAACTACATCCACACTGTATCTAGATCCACACTGTAACTAGATCCACACTGTAACTACATCCACACTGTAACTAGATCCACACTGTAACTACATCCACACTGTAACTAGATCCACACTGTAACTACATCCACACTGTAACTAGATCCACACTGTAACTACATCCACACTGTAACTACATCCACACTGTATCTAGATCCACACTGTAACTAGATCCACACTGTAACTAGATCCACACTGTAACTAGATCCACACTGTAACTAGATCCACACTGTATCTAGATCCACACTGTAACTACATCCACACTGTAACTACATCCACACTGTAACTAGATCCACACTGTAACTAGATCCACACTGTAACTAGATCCACACTGTAACTACATCCACACTGTAACTAGATCCACACTGTATCTAGATCCACACTGTAACTAGATCCACACTGTAACTAGATCCACACTGTAACTAGATCCACACTGTAACTAGATCCACACTGCAGCTCTGCTGAACAGAGCTGATCCTACTGGCTTAGCCAATAGAGAGAGAGAACAGGCCCAGCGTGACAGAGGGGAGGGTGGGAGCTGTCTGAGTCAGGGTCAGGGTCAGGGCCAGGGTCAGGGTCAGGGCCAGGGCCAGGGTCAGGGCCAGGGCCAGGGTTAGGGTTAGGGCCAGGGCCAGGTCAGCCATGCACTGGGGAGGAAAGAAACCTTTGGGAATCAAGGACAACTATTTGTTTCCTTTTCAGATGAATTAACTAAGCAGCACTCAGGCACGTCATTAAGAGCCGTTACTAAGACAATTAAGATTAGCTTCAATTAGAAGATACCTTCAGTGCTGCTCCTTTAGGTTCAAGATACCTTCAGTGCTGCTCCTCTAGGTTCATTCTCGTCTTTTTCGTTCAGGTTTCTTTTCAGGTTTGTATTTGGACACGCCCAACGCAAAAAAGTGTTAAAATAAGCTATCTATAACATAGCTTACGTATTTCTCTCTCTTTCAATCTCCATTCTGACCGGAACCATAACATATGTGTACTGGTAAACACACCTCAGTAGTGTGTGTGTGTGTGTGTGTGTGTGTGTGTGTCTAAACGTGCATGGGCTGGGAGATGAAGGTTAGACAGCGGCTGGCTCCTTCCTTTCTCCTGTACTTGGCTCTTCATGAAACCTGACAGCTCTTTCTTTGCTAGGTGGGCTCAATTTAGTCTTCATCTCCAGACCGAGAGCAATGGGATTTAGTGTGTGTGTGTGTGTGTGTCTGTGTGTGTGTGTGTGACACCCTGTCTCTGCGTGTACACGCTAGGTGTGTGTGTGTGTGAGAAACCCTGTCGTTCCTTGTACGTGATGTGTGTGTCTGTGCGTGTGTGTGTGTGTGTGTGTGTCTGTTCTGGTAAGGGCCAACCTGCACCGTCAGCTACAGCTAGGTTTCTGGGAGTCTTAGGGAGAGACAGGATTGACATCCCATACCAGGGATCAGAACCCGAGGAGGAGAGTCAGACAACTTCCCTTAACTCACACACACACACACACACACACACACACACACACACACACACACACACACACACACACACACTATGAAACACTGACACACAGTCACATAATAATGTGTAACAGTAAAGCATAGAGACACTTTGCACATAGCGATGAATAGTTCACACATCCACCTACGAATACACACACACACACACACACACACACACACACACACACACACACACACACACACACACACACACAGACACAGATGCGTGCACACACACACACACACACACACACACACACTTATGCCAAGTCTCTTATTCTCAAGGTGAGGATTTACTTTTCTGTCTGAATTGTCCTTCAGAGTCTATATATAGGAGGAGAAAAGAGAGACAAGGGTCCGTTCATATAACTAGAGATACAACACTAAAATAAACTGTTCATATAACTAGAGATACAACACTCAAATAAACCGTTCATATAACTAGAGATATAACACTCAAATAAACCGTTCATATAACTAGAGATATAACACTCAAATAAACCGTTCATATAACTAGAGATACAACACTCAAATAAACTGTTCATATAACTAGAGATACAACACTCAAATAAACTGTTCATATAACTAGAGATATAACACTCAAATAAACCGTTCATATAACTAGAGATATAACACTCAAATAAACCGTTCATATAACTAGAGATATAACACTCAAATAAACTGTTCATATAACTAGAGATATAACACTCAAATAAACTGTTCATATAACTAGAGATATAACACTCAAATAAATCATTTCCAATTCCTCAGCTGCACGGATTAGGGTTTTTATTTAAGAATGAGCTTAAAGCGAACAGATTAATATGCTACTGCAACATTCACTGAACAACGAGCGAAGGAATCCTCTGCTCCAATCCCTTCATAGCATAAATATACTAGTATCATCTGAGCCCATTGGCTGTTGAAAGCAGGGGGCGGGGCTTAGCATGGCGTCCTAGAGGGACTGAGCTGAACCCAATCCACTGTGTAAATCTTCTTGGTACAAACATAACCCTGAGAAGAGCGTCTTAAGTGACCTTACTTACTCCTTCATCAAATATAAATGTTTGTTGTGGTTACGCATGGTGGGGGGGGCTCCACTGAAGAGTCTTCTGAAAGGAGACGTAACAAATGGCCTCTGGCAGGAAAGACACCCTTCTACATTTGACGTCAGAAGAGAAAATCCCACAGAGGAAACCACTGTGCATAGACGCAGATTATCTGGCTGGTTTTGTCTGGATGTGTGTGTGTGATAAGCAGGGGCTTTCTCTTGGTAAGTGGAGGAGAGGGAGGAGGAGGGGGTGGAGGAGGATGACTAGGAGGGGGAGGAGGAGGATGAGGAGGAGGGGGTGGAGAAGATGAAGGAGGAGGAGGAGGAGATGAAGAAGGAGGGGGAGGAGGAGTGGGAGGATGAGGACGAGATGAAGGAGGGGGAGGAGGAGGATGAGGAGAAGGGGGTGGAGAAGGAGGGGGAGGAGGAGATGAAGGAGGAGGAGGAGTGGGAGGATGAGGAGGAGATGAAGGAGGAGGAGGAGGAGATGAAGGAGGGGGAGGAGGAGGATGAGGAGGAGGGGGTGGAGAAGGAGGGGGAGGAGGAGATGAAGGAGGAGGAGGAGGAGTGGGAGGATGAGGAGGAGATGAAGGAGGAGGAGGAGGAGATGAAGGAGGAGGAGGAGGAGTGGGAGGATGAGGAGGAGATGAAGGAGGAGGAGGAGGAGATGAAGGAGGGGGAGGAGGAGGAGGACGGTTTCTTCCATGAATAACGCATGATGGTAGAGTGGTGAGGCTGGTCGATCCTAACCGCCTGTCTCAAGGTGTGTGTGTGTTTGTGAGTGTGTGTTTGTGAGTGTGTGTTTGTGAGTGTGTGTTTGTGAGTGTGTGTTTGTGAGTGTGTGTTTGTGAGTGTGTGTTTGTGTGTGTGTGTTTGTGAGTGTGTGTTTGTGAGTGTGTGTTTGTGAGTGTGTGTTTGTGAGTGTGTGTTTGTGAGTGTGTGTTTGTGAGTGTGTGGGTAGGGGGTAGGCTGTGCTGCCAGCTGGCTAGTTTCAGCTGGTTGACAGGGCTACAGAGGGTCACCTGCACCGCCCATCTCCACACACACACACACACACACACACTGCTGTCCAGTTGGTATGACGCTCACCATCATAGGTGCCACTCTCCAGCAGCAGTCCGCTCTCCTCCAGGATCCGGAAGTCTCCAACGCTGATGAAGTTGTAGTCGACTCCAGGAACCTCGGAGTCTCTGGGGAGCCGGGTGGTACCTGACAAACAAAACAGTTTAGGAAGCTCTGAAGAAAATCAAGGACATGTGTTTGTGGTTTTTGTGTGTTTCAGTGGTTGTGTGTACACGTGTGTATTTGTATTTGTGGTTTTTGTGTGTTTCAGTGGATGTGTTTTTTTGTGGTATTTGTGTTTCAGGGTATGTGTGTATACGTATGTATTTGTGGTTTTTGTGTGTTTCAGTGGATGTGTGTACATGTGTGTATTTGTGGTTTTTGTGTGTTTCAGTGGATGTGTGTATACGTGTGTATTTGTGGTTTTTGTGTGTTTCAGTGGATGTGTGTACATGTGTGTATTTGTGGTTTTTGTGTGTTTCAGTGGATGTGTGTACATGTGTGTATTTGTGGTTTTTGTGTGTTTCAGTGGATGTGTGTACATGTGTGTATTTGTGGTTTTTGTGTGTTTCAGTGGATGTGTGTATACGTGTGTATTTGTGGTTTTTGTGTGTTTCAGTGGATGTGTGTACATGTGTGTATTTGTGGTTTTTGTGTGTTTCAGTGGATGTGTGTACATGTGTGTATTTGTGGTTTTTGTGTGTTTCAGTGGATGTGTGTACATGTGTGTATTTGTGTTCCTATGCTTTGACTTATTTCTCGTAGACGTAAATCAAGAGGGTGAAAACCACCCAGGAGAACATTTTCTGTGGTGCTTCTTAATATCACAGCTTGTCTAACTAAAAGTAAAAGACAAAGCCAGTCTGCGTGAGTGTGAGTGTGTGTGTGTGTGTGCGAGACAGAAAGATACATTAGCCACAGCCCTGCCTCATTACCACTCAGTCAGTCTGTCTGTGTGTCTGAGCCAGCTTTGGTCTCCACAAAAAAGTCCCCCACAGTCCAATTACCGAGGCCACAGCAGCTGTACCTGCCAAGTCTCTCCCCAGAATCATCACTGCAATGTCACACCAATATTGAAGCTCTTCTATTGGGGAACAGTCGTTGATAATATAATGAGGGTGAACTTGCTTTGAGAGGGTAAGCATCTCTTTGAAAGCAGCAAATCTTTTAGAAAAGGAAAAAAAGAATACTTGTCTGTTCTGCAACGCAGACAATCTGTAATTTACAGATGTTTTTTTTTTTTTAAAAAGCAGGTTTTTTTTTCCAATAAAATGTCAAAGGGTCTAGTCAAAGGAATGTAGTTAATTAAGCAAACAAGAAAAAAGCAAGTAGATGAGAAAGAGCTCTCTTGAGGTAACAAAGTAGAAAAATAGCTCTCTTAAGGTAAAAACAACACCACCAGCACACTGAGATGGTTATGACTATGACTCCTCTTTCTTTCGCTGTGTATGTTTCAGTGTTGAGTGTGAAGATGATAATGGTGATTTATGAGTAGGTTTCTGTGTGTTGTCTTCTTCCGTGTGTGTTGTCTTGGTGTTCCTACAGGAGCCTTTATAAATGGAGGCCACAACTGAGGCCGAGAGCCACACCCCTGCAGCCTCTGTCACTAACAGACAGCCCTAACCTTAACCCTAACCCTAACCCTAACTCTGCCACTAACAGACAGCCCTAGCCCTAACCCTAACCTTAACTCTGTCACTAACAGATAGCCCTAACCCTAACCTTAACTCTATCACTAACAGACAGCCGTAACCCTAACCTTAACCCTAATCCTAACCTTAACTTTGTCACTTACAGACAGCCCTAACCCCAACCCTAACCCTAACTCTGTCACTAACAGACAGCCCTAACCCTAACCCCAACTCACTAACAGACAGACTAACTCTACATGGCTCTGCCACTTACAGACAGACTAACTCTACATGGCTCTGTCACTAACAGACAAACCAACTCTACATGGCTCTGTCACTAACAGACAGACAGACTAACTCTACATGGCTGTCACTTACAGACAGACTAACTCTACATGGCTGTCACTTACAGACAGGCAGACTAACTCTACATGGCTCTGTCACTAACAGACAGGCAGACTAACTCTACATGGCTCTGTCACTAACAGACAGACTAACTCTACATGGCTCTGTCACTAACAGACAGACAGACTAACTCTACATGGCTCTGTCACTAACAGACAGACAGACTAAGTCTACATGGCTCTGTCACTAACAGACAGACTAACTCTACATGGCTCTGTCACTAACAGACAGACAAACTAACTCTACATGGCTCTGTCACTAACAGACAGACAGACTAACTCTACATGTCTCTGTCACTAACAGACAGACTAACTCTACATGGCTCTGTCACTAACAGACAGGCAGACTAACTCTACATGGCTCTGTCACTAACAGACAGACTAACTCTACATGGCTTTCACTAACAGAAAGACAGACTAACTCTACATGGCTCTGTCACTAACAGACAGACTGACTAACTCTACATGGCTCTGTCACTAACAGACAGACTAACTCTACATGGCTCTGTCACTAACAGACAGACAGACTAACTCTACATGGCTCTGTCACTAACAGACAGACAGACTAACTCTATATGGCGTTTGTTTGAGTATTGTTAATGTTGGCACTTTCAAAATGCCATTGGGCCTTGCTGTCAAACGAGAAATATCAGTGAGCACAGAGGAAGGCTATGTTATTGGATTCATATTCCCTTATAAATTACATATAAACAGATAATAGTGATGGGATGGAGTGAACTTTTAACCCCTCAGCACACTGCTGCATTTCTTCAAGACAATTTAGTCATTGAATTTGTTCTTCTATAAACCGTAATGGAAATGTAATCAGTGTGAAGATACATACATCAAAACAAGCCATTCAACAACTCTTTCATATTTAATTCTGAGGTAATGATGGAAACATTACCTCAAACATGACTGCCATTATGTGTGTATCAAAACATGAGAGAGAAAGAAAGAGAAATCTATTCCCCCTAACAGCCAAGACAGTGATGCCTTTCCCTGGAATTATTCTGCTGTCTGAATCTCTCTCTCACTAAGATGAGGACAAAGTAAAGGGAGGAGAGGGAGGAGGAGAGGGAGGGAGGATAAGAGGAAGAAGGAGGAGGAGGAGGAGGAGAGGGAGGCAGGAAGAGGATAAGAGGAAGGAGGAGAGGGAGGGAGGAAGAGGAGGAGAGGGAGGGAGGAAGAGGAGGAGAAAAAGGAGAAAGGGACATCTTGTCCCCCTGGGTGAGAGAATCTGAAGGTGAATGGCTCCCTCACTGAGCTAAGAGATGATGGTAAGTATATCTGCGTGTGCGTATGTGTGTGTGTGAGTGCGCGCGTGCATATGTGTGTACATGTGTGCGTGTGTGTGTGTGCGTGTGCGTGTGTGTGTGTGTGTGTGAGTGAGTGAGTGAGTGAGTGTGTGTGTATGTGCGCGTGTGTGTGTGCGCATATCTGTGTGTGTGTGCGTGTGTGTCTGAAGACACTGGGCCTGGGACAGAGAGTGACCCCAGGGCCCCTTAGCTTCTCTGGGCCGGCCTCTTCCTTTGTCCTCTGAGGAGCTCTTAAAAGACGCTTCCTGCAGTGCCTTTGTTACAGCTCAGAGGATAGGGAGGCTGCACCAGGCCCACCAAGAGAGATTACACACACACACACACACACACACACACACACACACACACACACACACACACACACACAGTCTAGTCTAGATGTCTCTCTTTCTACCTTCGCGTCTCCCTGAGCCTATAATACCACGGTACCTTTAAGTTAAGAGACGTTGCCCAAGCCTTCTCTTCAGAATGCTGTGAAGAGTCTTCTCTGAAGCTCAGGGCTACACTCTAAGACAGGCGGAGAGAGAGAACTGGACGGCCCAGTCTACTGCAGTGGTAATGGAGGATGGATCGTATTGTCATTCCAGAGGCAGGCAGTGGAACGTGTGTCAAAGGCACTCATAACACACATTCAGTCGTGTGTGTGTGTGTGTGTGTGTGTGTGTGTGTGTGTGTGTGTGTGTGTGTGTGTGTGAACAGGGATCGGTTTAAACAGGCCAGTGATGCAATAACATCATTATTGCAAATGTCATTAGCTACGTTTTCTTTTTCTCAGTCATTACGTTGCATAGATCAAAGCCGTAATAATTTGTAATAAGGAGTATCTATATATGTAACCTGGCAATATACTAAATGTAAAGAGAGAGGGAGGGAAAGGAAGACTAATAGAAATGCCAAAAAAAGGGGGGGAGAGAAGGAGAGATGAAAAGTGGAAGCGGGCGAAGGTGAAGGCGATGATGAAGGGCTCCTTCAGGGAGCAGGGCCCGGCCTCTCACTCATTAAGACAGTAACTCAGTCTGGGGATTATGGAGTCAGGCCTATGCAGCAAGGCCACAGTGGCTGATGAATGGTATGCTGCACACACACACACACACACACACACACACACACACACACACACACACACACACACACACACACACACACACATATACATATATAGCACCCCCCCCGCCCCCCCCCCCCCTCCACACACACACACACACACACACATATACATATGTAGCACCCCCCCCCCCCCCCCCCCCCCCCCCCCCCCACACACACACAATCAAATAGAGTGGGGGGGGGTGGTGTGGTGGTGTGCATAGGTAGTAGGTGGCATGGCCCCCAGTGATTACATGGAGGACATGGAATGGGTGGTCTGCCTTGGTAGCAGCCCTGGAATGCCCCCGACCAATGACAGACCACTAGGGGAAGAGTTTTCAACAGGGATTGGGAGTGCCGTGACGTTACCTGGAACGGGCCTGAGCTGATCTAGAAACGAAACACGAAACCCTCAAAACACACTGTGTTAACGCTCCCACCTGCTCATAGTGTAATGATGGGAATAGAGGAGGAGAGGAGGAGGCAGAGGAGGAGGTGGAGGAGGAGGTGGAGGAGGAGGAAGAGGAGCAAGAGGAGGAGGCAGAGGAGGAGGAGGAGGAAGAGGCAGAGGAGGAGGTGGAGGAGGAGGAAGAGGAGCAGGAAGAGGAGGTGGAGGAGGAGGAAGAGGAGCAGGAGGAGGAGGCAGAGGAGGAGGAGCAGGAGAAGGAAGAGGAAGAGGAGCCAGGAGGAGGAAGCAGTGTTTTCTCAGCCTGGTCAGGATAGCACACTGACTGACAGATGATGAATGAATATACATGAAGTTATGACAACGGCTGTCACCACAACTTCACCAATTCTACCACATAGAGGAGGATGATTGAAAGTTACCCCCCCGAAAAAATAAAACACTGCTCTAGAAAAGGCTGAACAGAACAGTGATTCAGCAAACATGCTGTAAAAAAAAAGAAACGACAGTTCCCCGAGAGTGATGGACAAGGTGTTAAAGGAGAGGGGAGAGGGAGTGTAGGATGCTCCTCCTCCCCTTCCAAAAAACATCAAATATACATGGAAGGTAAGCGGCTTACTTCCAGAAAAATTTCACACTTCTGCTTGCAATTCCCTTCTCAACAAGACAAAGCCATTTCCAGCTCGGCAAGAGACAGAGTGCAGAGAGACTGTTGGTTTATGACAGTACCTTACCTACCACTCTGTGATAGCCTGAGGAACAGTGGCTGTATGGTGTGTGTGTGTGTGTGTGTGTGTGTATGTGTGTGTGCGCACGTGTGTGTGTGTGTGTGTGTGTGTGTGTGTGTGTGTGCGCGTGCGATTGTGTGCGGGTATGAGTGTGAGTCTGTACGCATGTGTGCATGTGTGTGTGTGTGCGTGTGTGTGTGTGTGACTAAAGACCTTGACTTTGCTCAGACAGGCAGCTTCTCCTAAAACAGCGCTTAGGTTTTTGTTCATCGCAAACTGTCTGCATACACAAAATAGCAATTATGCTCGTAATTCAGATATAGTGTATCATGCAGTCATCACCGTTCTTTGATAAACCATAATCTGATAATACACTACAGTGTGGCCCTCTCCTCTGCTTGTGCTTTAGGAAGCGTGGACCAGTGAGAGAGGAAGATGTGTTTAGCAGAGGAGAGTACAGAGGAGGCTTTGATCAGGAGATGATCATGCCGAACACACCAGCTACAAGCCTGTCCTTGGACACGTTGTCATGGTGATCAAACTGTGAGCGAGTGTGTGTCTGTTTGTACATATGTTTGTATTTGCTATCTGTGTATGCACAGTGGTTGTCTCACAAACTGCCCGTGTGTGTGTGTGTGTGTGTGTGTGTGTGTGTGTGTGTGTGACTTACAGGGGATGGTCCGTAGATAGAGGTTGTCCCGTATGATCTGTTGGAGCTTGTGATCCAGAGAGCCCTTCTGGAACTGCAGACTCAGATAGTGGCGTAGGTCTGTGTTCAACACCTTGCCTGGGAGGAGAAAGAAAGAGACACAGCCACAGCCTTTAAAGCAGAGACAGATCAATAGCTATCGAGTGGATCCACCCGCGCCACGCCGGTCAATGCAAAGTCTATCAAGGCTATATTTAGAATACACACCAGGGGGTGAAAGGGGATTACAACAAACTCAGATGTTTTGTTTGACAAGTAAAAGACAAAAACAACCAAAACATTGCGGATGAAGATTTTAGATTTAGATGAATGTTAATGGTCTTCTGTTAAGCACTCCAAAAGCTAAACACATCATGGCCGCCCATACAGAGACCGACAGAGAGCTCAGTGTCCTCTCTGAAATGTTTAGTAAAAAATGTTGAATTGATAACTCACTGGAATGCTCACAAAAAACACCAGTAATAACCAAGTCACGTAATGTTTTCGAAAAAAAGCTAACACGATAAAAGCAGCTGCTTTTGCTCCCAGCTATTTTTTTTTAAACAAAGTTCATGCAAAGTTTGTAAAGTGGAGAAAATACTTTAAGAGTCACCCAGAGAAAGCAAGAGGACTGAAAGTTTGCACCGAGATTGAATAAGACGAAGACAAAAGCAAGATCTTAGTCTCTCTCTCTCTCTTCTCTCTCTCTCTCTCTCTCTCTCTGCTGCATCTCTCTCTCTCTCTCTCTCTCTCTCTCTCTCTCTCTCTCTCTCTCTCTCTCTCTCTCTCTCTCTCTCTCTCTCTCTCTCTCTCTCTCTCTCTCTCTCTCTCTCTCTCTCTCTCTCTCTCTCTCTCTCTCTCTCTCTCTCTCTCTCTCTCTCTCTCTCTCTCTCTCTCTCTCTCTCTCTCTCTCTCTCTCTCTCTCTCTCTCTCTCTCTCTCTCTCTCTCTCTCTCTCTCTCTCTGGCTACAAAAGTCTCATCTCTCAACAACGGGGGCGTGCTTGCTTTGAGAGACTTCCACTAAGAAGAAGAACAGTCTCTGTCGCGTTCCCTCCTTTCCCCTCCGATGGGGACAGACAGAACTCCGCTCTCCGTCTCTGCCCTGCATGGCCGTGAATACCAAGCAGCAGAACTGAGGCAGCAGCCCTTTGGCAGGGGGCTGACACACTGATAGGGAGATGGGCCATGATCAACATGACTACTGTGGAGTGTTGGCGTAGTGATGAGGTATGGGAATACTCTAGCACACTTCTAGTAGCCTAAATGTAACCAACTCCCGCCACAAAAAAATCGACATTTTCCCCCAACAACAGTTGATTGTGACAGCTTGATGATGACATTCTTCAAATCAGCTTTCATGGTTATTTCCCCTCTAACAAGTCCTTGGTGCTTTGCTGGGCCCACGGCAGTTTGACTCTGTTTTAAGACATGGATCACCCAGGGCCGGGCTTTTAAGGAGAAAGGTTGTTTTGTCTGGCCGGCTCTCAGCTCTCCAAAGCAGGCCGAGTCACAGCTGGTCTGCCAGACTGGGCCGGGCACTGGGGAACGCAGCCCAATCTGGCAACCTCCTCCTAAACTGTCCCCGGATCTCCCTGTTGTCCGGGCTTAGCCTCCCAGGAGGGATGGGAAAACACACGGTCCTCTGAACAACCCCCATATGCTTTTAAGAGGCTTCCTTTATTTAAAGTGATGGTGATTCTAATGGGAGAGATTTAGGGAGGAGGGTCCTCTAGTAAAACACATTGTAATAATAGTTTAACTGCAGAGTATAACCAGGGAGGCACTTCAATTAGGACACTGCTAACAACTGAAACAGAGCCAGCCAATGACGTTGCTGGAACCATGCTCTTCGCGTTGTCCCTCTAAGTGCATGAACGGGTGTCATGGTAACATGACCTCCATACTTAATGTATGTCACAGCCCCACTAGGAGACCCCAGAAAACACCAGAGTGTTATTAGTGTTAAACACACTGAAAGTCTTTGTCCATCCATAAAGCCTCTTCAGACTAATCTTTCTCAGAGGGATCATTTCACAACTGAGCCTTGTCAAACTGAATTACACCCTGTATCATGACTACGACTAGGCAGTGTGTAATCAACCAATTAAATTGATTAGTGTGAATATGATTAGTCCGTCTCCTATAGCTTACGTCCCCCACCACAAAGAGTTCATCTAAAACTACTAAAAACCACCTTTGCTTTGAGAGGGTTTGATTTCTTCTGTCATCCTGTGAAGCTCTCTGTTGCTCAGTGAATAAGCAACACTTCCAGCCTCATGATTTCCATCCGTTAGTTGGTCTGGAAGCAAAGGCAGCACGGGCCAGGGCACATCATCACTGCGTCACAGCTTGTGCTACTCCATCAGGCAGAACAGCATGAGGGCCTTACTTTTGGAGTTTGTTGTTGTTGAGAAAACCAATGACAGTAATCTGTGTACAGTGTACACCTGTCGGACCGAGGACCGATTGTATTTACGTATGCCAATATGGTCTGATATTGATAACAGGCCCATACATCTGTGCATCCGTAGTAATAACAAATATTTTTGTTGAATTACCAGAGGCACTCTGCCTCTCACACACACACACAGACACAGACTGAAACGTACACATACACAGATAGACTGAACCACACACACAAAGACAGATTGAAACACACACACACACACACACACACACACACACACACACACACACACACACAGGCAGACAAACACATAAACAAACAAGTCCCCTCCTGTGCGCTACGCTGCGGTTCAGCCGTGGTGTGTGTGTGTGTGTGTGTGTGTGTGTGTGTGTTCCTGGGGTGCAGTCAAACAGCATTAGAGACGTTGTCACCGCTGAGAGGAGCCCCGTTGCTTCTCTCCAGAGATAACAGCAGAGAGGCCTCTCCTCTCCAAGGTGGACTCAATGCTCTTCATTGTGTCCTGTCAGCCATCACACTCACTAAGAGATATTAGCAGTGAAGTGCAGCCAGCCGTCACAAGGTCATCATTTATGAAGAGGACGAGAGGGCACCCTCACATCCCTCTCTTCTACTTCCTAACCAGTGTTTTATTTAGTTCTATCTCCCTCTCTTCTACTTCCTAACCAGTGTTTTATTTAGTTCTATCTCCCTCTCTTCTACTTCCTAACCAGTGTTTTATTTAGTTCTATCTCCCTCTCTTCTACTTCCTAACCAGTGTTTTATTTAGTTCTATCTCCCTCTCTTCTACTTCCTAACCAGTGTTTTATTTAGTTCTATCTCCCTCTCTTCTACTTCCTAACCAGTGTTTTATTTAGTTCTATCTCCCTCTCTTCTACTTCCTAACCAGTGTTTTATTTAGTTCTATCTCCCTCTCTTCTACTTCCTAACCAGTGTTTTATTTAGTTCTATCTCCCTCTCTTCTACTTCCTAACCAGTGTTTTATTTAGTTCTATCTCCCTCTCTTCTACTTCCTAACCAGTGTTTTATTTAGTTCTATCTCCCTCTCTTCTACTTCCTAACCAGTGTTTTATTTAGTTCTATCTCCCTCTCTTCTACTTCCTAACCAGTGTTTTATTTAGTTCTATCTCCCTCTCTTCTACTTCCTAACCAGTGTTTTATTTAGTTCTATCTCCCTCTCTTCTACTTCCTAACCAGTGTTTTATTTAGTTCTATCTCCCTCTCTTCTACTTCCTAACCAGTGTTTTATTTAGTTCTATCTCCCTCTCTTCTACTTCCTAACCAGTGTTTTATTTAGTTCTATCTCCCTCTCTTCTACTTCCTAACCAGTGTTTTATTTAGTTCTATCTCCCTCTCTTCTACTTCCTAACCAGTGTTTTATTTAGTTCTATCTCCCTCTCTTCTACTTCCTAACCAGTGTTTTATTTAGTTCTATCTCCCTCTCTTCTACTTCCTAACCAGTGTTTTATTTAGTTCTATCTCCCTCTCTTCTACTTCCTAACCAGTGTTTTATTTAGTTCTATCTCCCTCTCTTCTACTTCCTAACCAGTGTTTTATTTAGTTCTATCTCCCTCTCTTCTACTTCCTAACCAGTGTTTTATTTAGTTCTATCTCCCTCTCTTCTACTTCCTAACCAGTGTTTTATTTAGTTCTATCTCCCTCTCTTCTACTTCCTAACCAGTGTTTTATTTAGTTCTATCTCCCTCTCTTCTACTTCCTAACCAGTGTTTTATTTAGTTCTATCTCCCTCTCTTCTACTTCCTAACCAGTGTTTTATTTAGTTCTATCTCCCTCTCTTCTACTTCCTAACCAGTGTTTTATTTAGTTCTATCTCCCTCTCTTCTACTTCCTAACCAGTGTTTTATTTAGTTCTATCTCCCTCTCTTCTACTTCCTAACCAGTGTTTTATTTAGTTCTATCTCCCTCTCTTCTACTTCCTAACCAGTGTTTTATTTAGTTCTATCTCCCTCTCTTCTACTTCCTAACCAGTGTTTTATTTAGTTCTATCTCCCTCTCTTCTACTTCCTAACCAGTGTTTTATTTAGTTCTATCTCCCTCTCTTCTACTTCCTAACCAGTGTTTTATTTAGTTCTATCTCCCTCTCTTCTACTTCCTAACCAGTGTTTTATTTAGTTCTATCTCCCTCTCTTCTACTTCCTAACCAGTGTTTTATTTAGTTCTATCTCCCTCTCTTCTACTTCCTAACCAGTGTTTTATTTAGTTCTATCTCCCTCTCTTCTACTTCCTAACCAGTGTTTTATTTAGTTCTATCTCCCTCTCTTCTACTTCCTAACCAGTGTTTTATTTAGTTCTATCTCCCTCTCTTCTACTTCCTAACCAGTGTTTTATTTAGTTCTATCTCCCTCTCTTCTACTTCCTAACCAGTGTTTTATTTAGTTCTATCTCCCTCTCTTCTACTTCCTAACCAGTGTTTTATTTAGTTCTATCTCCCTCTCTTCTACTTCCTAACCAGTGTTTTATTTAGTTCTATCTCCCTCTCTTCTACTTCCTAACCAGTGTTTTATTTAGTTCTATCTCCCTCTCTTCTACTTCCTAACCAGTGTTTTATTTAGTTCTATCTCCCTCTCTTCTACTTCCTAACCAGTGTTTTATTTAGTTCTATCTCCCTCTCTTCTACTTCCTAACCAGTGTTTTATTTAGTTCTATCTCCCTCTCTTCTACTTCCTAACCAGTGTTTTATTTAGTTCTATCTCCCTCTCTTCTACTTCCTAACCAGTGTTTTATTTAGTTCTATCTCCCTCTCTTCTCTACAATTATAGACACAAAGAACATGCACAAACATTCTCTCTTTTTCCATGTCCGAGATCCTCCTGATTAAGAATCCATTTCTTCCACTTTCCTCGTGTAACGTCCTCCATGAACTCTCCCTGTTTATCAACTGCTACCTCCATCTTCTGCCCTTCCTCTGGAAGCTCTGGACCCCACTCCTGAAAGTGTTAGGAGACCCCAAAGACAGAGAACACTTAAGGCCACAGTCAGTCAGCCAGCCAGCCAGCCAGCCAGCCAGTCAGTCAACCAGCCAGCCAGTTAACCAGCCAGTCAGCTAGTCATGGAACCTATTTCCATCTGTCTGTTTATATGACTTATTCTCATTCTCACGAGTTGAGAGGGAGGGGGCGAGTCTGTAGGAGCAAGGTCACCCATGGGAATCCATCTCCACGCTGCTGTGCCACTTTACCCAGCATCAGCACTAGCACTGGAGCCAATCCTCTGTTCCACATCCTCCTCCTCAGAGTAAACATCGTCTGACGAGGAGAGGAGAGGAGGCGGAGGAGAGGAGGAGGAGGAGAGAGGAGAGGAGAGGAGGCGGAGGAGAGGAGCAGAGAGGAGAGGAAAAGAGAGGAGCAGAGGAGAGGAGAGGAGAGGAGCGGAGCGGAGCGGAGAGGAGAGGAGAGGAGAGGAGGGGAGTAAAGAGGAACAGAGAGGAGAGGAGAGGAGCGGAGCGGAGAGGAGAGGAGCGGAGCGGAGAGGAGAGGAGAGGAGAGGAGAGGAGCAGAGAGGAGAGGAGAGGAGCGGAGCGGAGAGGAGAGGAGAGGAGAGGAGAGGAGAGGAGCGGAGCGGAGCGGAGCGGAGCGGAGCGGAGAGGAGAGGAGAGGAGCAAAGAGGAGCAGAGAGGAGCGGAGCGGAGAGGAGAGGAGAGGAGAGGAGAGGATCCCAGCACCCTTGGCACGGTGGCAGACTCTGAACATCCACACTTAGGCTGACACCTTGTTGCTATGCTACAAAATCAAGCTAACACTCTGGTGTGAACACATGTATCTCATCCCCTAACACACACACACACACACACACACACACACACACACACACACACACACAGTAACATGTCTTTCTGCTCTGACGGCAGTGTTCACACCAAACACTCTTCTCTGGAGGTATAAACAGCCAGCAGTAGCCCTCCACACCACGGCCTCCCTATTTGCCGTCTCCTTCCCCACCTTGGCTGCGAGGCGGGTGGAGCCCGGTGGAGCCCAGACCGGGGCCGGCGTGGGTTCAGGGTGACAGAATTACACTGCGGGTAATGTGAGTGGATTCCTGTCTGGGATCCAGAGTCTGGGCTATGAGCAGCCCTGTCTCGTGTCATGTGTGTGAGGAGGGAGGAGAGCCCAGCGCCTCGTAGGAGCCAGTGCTGCTATTTCTGATGCTACAGAGACACATTACCACGGACAGAACACAATGGGGCACACCAACGTACTGTCACACTGGTCCTCCTCTCTCTCACCGTTTCTATCTTTCTTCTTGGTTAATCTCTCTCTCTCTCTCTCTCTCTCTCTCTCTCTCTCTCTCTCTCTCTCTCTCTCTCTCTCTCTCTCTCTCTCTCTCTCTCTCTCTCTCTCTCTCTCTCTCTCTCTCTCTCTCTCTCTCTCTCTCTCTCTCTCTCGTCTCTCTCTCTCTCTCTCTCTCGTCTCTCTCTCTCTCATCTCCTCTCTCTCTCTCTCTCTCTCTCTCTCTCTCTCTCTCTCTCTCTCTCTCTCTCTCTCTCTCTCTCTCCTCTCTCTCTCGCTCTCTCCACCACTTTTTTCTGCATACACACACATTCTGTAACAAATGAGCAACATCCTTGGATTCCTTTATTGTATTACATCTCTTGGTTTTGCTTCCACGTGATTGAAGCTGCAGCTTCAGGCGTTTTCCCAACATCCTGTGTGGCTGAGTTTGACACACCTCCAGCTCTCTGGTTCTCCTAACCCAGCCAGCCAGCTAAGCAGCCAGCCAGCCAGCCAGCCAGTCAGCTAAGTAGCCACTCAGCGAGCTAAGCAGCCAGTCAGCCAACCAGCCAGCCAGCCAGCTAAGCAGCCAGCCAGTCAGCTAAACAGCCTGCCAGCTAAGCAGCCAGCCTGCCAGCTAAGCAGCCAGTCAACCTAAGCAGCCAGCCAGCCAGCTAAACAGCCAGCCGGCCAACCAGACGCTGAGGCAGGACAGCGTCCTATAATGAACGGACCAATCCCAGGCTGTCTCTGTGCTGTGGCAGCGAGCCAGCCTCCAGCAGTGTGTCTCCTTTGGAGAGGAAAGGGCTCGGCTATAGAAACACGGCGAGCAGAACAGACGTGGACGGCCGTTTGGCCCGCGGCACACAGACCAACGGATGGATCCAACCTACTAAGCTGTTGCCACCGGCAACGGTATGGATCGGATTAGCAAGGCGAACGAACGGCGAACGGAAGGAAAGCGTGCCCATTCTGCTCACTCTGTCTCTACGTTCACAATCACATCCCTCTCCATCCCACAGTGACAGATTAGCCCTGTGGCCATCTTACAACATCCTTGGCAATCTTGGATGATTGGCAGGGGGGGGGGGGGGGGTCATACGGTGTACCACTAGGGGGATCCCCTCCAGTCCTCTCTCCACCTCTCAGCCACACCCTCTACCCCCCCACCCCTCTACCCCTACACCCCTCTACCCCTACACCCCTACACCCCTCTACCCCTACACCCCTCTACCCCTACACCCCTCTCCATCCGATGGCTAGCCTTTCAACTGTCCTCAGCAGTACACCATCTCGGGATAAGAGAGAAAACCAATTCAAGCACGCGCAGTTTATTTGTGAGACAGGCTGCTTTTTCTCTTTAGGACAGTTGTTTTTCTGCTGTAGGTGAGATTGGGGTCAAGAGGCCCCTGAGACAGACAGTGGTGGCAGCCTAGGGCAAAGCAGGTGTGGGTGGCTGAGTCCTAGTATCTCACCGCACACTACTCTACCATCAGACCAAATGGATTCTCTACACTTACATAACCAGCCGGTGAGTAGAAAACACACACACACACACACACTCACACACACACACACACACACACACACACACACACACACACACTGTGAGGAGTGTTAATGGTGAGCTACATCCTACAGGCACCACGTTCTGCCAGCGGGGAAAACATACCAATTAACCGGAGACAAGTCCAGGCCAGAGGGATTCGTTTCCCATTGATTAGTCGTTTGTGAACAAATCCAGACTATTTTATTCCAACAGTAACCCTGTCTATTTAAATGTCTGTCTGAGGTGCAGTGTGAGGTAAAGAGCAGAGTCTGAATCAGTCAAGGCTCACTGTACTCCATGAAGGACAGACACAGCCGCAACATTAAACCAGACCAGCCAGGCAATCAGGGTTTGAGAGAGAGAGAGAGAGAGAGAGAGAGAGAGAGAGAGAGAGAGAGAGAGAGAGAGAGAGAGAGAGAGAGAGACACACACACACACACACACACACACACACACACACACACACACACACACACACAGCCAGGCTTGCAGACCATGTTGGTAGCATCCTTTTTTGTCTTCATGGTAGCTAGTCTTCTCCTTTGTACTTTCCATTCAAGGCTTGAGATTAGCCCTAGTCAGCAGAACGGGTGGAGCAGGGGCCGTGCAGTCATCGTGGAAGCAACACGGGAATAAGGAGCCGGACATGAGGGAGACAGAGAGATGGAGAGCAGGGGGAGGAAGGGTCGGGGCGGAGGGAAGATGGCCGCCCTCAGGATGCTGAGTCATGGTGTTAATCTTTGGCCACATAGCAGAACTTTTTGTTGTTTAATTCAGTCATCCAACTTTTGTTCTAGCACGCTCATGTGCTGCTTCACATTACTTTAAGACATCTGCCTCTGACCCCCCCCCCCCCCCCTCTCTCTCTCTCTCTCTCTCTCTCTCTCTCTCTCTCTCTCTCTCTCTCTCTCTCTCTCTCTCTCTCTCTCTCTCTCTCTCTCTCTCTCTCTTAACTGTCTCTTTCTGACTCAGTGTATTTTTCTTCTTGCTGCGAGCAGTTCATGCCTCTGTTCTATCATTCATGGGAGTCTCAGACAGCTGGAAAAAAGCAGACACACTCAAACACACACACACACACACACACACACACACAGAGGCCATTCCCACGAGGACCTTCACTTAGCATCTAGCCTAGGCTGCATGTCTGGACAATCACATGAGTGAAGAACGTTTAGCCTTCCTGCCTACAGGCTTACCTTAGCACACAGTGTGCCAGGCTGATACTGGTCCATACCTATGCATGGCCAGGCTGATACTGGTCCATATCTATGCATGGCCAGGCTGATACTGGTCCATACCTATGCATGGCCAGGCTGATACTGGTCCATACCTATGCATGGCCAGGCTGATACTGGTCCATATCTATACATGGCCAGGCTGATACTGGTCCATACCTATGCATGGCCATACTGATACTGGTCCATACCTATGCATGGCCAGGCTGATACTGGTCCATACCTATGCATGGCCATACTGATACTGGTCCATACCTATGCATGGCCATACTGATACTGGTCCATATCTATGTATGGCCATACTGATACTGGTCCATATCTATGTATGGCCATACTGATACTGGTCCATATCTATGTATGGCCATACTGATACTGGTCCATATCTATGCATGGCCATACTGATACTGGTCCATATCTATGTATGGCCATACTGATACTGGTCCATATGTATGTATGGTCATACTGATACTGGTCCATACCTATGTATGGCCATACTGATACTGGTCCATATGTATGCATGGCCATACTGATACTGGTCCATATCTATGCATGGCCATACTGATACTGGTCCATATCTATGCATGGCCATACTGATACTGGTCCATATGTATGTATGGCCATACTGATACTGGTCCATATCTATGCATGGCCATACTGATACTGGTCCATATCTATGCATGGCCATACTGATACTGGTCCATATCTATTTATGGCCATACTGATACTGGTCCATATCTATGTATGGCCATACTGATACTGGTCCATATCTATGTATGGCCATACTGATACTGGTCCATATCTATGTATGGCCATACTGATACTGGTCCATATCTATGTATGGCCATACTGATACTGGTCCATATGTATGCATGGCCAAGCAACAAACTGTGCTCACTCTGTATGGGTGTGTGTGCGTCTCAACACTCTCACTGTGCTCACTCTGCATGGGTGAGTCTCAACACTCTCACTGTGCTCGCTCTGCATGGGTGCGTCTCAACACTCTCCCTCTGCTCGCTCTGTATGGGTGAGTCTCAACACTCACTGTGTTCGCTCTGTATGGGTGAGTCTCAACACTCACTCTGCTTATTCGGTATGGGTGAGTCTCAACACTCTCACTCTGCTTGTCCTCTCCTTCCATTTCACACAAAAACACTCTTGACACGCTCACAGGCCCAAACTTGCAGACGCAAACGCAAAGAAAATGTACAAAAATGAAAAAGGCAAGTTATACACACACTCAGTTTTCTGCCAGAGCATTGGAGAGTTGGATCCAAAGAACAAGTGTGAGTCAAGTGGACTGTGTTGTTCTGCGGTTCAGGGAGGGGTCTGTTGTTGAACCGTGTCTCTATAAAAGTGAAGTCATGTTTCTGTGGGAGCCGAGCACGGCCAGATGTACTCAATTATTGAGCAAAAAGCAAAGGAAAAGAGTGTTAGCAGCAGAACAAGGAGGAAACCCTGGTACCTTTTAAAGCAGCTCTGGGAGGGGCCTTTATGGTCCAGTGTGTGTGTGTGTGTGTGTGTGTGTGTGTGTGTCTGCATCTACATGTTTCCCTGATTGCATGATATTATATCATCAGCAGAAGATTCCCAGACAAAATCCCAATACAAGCCTTCAGGAAATACTGTAAACAATGTAACGACTCATCATGAGAGGGAGGAGGACAAGGAGAAGGAAACAGAGCCGCTCACTGAAGACCACTTAGTAGATTGTCTTCTCCCCAACACAAAGGACCATTATAAATAAACATCCTACTGCATCAGCTAGTCATTTTGATGTTTATGGGGGATTTTAAGGAGCAGCAGTCCCCCAAAAAGCTGAGTCATACTTCATTCAAAATGGCCGCCTCCCTTGCCAGTCGGTTGCTTGCTTCACTATCAATCCTGTCAGCCGTCAGTGAGCGGTGAGGGAAACGTGGCACATCGCTGTCCTCATCGGCAGCGGAGAGACGCCTGACTACAAAGTGTTTTGTCGTCATGGTGGACATCACAGGGCTATCACCGCTGCTGTGGTGATCAGATCTACTGGCTGGTTTTCTGAGAGGGCTGCTATGGCCAGGGAAAAAGTGAGCGTGATAGAGGGAGGAAGATACACAGTGTGCACAGAGTGTGTGTGTGAGAGAGAGAGAGAGAGAGAGAGAGAGAGAGAGAGAGAGAGAGTGAGTGTGTGGGTGTGTGTGTGTTTGAGAGAGAGAGAGAGAGAGAGAGAGAGAGAGAGCGAGAGTGTGTGTGTGTGTGTGCGTTTGGTTTGAGTGTGTGTGTGTGTGTGTGTGTGTGTGTCACTCGCTGTTCTTTATTGTAGTGCTGGTGTTGCAGGCTCTACCCTGGGCTGAGCAGAAGTACCTCCATGTTTATCTGAGTCAATGGGAGTGTGTGCCTGTTATCATGTCCACCACATCAAGAGGCTGACAGAAAAAAGGCTCCTTGCAACAAGAGCTCCCCCGACCCTCTTACTCTACATCGCTACAGGGCGCTAACCCTAACCCTTCCAACCTCTCCATAGTGAGGAGAGAGGAGGCGGTGGTTAGTGAGCCTCTGAAAGCCCATTGGTCTGGCACGCGGCGTCTCTTTGTCCAATGAGCAAAGAGCATCCTGGGGGCTGCAGCGCTTCTAAGGAGAGTGAAGGACTGTTCAGAGGGCCATAGCACGCACGCACGCACGCACGCACGCACGCACGCCAGCCAGCCAGCCACACACACACACCCACCCAGCCAGCCAGCCACACACACACACACACACACGCACACACACACACACAGTTGTGCCAATAAAGATGTAAATAGAGAAGGTTCACTGTCTTAACCCCAAACCTTTCTATGTTAATAGAGGAACTCAGAGAAGTATGTAACCAAACATGTATTTTCATTATTTATTTAGAAATACTCACTCACTAAAATGCTTTTAATAGAGAATACAATTAGACAACAGTGAAAATATTCAAAATGACAGGGTTTTAAAACTAGATATCTATCTAATTTGAAAAAATGGGGATAATTTGAACTTCTGCACAATTATTATTATTATTATTTTAATTATTTATAATTAGCGCTGAAACAATTTACCATTCTCCATTCTTAACAGTGAAAGAACCTCTGTTTAAATGACGCTATTGTTCAGGATAACCAGAAGTCCCTTAGGATGAAATCAACGTCTCCTGGTAACATCATGTGTTGTAATTTGATGCTGTCTGAACCCTGACCTTGCGTTGTAAACAGGGAGGTGGTATACATACTGTGTGTAATGGCGGGTGATTACCCAGGGGTCAGGAGACAGCTCCGGGTGAAGACAACAGCTGATTATCCCCACGGAGGTGTGTGGCCTTGGGCTTACCCGCTCATCCCCAGCCTAAGGCCTCATTGGCTGTTGCTAAGCTGCCACATTGCATCCACAAGGAACCATTTGGCCCGGGTACTGACTAGGCTCCTCCTAATTGGCCCGGGGGCCGGAGCGATCGGGGAATAGGGGATTGAGAGACCCAGCTCTGCTGGAGGGCTACGAGTCAGGCTGGCTTGGGGGTAATGGTCTCTGTGAAGCAGCCCTGGTATCACAGAGCCAACCCAGCGACCAGGCACTGCACTGAGGGGGGGAGTAAACATGCTCAAATGGACATCTGTATTCCTCCGAGGCCGAGGACATATGAGCTGAGCATGATTGCTCCGCGGGCAACATGGCCTCCTTGGAAGCCGCTGGGGGTCTGCAGGAGGAAAGTCCTTTAAGTGCCACTTAGCGTTCAACGCCCATCAGCCCTACCAAGACCGCTACAGCACAGAGATCCACGGTACTGACCTCCAAGGAGAGAGAGAGACACCGAGAGCTTTAAAGAGAGCGGGTTAGGGTGGGTGTTCCGGTGGCTGCACGGTGATCACCACGCGCCACTCCCATCACCGCCATCCCAGGTTTGACACGGGCCGTTAGCAGAGAGGGGCCTCCTGTAGCCGTTTAGGAGCCCAATCCATCATGTGCTCTGAAGGGGAGGGAGATGGAGGGAGTAAAGAGGGGGGGGGGGCTTATTTACTCAGTTCACCACCAGCCACACTGACTCTGACAAGGTAGGAGGGGCTAGTGCAGGGAGGACCCTAACCCTAACCCTAACCCTAGTGCAGGGGTCCCCAAACCTTTTTCACCCAAAATGAACGCTCACAAATCTACGACACCCCAATACACAACACACATGTGCACATACACATGCACATACATGTCTCTATTCAAAACATACACACCCTCACATGTACACACAGAGAAGCACACACACACCATCACATGTACACATAGAGCAGCACACACACACATCCTCAGATGTACACACAGAGACACACACACACACCCTCACATGTACACACAGAGACACACACACACACCCTCACATGTACACACAGAGACACACACACACACATCCTCACATGTACACACAGAGACACACACACACCCTCACATGTACACACAGACACACACACACCCTCACATGTACACACAGACACACACACACCCTCACATGTACACACAGAGACACACACACACACATCCTCACATGTACACACAGACACACACACACACATCCTCACATGTACACACAGACACACAAACACACCCTCACATGTACACACAGACACACACACACCCTCACATGTACACACAGAGACACACACACACACACCCTCACATGTACACACAGACACACACACACACCCTCACATGTACACACAGAGACACACACACACATCCTCAGATGTACACACAGAGACACACACACACACCCTCACATGTACACACAGAGCAGTCATCAGAGGGGGTGTGAGGGGAACAGGGCAATGCGGGGGTGAGTCAGCATGGAGGGAGACGGGGAGAAGGCAGGGTCACATGACACGTTAAGGGGGAAGGATGTAGGTTGGAGGATGGTCTCTATGGTAACCGTGATGAAACCTCTGGCTGAAATGTGCTCGGTGACCTCTTAAAATTTGAGTGAAGCTCGCACTTGTTTGACAGGAAGGGGAGATGAGCGGAGCAGAGCGGGGGGGTCGTGATGACATTGTGGGGGAGACAGGGTCAAAGGTCAGAGAACGGGGATCTAATCGATGAAAAATGGTTGAACTTTTATAACAAGCCAAGCAAAAAGCAACATTTCCATGCGTGCCTGCACACACGCTACACACACATTACGCATGCACGCATGGGTGCATGCACCTCAACACAACCCCAGCATGCAGCTGTGCTTCACGTAGTCTCTCATCATGTAGAAGCAATATGTTTTCATAACCCTCGAACAAAAACACAAAACAACAGTGGCTGCATATAGGGGCGGGAAATGTAATCGTATCCACGCTTTGCACAGGGCTCGTTAGAAGAAGCTCTAATTTCATCATGTCCTGACATCCACTCTGGATTTATATGAATGCCAGGAGAAGGAAGGCAGGGAGCTGCAGGGAGAGGAGGAGGAGGAAAAGATGAGACGCCTGTCTCTGTCTCTGTCTCTCCTGTGGGATAAAGCTAGCAGCCCGGGACCTCTCCTCTGGGGTAAAGCTAGCAGCCCGGGACCTCTCCTCTGGGGTAAAGCTAGCAGCCCGGGACCTCTCCTGTGGGGTAAAGCTAGCAGCCCAGGACCTCTCCTGTGGGGTAAAGCTAGCAGCCTGGGACCTCTCCTGTGGGGTAAAGCTAGCAGCCCGGGACCCCTCCTGTGGGGTAAAGCTAGCAGCCTGGGACATCTCCTGTGGGGTAAAGCTAGCAGCCCGGGACCTCTCCTGTGGGGTAAAGCTAGCAGCCTGGGACCTCTCCTGTGGGGTAAAGCTAGCAGCCTGGGACATCTCCTGTGGGGTAAAACTAGCAGCCTGGGACCTCTCCTGTGGGGTAAAGCTAGCAGCCTGGGACCTCTCCTGTGGGGTAAAGCTAGCAGCCTGGGACCTCTCCAGTGGGGTAATGCTAGCAGCCCGGGACCTCTCTTGTGGGGTAAAGCCAGCAGCCCGGGACCTCTCCTGTGGGGTAAAGCTAGCAGCCTGGGACCTCTCCTTTGGGGTAAAGCTAGCAGCCCGGGACCTCTCCTGTGGAGTAAAGCCAGTGGTTGTTGGTGTGGAGTAATTGCTCGGCCACAGTAATTACCCAGCATAAGCACTAAGCAGGGCCAGCTATCGGTCCACACGTTCCCTGAAGAAACCCTCTTCTTGTTGCCTCTGGAAAGCGGAGTCTTCTCTTCCTTTCTAAAACCTGCTTGGTGGAATAATAGTAACTTAATAGGTTGTTTTGTTGTTTGTTTGTCCTTTGCCAAACAGTAGGCTAATGTGATGAGGGGGGGTATGGTAGCTAGCCTGAGTTAGACGCCATATGTTGGTTTCCACGGGGAGGGAGAGGGGATGAGATCCTTATCATCTCAAGGTTGACTTAAATCCAGTCCGCAAAGCTTCGTTGAACACAGCAACACTTCACAGGATATAATCAACTTACGTGCAAGCACACACACACACACACACACACACACACACACATACACACACAGCAACACTTAATAGGCTATAAACAACTTAATATGTGAACAGAATAACACACACACACACACACACACACACACACACACACACACACACACACACACAGAGAACTGGCTCTGACACAGGCAGATACATCACACCTGTCCCGACCTCCAAAATCACCCCCTATTACACACACACACACACACACACACACACACACACAGCCTCACACACACGCACACACACAGCCTCACACACACACGCATCCAACACTGCAATTTAATTGTCAAAACAAAATGGGAGAAAAAATAAAGCTACCCGCCTAAAAGTCAACAACCAGAATAGACGGAGGGACTTAAATCAGCTCTGGTAGAGAGAATAATACTAGACAGAGGAGCCACCAGCCTTCAGTGGAGAAAGGAGAGAACATGGCCGCCACCAATAACAGGAGTCAATTCATGCTGAACTACAGTGGGACTGGCACATGAGTCCATGAGGAAACATGGGGGGGGGGGGGGGGAATGACTAATTGAATGAAGTGTGAGGGAACTTTCCACAAAAACCACCAAGATAATCCTCTTTCACTGAAACATTTCCAGCTGGATTATCACCCAAGAGGGGACCCTGTCTAAGAACAGGAAAGAGTTATGCACAGGGGAGAGAGAGAGAGGGAGAGAGAGAGAGAGAGAGAGAGAGAGAGAGAGAGAGAGAGAGAGAGAGAGAGAGAGAGAGAAAGAGATAGTGAGAGAGAGAGAGAGAGAGAGAGAGAGAGAGAGAGAGAGAGAGAGAGAGAGAGAGAGAGAGAGCGAGAGAGAAAGAGAGAACGAGAAAAGGAGAGAGAGAGAGATAGAAGGAGAGAGAGAGAGAGAGAGAGAGAGAGAGAGAGAGAGAGAGAAAGAGAGTGAGAGAGAACGAGAAAAGGAGAGAGAGAGAGAGATAGAGGGAGAGAGAGAAAGAGAGAGAGAGAGAAAGAAGATGAAATGATGGATATGATTGAGCAAAATAGAGGAAAAGTGGAAATGAGTGCCAGAGGAACAGTGACAAAGAGATAAACCCCCCCCCCCACACATACACCTCCACCAACCCCATCCCCCGACCCCCCCCCCCCCCCCCCCCCTGATAAGACACGGAGAGAAGGTCGTTACTGCTAGGGACCACGTCGTGGAATAGAAGGTTGTGCCAGAAGAAAATGGTGGGTGGAGGTAATGAGGTAATGGTGAGTGGAGGTAATGAGGTAATGGTGAGTGGAGGTAATGAGGTAATGGTGAGTGGAGGTAATGAGGCAATGGTGAGTGGAGGTAATGAGGTAATGGTGAGTGGAGGTAATGAGGTAATGGTGAGTGGAGGTAATGAGGTAATGGTAGGTGGAGGTAATGAGGTAATGGTGAGTGGAGGTAATGAGGTAATGGTGAGTGGAGGTAATGAGGAAATGGAATAAGACAGGAGAAGGCAGCAGAAGGAGAGATCCATGCTGGCTATCGAGCAGGCCACCACTCTGCATGAGACTCTGTAATGTAGAAGAGATTAAAAAAAGAACCAAGAGCTCAATCCATTACGCAACCTTGAGAAATCTCACAGCTGTAGGCAACCTTCATAACGAGCATGCAAAAAGAGAAGGAAATCTATTAGGAGAGGGGATAAATCACTGGGCGGACTGATACCGGGCCCAGCCATCCAGCTTGTCCTTCCGTAAACCACTCATCTGTCTGAAGAGCGCTCAGATACGAGGCCTGTAACATTTTCTAAACGATGTCGCACAAAGCTCCACTCCGCTGCAGAAAAGATGGTTTGCCTCCGGCTTGGTAATTGTACTTCCTATTTTGAGCGCGGCCAGCAGTGGGCTGTACTGAAGGGGCCAGTGGTGAAGTGCCAGCGAGGGTGTGTGTGTGTGTGTGTGTGTGTGTGTGTGTGTGTGTGTGTGTTCCTCTGCCAACCCAGAGCTGTAGCCTTTGATTAAACCCCCTCTATGTCATCATGCCTAATGCCCTGGTCCTGCATTATTCACAGCGTTTGTGGAGCGGGAGTGTGTATGCGACAAGACTGTGTGTGTATGTGTGTTAGCCTCTCTAAAAAAAAATAAAAAATAAAAAAATCAAACATAATGCTGTTGATGCTGGTCCATGCATAATGGATGGGGAGGCTAGGACGCTCACTGCTCCAACATGGGGATCCAGAATTAGAGAGCCGAGATCAGCAGGCCAGCTGGGGGCCAAGCACAGGCCCCCCCACTCCTCCACCATCAATGGACACCCCCCAACACGCAGGGCACACACGGAGCAGAGAGCAGTCGCAGCGTATCCGTGACAACCTCACAGGTGAAGTAACATCAGAATTGAGTTATAAATACTAAATGCTGCGAATAGGAAAAGTGAGCAACAAGGGCTCCGTAGTCAGCAACCCGTTCCTCCTGATGTTCCTTCCTGGGGGAGGGGGGGGGGGGTTTGTGTGTGGTCCCAGAGATGCTGTAATCAACACCCGTATGGAGGCAGCAACGTGCCAGACCCCCCCCCCCCCCCCCCCCCAGACTGAGCCATTGCCGGGTGTCCGACTAACTCGTCTGTCACTTCCCACTTCACTTTCCTCGGCTAATTCACACTCAGAGAGGGGCCTCCAACGTGCTAATATGCCTGGCTGCATTTAGCCATCAACACACAGAAGGCTTGGGAAATAGAGGCTATAATTAAAACTCTAAAGTCACGTCTTATACAGACACGATGGCATGCCTGGACGTAGCTGTGTTTCAGTGTTATCTCACTGACCTCTGACGTTTAGCACTGATCTTAAAATGACCAGAAACCAAACCACAGTATAATTAAAGGAGAACACCAGGCCCAACCTCAGAAGGAGGGAGCCGTCTGAAACAATCTCTTCTTTTCTCAAGTGAATGGGTCTGTTCAACAGAGACCCGGGTTGTAAACAAGCAAACTTGAGCTCCGGCAAAGCGCTTTGGAGCAGGAATAAGCCTTGGAAATGAACCTCTCACAGACCCTGCACAGATCAAACAGATTTGAATGGACATTGGAATTAGTGTGTCACAACACACACATGTCCTGGTGTCAGCGTTAGCCTGTGACATCATTGACATGATCTATTCAAACAACACACACACACACACACACACACACACCCACGCCCACACACACATACACACACACCCACGCCCACGCACACACACCCACACCCACACCCACACCCACACCCACACACACACACACACACACACACACACACACACACACACACACACACGTCCTGGTGTCAGCATTAGCCTGTGACATCATAGACATGATCTCTTCAAACAACACACACACACACACACACACACACACACACACACACACACACACACACACACACACACACACACACACGTCCTGGTATCAGCCTTAGACTGTGACATGCTCTATCCTTTGGTCCATGCCAACAAAGCCACAGAGAGAAGCTGAAATACAAACCCGGTTGGAGCTATGCTCTGTACGAACGTAGCCTGGATGTGGCCATTTGGTCTGGGCTAAGCCCTCAACACCCCCTGACACACAGCTGGTCCTGGGCCGGGAGAGGAGGGCTGCTGCAGGCATCACATCACGTTATCACATGGCCTCTGGCCCTGCCGCTGCAGAGCAGCCTTCCTAGGAAAGGTTAATGCTCTGCTTTACCTTTTTATGGCAGTAGAAATGGTCTTCTTCAAGGAAGCGAGGGCAGGCTGTAGTAAACAGCACTGTCGCTTTGTTTTTGAGTCACCATTGATCACATCCTGGCATTGACATGGAACAGGAAGAGCTGGCTAGTATCCAACACCATGGAAACGTGCAGCCCTCCTCCTGTCGAGCTGTCATTGGTATAAATATAACAGGGGATAGGCAAAGCAACACATGTCAACCCAGCAGGGGCTCTTTCCAACCAGCCCTGCTTACAATAAAATAAAGTTTGTGTGTGTGTGCGTGTGTGCGTGTGTGTGTGTGTGTGTGTGTGTGTGCGTGTGTGTTGGGGGAACCAAAACTCCCAGTGCTTGTAAAAGAAAATAACCAGAAGAGAGAAAGCAGCACAAGCAGGGATTGAGAGTGGCTGAGTGTTAGCGTTAGCGAGTTAGCAGCCCTCCTGGTCGTCCCCAGCGGGGGGCCACTGTGGACCCGGCCATGCGGGGCGCCACCGAGGCAACGGGATGCGGCTGACAGCCGCGAGCATCGCTGTGACTCTAGTCTAAAGCCTGGGGCATCAGAGTCACACACAGAGATTGGAGAGTGTGAGGGAAATACTTCTTCTGTAGAAGAAGTTTTTTGTGAGTCTGTGTGTGTGTGTGTGTGTGTGTGTGTGTGTGTGTGTGTGTGTGTGTGTGTGTGACAGAGACTGTGCGCGCGTGGGGGAGTCATGGCCAGCGTCAAGGCCGTAACACGGCTTGTCACATCCTGTCTGAACAAGAAATCAACCACTCCAAGAAAATTGCCCAGGGCAGAGGAGACAAAACCCTCACGGATTAGACGATGTTTGCCCTCTCTGCGGTATCCACAGGCCTCCACGCCAAACAACACAAGGACCACAGAGCAGAGCATTCTGGGTCCTCGCTTATCTTCCAGTCTGACCGTTTATTAAAAAAATAAATAAACGGTCTGACATTCCACAGGTCAGAAAACAAACTGCAATTAAGGAGCATCTAGTCTGGAGATCTCCAGAAGAGATAGGGGGAGAACAGGTGCTGTGGTCGAAGCAATTGGCCTCAGATGATGTAGGTGTGATACACTATGACCCCAGAGGGGAGGAGGATGTAGGTGTGATACACTATGACCCCAGAGGGGAGGAGGATGTAGGTGTGATACACTATGACCCCAGAGGGGAGGAGGATATAGGTGTGATACACTATGACCCCAGAGGGGAGGAGGATGTAGGTGTGATACACTATGACCCCAGAGGGGAGGAGGATGTAGGTGTGATACACTATGACCCCAGAGGGGAGGAGGATGTAGGTGTGATACACTATGACCCCAGAGGGGAGGAGGATGTAGGTGTGATACACTATGACCCCAGAGGGGAGGAGGATGTAGGTGTGATACACTATGGCCCCAGAGGGGAGGAGGATGTAGGTGTGATACACTATGGCCCCAGAGGGGAGGAGGATGTAGGTGTGATACACTATGGACGGGCCTGGAGGGCGGGGCTGGTAAACAGAGACAGGATGTTGTTGTTCGTTAGAGTCTGGTCTGTCTGGGTCAGGGGACATCCAGGCCAGAGAGGAAGGAAAGAAGAAGAAACTAGTGAGACGTTGTCTCTGTTCATGAGTGTGGGTGTGTGTGTGTGTGGTGGTGGGGGCTGGGGGCTGGGGGGGGGGGGGGTGTTGATACCGAGTCTCTAGAGGGCATCTCCATTTAGGGAATGTCCCTTCAAATGCGAGCAGCAATTATCACTGCAAAGCAACTTTATTTCCATGTGATGTAATACTTTAATCTGTTAGGCCGTTCCTAATAAGCATAATAAAGCCCTACAATAAGCAGCCATGAATGGGGGAAGAATCTCTAATCTCTTTGCACAGTGGAGACACAAATGGCTGCTTAGCAAGCTCTAATCAGAGAACAGCAGTAGAGAGGCAGCTTAGCTGGAGATCTTAACGGTGGAGGAGCAGTCTAAATGTTTGGACAGGACTGTCACTGTGGCAGCAGGTTCTTGCTGGGGCCTGCTGGGCTGCTGGGCTGCTGTAGGATGCTGTAGGATGCTGTAGGATGCTGGGCTGCTGTAGGATGCTGGGCTGCTGTAGGATGCTGTAGGATGCTGGGCTGGAAAGGTTCTGCTAGGCGGGGGGGGGGGGGGGGGGGGGGGGTGTTGGAGGTGTAACATGAGGCTGTTACCTCTCCAGGCCGGTAACATCCCACCACCCAGAATGCCCCCTCTACCCAGAATTCCCCCACCACCCAGAATGCCCCCACCTCCCGCTGCCATCCCACTTCCCTTGGCTTTGGCACAGCTTTAGCTCATCACATGAGACTGGGAGCAAGAGAACAGCCTGTAAATTCACACTCAACGCATGCGCGTTGAGTGTGACACACACACACACACACACACACACACACACACACACACACACACACGAACACACGCAAACGCGCGGGCCCACTGACACACACAGACCCCAGGCATCTGCCAAAATCTTGGTGAGAAGTATAGGGGGAGACAGCGAGGGAGGATGCAGAGGAAAGGATAGAGAGAGAGGAGGAGAGAGAGAGAGGAGGAGAGAGAGGAGAAAGAGAGAGAGGAGGATAGAGAGAGAGGAGAGGAGGAGAGAGAGAGAGAGAGAGAGAGAGAGAGAGAGAGAGAGAGAGAGAGGAGGATAGAGAGAGGAGGATAGAGAGAAGAGGAGGAGAGAGAGAGGAGAGAGAGAGGAGGATAGAGAAAGGAGGATAGAGAGAGAGGAGGAGAGAGAGAGGAGAGAGAGAGAGGAGGAGAGAGAGAGGAGGAGAGAGAGAGGAGGAGAGAGGTTAGAGAGAGAGAGGAGAGAGAGAGGAGGAGAGAGAGGAGAGAGAGAGAGGAGGAGACAGAGAGGAGGAGCATAGAGAGAGGAGGAGAGAGAGAGAAGAAAGAGAGAGAGAGAGAGAGAGAGAGAGAGAGAGGAGGAGAGAGAGGAGAGTGAGAGGAGGAGAGAGGCTAGAGAGAGAGAGGAGAGAGAGAGGAGGAGAGAGAGGAGAGTGAGAGGAGGAGAGAGGCTAGAGAGAGAGAGAGGAGAGAGAGAGGAGGAGAGAGGTTAGAGAGAGGAGGAGAGAGAGAGGAGGAGAGAGAGAGGAGGAGAGAGAGAGGAGGAGAGAGGTTAGAGAGAGGAGGATAGAGAGAGGAGGAGAGAGAGAGGAGGATAGCCCCCCCCCCCCCCCCCCCCACACACACACACACACACACACAGGTCTGCAGAGCAGGGCAGATGTGTTGTGTTCACAGTGGATGGTGGCGTCTCTCAGTGTGATAGCTCCACATCTGGTAAAGTCCTTCCGTTTGTCCCTACCTTAAACTAACAGCTCTGCCTCACCCAGGGAGGGGGGGGGGGACTGGAACATTGCTTTCACCGCCTTCTTTACTAACCACCCTCTCTTTGTAGCTAGCAGCAATGAGTCAACGTTAAGGAGGAGCTCTGACAGCAGACTCATTCACATGGGTTGTGCGTACTTGGCTGTACATGGCGTTGGTATAGTTCTCCTGTTCTAATCATCTTTAACAAAAGCCTAGCGTAAATCACACAGCAGGGAAGGAAAATGGCCGTGGTAAGTCGCTCTCTGATACAGCAGCGCTCTGCCCTGGCCTCATGTTCTGTTCAGAGACAGAACAAACCTATGGGCGCTATAGCCTGACTCTTGATCCCCCCCCCCCCCCCTTCTAAAACCCTTACCTCCCCCTCCATTACCCTAATAAGGATAATCACCCCTCAGGCTGGAGCAGCCCGGGGTCTGAGAGAGAACGTGTTGGAGAGCAGAGATCAATGGAGCAGATCAAAGGGCTGAAGCAGCACACAAACCGCCCAGCGTGGGGGCTCCAGAGATAACGCCGTTGCTGATCCTGCTGCCTACATTTTTCATGAGATTATCCGGCACTCTGCGCCGGGGGATGGAGAGCCTGGGTGTTTTTTAATGAGCTGGGCAGCAGGTCCACCGGGACGGTGTCACCTCCAGTCAGTACAGGAACACGCAATGAGGCTCACGCAAACACACACGCAAACCATCTCACACATACACACACACACACACACACACACACACACACACACACACACACGATCACACACACACACTTTAAACTAAGCGCATAAACATCCAGTATATACTATGTAGATGCGTACCTAAGCAGAAAGACATACATACAGTCCACACACACACACACACACACATTCACTGAAACGCAGCACAAGACATTATATAATGAATAAAGTTGGAATGAGAAACACCTGCATGCACACGCACAGAACCTCACATCGTTTTCCAAGGAGCCATTAGTTGGTTCATCCATAATTGATTAGCCTCTAATTAGAGTATGGTTTTCATGGCTACTGAAGTAATGGTTAGGGTCGCTGGAGGAGTTTTGAAAACCCTGTGCCAAGCAGCTATCAGGGCAGCAGCAGCAGCCCACCCCACACTCCTAGTGCCCAGCCTATGCCCCCCCCCCCCCCCATCAAGACCACAAGGCCCAGCCGCTAGCCTGATCCTCAGCCAACTCCTCCTCCATAGAGACCAGAGCACCAGAGCCAAGCCAGCCCGTGGCCAGAGGGGAGAGGAAGTTAACCACTTTTAGGTTTCCTTCTCTTTCAGTGAGGAGGGGGGGGGGGGGGGGGCTGAGGCAGGGGCAGGGGCTAGGACTGGGGCTATGACTGGGTTTGAGGCTGGGGCTAGAGCTGGGGCTAGGGCTGGGTTTGAGGCTGGGGATAGGGCTGGGTTTGAGGCAGGGGCTAGGACTGAGTCTGAGGCAGGGGCTAGGGCTGGGTTTGAGGCTGGGGCTAGTGCTGGGTTTGAGGCTAGGGCTGGGTTTGAGGCTGGGGCTTTGTATGAGACTAGGGCTGGGTTTGAGGCTGGGGCTGGGTTTGAGGCTGGGGCTAGAGCTGGGTTTGAGGCTAGGGCTGGGTTTGAGGCTGGGGTTGGGATTGAGGCTAGGGCTGGGATTGAGGCTAGGGCTAGGGCTGGGTTTGAGGCTGGGGCTGGGGCTGGGTTTGAGGCTAGGGCTGGGTTTGAGGTTGGGGCTGGGTTTGAGGTTGGGGCTGGGTTTGAGGCTGGGGCTGGGTTTGAGGCTGGGGCTAGGGCTGGGTTTGAGGCTGGGGCTGGGTTTGAGGTTGGGGCTGGGTTTGAGGTTGGGGCTGGGTTTGAGGCTGGGGCTGGAGCTAGGGCTGGGTTTGAGGCTAGGGCTGGGTTTGAGGCTGGGGCTGGGTTTGAGGCTGGGGCTAGGGCTGGGTTAGAGGCTGGGGCTGGGTTTGAGGCTGGGACTAGGGCTGGGTTTGAGGCTGGGGCTAGGGCTGAGAAGGAACAGACCTCCTTAAAATAGAGGGTTTTTTTCCAGCACCTAGTGGTGACAGTTTACATCAAGTACATTAAAACAAGTTACAATAAAATCACACATTAAACCCAAAAATTATAAAGCAACAGGGCAGAACAAAGACCTTTTTAGAGTGGCATTTCCTTATGTAGAACAGCCTTTGTGTGGAGAGTATATGGCAGGTTGGATTGGTGACAATATAAGAGTGAGTCTGGACCAGAAAATCACCTTGATTGAAGCGCTGTAGCTGGCGTGGGATTCATGCCCCAGTGGTCTAAGCTCCCACTGAAGGGCAGCTGTCAGCTTGATAACTCTGACAATAAAATGGGGGGAATGGAAGGGTTAATGGTTCCTCAAATAAGACGCCATCAAAGGCAATAATTAAGGGAACCAAAATAAACTGTTAAGAATTTAACTTTAAGGGAATAAAAAAATGCAAATCCCCCCCCCCCCAGACTGCTACATTTTTCTCAACAAGGCTCCATCACTGCCTTAAGTCTCTTTCTAAATATATCTCTATCCTGTGAACTGAGCAGACCATGATGGGGGAAAGGCAGGGGAACATGATGGCTAAAACTAAACAGAGCGGAACATACCATGATGGAGAAAGGTAGGGGACATGATGGCTAATACTAAACAGAACGGAACATACCATGATGGAGAAAGGTAGGGGACATGATAGCTAATACTAAACAGAACGGAACATACCATGATGGAGAAAGGTAGGGGACATGATAGCTAATACTAAACAGAACGGAACATACCATGATGGGGGAAAGGTAGGGGACATGATGGCTAATACTAAACAGAACGGAACATACCATGATGGGGGAAAGGTAGGGGACATGATGTGTGTGTGTGTGGAGGATGAATGGTTATGAATACTCAGGTTTTTTAAAACACTATGTTATATTATTAAGGTAGGGGACATGATAGCTAATACTAAACAGAACGGAACATACCATGATGGAGAAAGGTAGGGGACATGATAGCTAATACTAAACAGAACGGAACATACCATGATGGGGGAAAGGTAGGGGACATGATGGCTAATACTAAACAGAACGGAACATACCATGATGGGGGAAAGGTAGGGGACATGATGGCTAATACTAAACAGAACGGAACATACCATGATTGGGGAAAGGTGGGGGACATGATAGCTAATACTAAACAGAACGGAACATACCATGATGGTGGAAAGGCAGGGGACATGAGGGAATGAACAGCACATCAGGGGATAGTAACAATATAATATAACATAGTGTTTTAAAAAACCTGAGCATTCATAACCATTCATCCTCCACACACACACACACACACACACACACACACACACACACACACACACACACACACACACACACACACACACAGACTTTCCTCACTTTTTTACAACACAAAAGAGGTGCAGCAAATATGTCTGTGCCCAGATTTGATAAACAGACAGTGATGGCTGGTATCCCTAAAAGCAGCCATGAAAGGCTTATTTTACGGATAGTCCTTTGCCTGTCTCAAAAACGTACACTTGCCATTTATTACGCCCTCAGAGAAAAGCAAAAAGATAAGTGCTGCTGGCAGTTCCAACTTATTGCAGCTCAAGAGGTAGATTGAGACAGTAAAATACAAAACATGATTCCGTCAAAATTATAAAAGTTCTGTAATCAAAGTACTGGAATCAAAAAGTTCTCCATTCAGTCCACTTAAAGTGATACTTCACCAATTTTAGATCTTTAGATATGTTTTCCATCATATATCACTGTACTTTACATATAGCATCGTGATTTAGCATCGTTCATAGTTTTGCAACCAAACAGCAGAGTTTAAAACGAGTTTAGAAAATGACTCTCTATTGCGTCATAGAGAGTCTTTTCCTGAATTTTAAAAACTAGAGCTGTTTCTAACCTTTCCTGGT
>CM030173.1:43828159-43910659 GCA_017639675.1 Aplochiton taeniatus
TAATGCTGTAGATCCTAATGCTGTAGTGGATCCTAATGCTGTAGTGGATCCTAATGCTGTAGCGGATCTTAATGCTGTAGCGGATCTTAATGCTGTAGCGGATCTTAATGCTGTAGTGGATCCTAATGCTGTAGTGGATCCTAATGCTGTAGTGGATCTTAATGCTGTAGATCCTAATGCTGTAGCGGATCTTAATGCTGTAGATCCTAATGCTGTAGTGGAGCCTAATACTGTAGATCTTAATGCTGTAGATCCTAATGCTGTGGATCTTAATGCTGTAGATCTTAATGCTGTAGTGGATCCTAATGCTGTGGTGGATCTTAATGCTGTTGTGGATCTTAATGCTGTAGTGGATCTTAATTCTGTAGTGGATATTAATGCTGTAGTGGATCCTAATGCTGTAGTGGATCTTAATGCTGTGGATCTTAATGCTGTAGATCTTAATCCTGTGGATCTTAATGCTGTAGATCTTAATGCTGTAGATCTTAATGCTGTAGTGGATCCTAATGCTGTAGTGGATCTTAATGCTGTAGATCTTAATGCTGTAGTGGATCTTAATGCTGTAGACCTTAATGCTGTAGATCCTAATGCTGTAGTGGATCCTAATGCTGTAGTGGATCCTAATGCTGTAGTGGATCCTAATGCTGTGGATCCTAATGCTGTAGTGGATCCTAATGCTGTAGTGGATCCTAATGCTGTAGTGGATCCTAATGCTGTAGATCTTAATGCTATGGATCTTAATGCTGTAGATCTTAATGCTGTGGTGGATCTTAATGCTGTGGATCTTAATGCTGTAGTGGTACTTAATGCTGTAGTGGATCCTAATGCTGTGGTGGATTCTAACACTGAGGAATTGGCCACATATGAGAAAATATGGAATACAAATAAAAAACAAAACCACATTGTTCTTAAATCAAAGGGGCATAGTTTGAAGGTACAAATGTTTGAAGCGTGCCACTGGCAGTGGTTTCATAACCAGCCCGGTTCATTCCATTCAAGGAGAAAATTGGAAAGAGTGCTGGGCGAAAAAGAAAAAACAAAGTCCTTCCAGTATCTCAATTTCTGATTGCTTACGAAACGTCCATTAATGGTAGAGCAGCAGTGTCTGTCGCTGGCCCCGCAGTTTCTTCTACTTCGAAAGACGGTTCAATTCAACGCTAAGTTAATCCTGTTCTTTGAGTTCAGACTGAAGTGGTGAACGTAAAGCGCTGAAGTCGCTAAAGTGACAACGGACGCATGTTCATCGTCTTTGTTACTTTGTGTTCATCGTCTTTGTTACTTTGTGTTCATCGTCTTTGTTACTTTGTGTTCATCGTCTTTGTTACTTTGTGTTCATCGTCTTTGTTACTTTGTGTTCATCGTCTTTGTTACTTTGTGTTCATCGTCTTTGTTAATTTGTGTTCATCGTCTTTGTTAATTTGTGTTCATCGTCTTTGTTACTTTGTGTTCATCGTCTTTGTTACTTTGTGTTCATCGTCTTTGTTACTTTGTGTTCATCGTCTTTGTTACTTTGTGTTCATCGTCTTTGTTACTTTGTGTTCATCGTCTTTGTTTCTTTGTGTTCATCGTCTTTGTTTCTTTGTGTTCATCGTCTTTGTTACTTTGTGTTCATCGTCTTTGTTACTTTGTGTTCATCGTCTTTGTTTCTTTGTGTTCATCGTCTTTGTTACTTTGTGTTCATCGTCTTTGTTACTTTGTGTTCATCGTCTTTGTTACTTTGTGTTCATCTTCTTTGTTACTTTGTGTTCATCGTCTTTGTTACTTTGTGTTCATCGTCTTTGTTACTTTGTGTTCATCGTCTTTGTTTCTTTGTGTTCATCGTCTTTGTTTCTTTGTGTTCATCGTCTTTGTTACTTTGTGTTCATCGTCTTTGTTACTTTGTGTTCATCGTCTTTGTTACTTTGTGTTCATCGTCTTTGTTACTTTGTGTTCATCGTCTTTGTTACTTTGTGTTCATCGTCTTTGTTACTTTGTGTTCATCGTCTTTGTTTCTTTGTGTTCATCGTCTTTGTTTCTTTGTGTTCATCGTCTTTGTTACTTTGTGTTCATCGTCTTTGTTACTTTGTGTTCATCGTCTTTGTTACTTTGTGTTCATCGTCTTTGTTACTTTGTGTTCAGTCCTCGGATGTCTGAAGGCCTGGCGGGAATTTGGGGAGACAAAAAGATCCAGAGGGAGAGGCGCAAGCAGCTGAGTGGATTTCTAATAACCTTGGTTTGTAGTAGTTCCGTCTCACAGCCTACGGCCCTGGTACAGAGCTGTCTGGGGGCTTTTATAAGGCCTTATTGGCTGCAGAGCTCGGGATTCCTCCCAGCTCATCCTTATGACTTTATTCCCCTTCAGCTTGGTTATACTATACTATAATATAATAATAATAATACTATATTATACTAGCATGATCGATGAGGGCAATCATAGCCACACTTCTGTGAGGCACCTGGCTGATATATGATGTAACAAAGCCTGAACAGACGGCCAGGATACATATGGTAACCAAGGACCTAAAGGGTCGCTGGAGGCTGTGACGCAGACCGGGACAGTGTAGGGAAATCACTGATGCATCCAAGCGCACGCAAGCCCTTAGGGGCTGTCATTATGAAGATGATATGATAATGATGAGGACGATGTTGATGATAGTGTTTATGTGATCTGTTCATCAGTTTCAAAGGCACAGCCACCCAAGGTTGAGTAACATCTGTCAGCAGTGTGGATGTAATTCCATCAGCTAGAGTGAGTGAGTTAGGGAGTGAGGGAGTGAGTGAGTGAATGTGTATGGGAGTGAGTGAGTGAGTGAGTGGAGTGAGTGTGTGTGTGTGTGTGTGTGAAGGAGTGAGTGTGTGTGTGAGTGAGTGAAGGAGTGAATGTGTATGGGAGGGAGTGAGTGTGATTCAGTACGGGAGGGAGGGAGTTTGTGTGTGAGTGAAGGAGTGAATGTGTATGGGAGGGAGTGAGTGTGATTCAGTACGGGAGGGAGGGAGTTTGTGTGTGAGTGAAGGAGTGAATGAGTGTGTGTGTGTGAGTGAGTGAAGGAGTGAGCAGGAAGCTAGAGAGGGGGGGGCAGCATCTCCTCACGCTCCATAAGTTAATCCTTCAAAGTAAAGCTCAAGGCCCAGGCTTCCTGTCTAATGGATTTAAAGACTGACGCACTGGCATCTTCTACTACTACTACTGATGAGGGAGGGGGGGGGGGGGGGGAGAGAGAGAGAGAGAGAGAGAGAGAGATCCCAGCAGAAAGAGAGGGATAGAGAACCATGCCCCCCCCCCCTGCACAGTGACACTGGTGTGCACCAGCTCCATCTTTATCAAAGACGTTGGGAAGCTGCAGGCTTCTCGCCTTGTTGAGCAGCACCTCTGCAGCCCCTCCATGCATATCCATGCAGCCTGATTGACACAGCCTCACGCACTACTGACATGCTCCCCGGCCGTGCTAGCACTGAGGCCTCTGGTTTACCCAACGAGGGGGGGGGGGGGGGGGGGGGGGGGTGGTACCACATCACCTTACCTCACTCAAAGGGAATCAAAGGAATGTATTTTATTTAGTTATTTGTGGCGTGCTCTTTGAAATACCCAGACTCTCCTCCAGCCGTTTTCAAAATGTTATTTTGGGAATTGGCAGCTGTCAAGGCTGGGATGTTGTCCCAGTGAAGGAATCACCAAATCCAGGAACCTCTCCAGTCGGATTATCAACAAAAGCAGCCTGGCCTGCCACGTTGTGTTGGTGCTACAGAGGGGCCCACGCAAGGAGTCACTATGACAACCGCACAGACACAGCCCCAGCCCCATGGGGACAGCCCCATGGACACAGCCACAGTTACGGAAACATCAACAGCCACAACCTGCAGCCTGCAGTGGCCACTCTGTAATCCCAGCTCCAGCCCAGGCCTCTGCAGCAGTACAGCCCTAACTCCTGCCCTGGTGAAAGGACTAAGCAGCGGCATCCAATCCTCCGTCTCCCTGACTACAGCTTAGGACCAGCCCTGCCGCCTGCTCACAGCCAGGGCCCTGGAGAGGGTTTTCAGGCTGAGTTAGTCACAGCGAGGGGAGGGCGAGACAGCCAAAGCCCCTCCTAGGTCTGAACGACAGCATCCTTGTTGGCACACTTCACTCCTCCTCATCCTTGATTTATCATCAGGAAGTCTAATTAGAGTCAAGATGATGTTTAATTACAGAAGAGCTTAAATCACACACACATCCATAAAACAGATAGCGATTATACAGGGAACTGGTGTGTAGGTATGTGGCCGACAATTGCCGGCTTTTAGCCGGTAAAAAACATTAAAAGCAATTGAATAATCATCATCAGACATAAGTGTGTTAAGCTTAAACACTTTACTACTAACCACATTATGAACGTAGGCCTAAGTTTTGTCACAGACTCCCTGCGCTGCTTGTAGACTACACGTGGGCGGGTCTCCGTAATGACATAGAAGGCAGTTTGAGATTGCTTTATGAACTACAATAGGCTATCTAGTTTCAATCTCTTCGTTATGTGGGGCTGATTTAAACGTGCAAAAGCGCTTTCTCTTGTTTAGCATATAAGCTATTGTACATCTGTTCCTGCACTGTTCCAATAGTGGGCTAAACCAGCTGTTTGGCAGTCTTTATGAATTTTTGTGACCGCAGACATAAAGCTAGCCTCATCGTATGCTTTGCCCACTATTGTAATATTGTTAAATCCAACGGCTTCTATTCTTTTTTTAAGACACATAGATTCCCTCTGGATTTCTAGAATAGTCCCTAAACAAACGAAAGCGTTCGTGCGCATTTAAATCAGGCAAGTGGGTTGCGGCACCAAGTGCATGAAACAGATTTTATAATCAGTCCTGCTTTTGGAAAGCTTCTGTCATTAGTTCACGTCGCTCACAAAGCACTGCAGTCGGAAAAGGCTTCGCTCTCCACATCAGCAAGAGTTTGCTAGTTACTAACAATACCGCCACTTTAGAAAAATGAAAAATAAACTAGCTTTGGAGTGGCAAGAGCCAGTTTTGTGAACTGGGTAGCTTCTCAAAGGTGGTATGAGATTATTTTGCTGCTATAAACGTGTAAAATACGAGCAAAGACTACAAAATTAAACAACTTAAATGATATGAAACGTTATGTCTGTTGCATAATGCCTTCACCATTGCATACAATAGTGAATATAGCAATACGTCCATTAAATAGGATGATCAGCAACAGTAATAACGGTTTATTTCACGTTTTCACGTGTGTTTTATTTATCTGTGTGGGTTGTATTACTGATAAAAATGACAATTTTATTGTGTCTGGTGTCTTACACTTTGATTATCTGCCATTTAATTGATTTGGGAATATACCTTCCATTTCATATTTGGACACAAGGTCCATACAGTATTTTTGATCAAGGTTAAGTATTAAGTCAAACTACCCGCAGTTGTCTTGTATCAAGATTTTTGAAAGAGGCTCTCAGTTTTTATTTTATGTGAACTGGTGGATAAACTGATTTTGTGTATATAGTCATTGAAACCCTAACCCTAACCCTAAGCATAGGCCGAGCTTATATGTAACTTTGAAAACATTTGGGGCCAAAGCCCCCTAATAAATGTCCCCAACGAACGCACTCACGCAGTAAACGATGTTGTCTGGTTCATTTATCAAATGTCCGGTACATTTTACGGTTGCTGGTCCAGGTGTCCGACGGCAAACTTTCCAAACAGAACCTCTGGAACGTGTGGGCTTGGGCGTAACTGTACATGATCATAATGTGTGTGTGTGTGTGTGTGTGTGCGCGCGTGCGTGCGTGCGTGCGTGCGTGTTCTTATGCTTGTACATATGTATTGCCATAAGTCCCACAAAGGAATGACTAGCCGGTCAGATATGGTAGGCAGCAGTCCTAAGACTCTCTCTGGGTCTCCTTCTATATGACTGTCTGTTTACATGCAGCCCTGCTGCGGTTGATAACACACCACGTGACTCTCCGACTCCTGAGGGGAATGTAGTCACACCTCTGACTGGGGGTCTTCTTTCTTGGCCATGCCAGAGGCACGTGGAGCATTACCTCCCCACTGGGGCTGCTCTGTCTTTCAGCGTTCAGAGGGATGAACCCGGGCCACCAGCTGAGCGATGTGCAGCTGTTTCAATCATGCTGTCTGTCTCCGGCGCCACTCCGTACAGATAGCATCTCCCCTTTCCAGAGAGAATGGAGAATGCTAAGCAGTTAGGCTTTCAATAAGTCCCTGGAGATGGGGGGGGGCAATTGTTTGATAAATCCAATGCCAGCTTTCCATTCTAAAAAGTAAACAACTGTTCCACTTTAGTCAGGAACGGGGAAGAGACGTGGAATGGAAGAGATAGAGATGAATAGGCAGTGGAAATAAACCAAAGGGGGGGGGGGGGGGGGGGGGGGGGTGGGAGGGGGGAGGGGAAGGGGAAGGGGGAGGGGGAGGGGGGGTGTCAGTAAGGCCACACCGAGTGAGTGACAAAACCTTATTGAATTTATTTGTCTTGCTCAGCTCCTCAGATGAATCTCATCTATTGTGGCTGACAGCTGAGGAGGAGAACATCAAAGAACTGCCCCACACAGAGAAATGTCTCTCTCTTTATAATGAATGAGAAACAGGTTCTCAGGGGGAAGCACTGAACCCAAACAGTGATGCCAGCCCTCTCAGAGGGGATCGGGCCGAGAGTCTTCAAGGAAACACACAGCTTGTCCTCATCGTCCATTTACCAAAGACCTCACCGAGATAGACCAGCCGACCGATAAACAGTGGGAGTGAGTGAAAGAAAAAGAGGATATATTTCAGAAAGTAATCAAATATAAAACTACACCCACACTTTATCAAGGAAGTGAACATAACTTTTGAGGTAAAGAATATGTTGCCTAGGCGTCAAAAGGGTGACTCACTCAAGCTGTCGTTCAGTGCGTTCAGAATCCTCTGAATGTCTTGCTGATCAAAAGCCCACTGACTCACTTTGGAACATCACCTCCTTGACATCGTGAGTGTGGCTCCGTACAGCGGCTCAGACGAGTCACACATTGCTTTCATATTTCCCAGAGAGACTAACACCAAGGAAACATGGTCTGAAAGGCCCTGGGGCTTAAGCCCTCAGGAGGATGAATGCTACCTGTCCGTCTTAAGCTCAGTATTGACTAAGTTCAATGAGCACAGCCCCACTCAAACTACACTACATGCTCTCTAGGTCACATTCCTGACTAGTACATACTAACGCAGCGACATACTAACACAGCTACATACTAACACAATCACATACTAACGCAGCGACATACTAACACAATCACATACTAACACAGCTACATACTAACACAATCACATACTAACACAGCTACATACTAACACAATCACATACTAACACAGCTACATACTAACACAATCACATACTAACACAGCTACATACTAACGCAGCTACATACTAACACAATCACATACTAACACAGCTACATACTAACACAGCTACATACTAACACAATCACATACTAACACAGCTACATACTAACACAGCTACATACTAACACAGCTACATACTAACACAGCTACATACTAACACAGCTACATACTAACACAATCACATACTAACACAGCTACATACTAACACAATCACATACTAACACAGCTATATACTAACACAATCACATACTAACGCAGCGACATACTAACACAGCTACACACTAACACAATCACATACTAATGCAGCTACATACTAACACAATCACATACTAACACAGCTACATACTAACACAATCACATACTAACGCAGCTACATACTAACACAATCACATACTAACACAGCTACATACTAACACAGCTACATACTAACACAATCACATACTAACACAATCACATACTAACACAGCTACATACTAACACAGCTACATACTAACGCAGCTACATAGTAACACAATCACATACTAACACAGCTACATACTAACGCAGCTACATACTAACACAATCACATACTAACGCAGCTACATACTAACACAGCTACATACTAACGCAGTTACATACTAACACAGCTACACACTAACACAATCACATACTAATGCAGCTACATACTAACACAATCACATACTAACACAGCTACATACTAACACAATCACATACTAACGCAGCTACATACTAACACAATCACATACTAACACAGCTACATACTAACGCAGCTACATACTAACACAATCACATACTAACACAGCTACATACTAACGCAGTTACATACTAACACAGCTACATACTAACGGAGTTACATACTAACACAGCTACATACTAACACAGTTACATACTAACACAGCTACATACTAACACAGCTACATACTAACACAGCTACATACTAACACAGCTACATACTAACACAGCTACATACTAACGCAGTTACATACTAACGCAGCTACATACTAACGCAGCTACATACTAACACAGCTACATACCTGACTAACGTAGATACCTGGGTGCTGACAGATGCTACATTTAGACAGCAACAGCCCTCGCAAAATAGCCGCAGTGGGATCAAACAGCGTAAATATCAGTTTAACGATACTGTTTGAAAACTGTCCCTCCTCTGAACGAACAATAAGAGAGAAATGAATGAGAGCACATTATGGGATGTAAACTGCCAACAGCTGGCTCTCGGCCGGAGTTTGTTTTTGTGCCTTGCTCCGTGGCAGAGGAAGCAGATCGTCCTTGAGGACTCGACATAAATCAACAATCAGCAGCAGGAGCGCCTGAGCAGCAGCCTCTTTGTGTGCCAGGGAAAGCATCAACTTAATTAAGCCCTATCTTACGAGGTGGGCATGCTGAGAGAGACCCCAGGATGCCAGCAGTCCCAGAGGGCCAGGGGAGAGCTTTTACAGAGGCTGATGAAGATGGTACTTACTGGGATGTGCTGCCTTAAATGAAGAGAGAGATGGTAGAGGAGTGTGGTGAGAGGCTAGCAGACATCATTATTCAGAACAGGGAGACAGGCGCGCTTTCACCTGGCTTTTTGCTTCGCTTATTTTTCTTCAAAATAGCCCTATACCTGCAGATGAGACATGGGTACTAAGCAGCAAGGTTGTCTTCAAATAGCGTACCAAAAAACAAAACATAGGCAGGGAATTGGGATTGCGTTGTGAGCAGCACCAGTGAGGCGGTGGGTGGGCCTGGCCCTTTCACACCTGCCCGAGGTAAAGCTAATGATAAAAGGATCCATACTGTTTGATCCCATCGCCCTAGAAGAGTTGAGATGTGCCTTTGATGTGCACGGTGAGTGGATGAATGCACTGCGCCCTCCATCTAAGTGGTCTCTCAGTAATGGTACAGCTGCTTTTTGCCACTTCACAAAAGGAAGCATAGAGAGACCCATTAATAATGAGCCAAAGTAAGCCTTTACAATGGCAGGCCAACATCGTCAGTGTGCAGCAGAGCTGGGCTGCTAGGGCTGAGGCCCGGCCAATGAAAAGGCTACTGACAACACCGCTACTGGGCACTACGGAAACAAGCTAACAGACAAGACAACTACGAATCACGGAACACTATGGTTGGCAGGTAACCCTAACCTCCTGATGTCCTTGTATAAATGACTTCCAGCACAGTGCAATGAGACCCCTGCGGTTACCATGGTAACAACGTGACATTTCTGATTCTTATCTAAAATTCGCTAAACCTCAAGACCATACAAACGAATCAGAAATCTTAACTAATTTAATAAAATGACCTCTCTTTTTAACATTTAATTTGCTAAACTCATATCAAATGGCACTAAGCCTCTCTATTTAAAATAAAACTCATATTTAATCACTGCCAAATTCATTTTTTGTATTCTTTTGTTATATGTCATTTATGCCGATTTAAATTTTGATAAAAAACCTAAAAAACAAACAATGTAATTGAAAGCACTGCTTGTAAACAGCCCTCTTGGCATGCTAGTTCACCTTTTCCTTGGGGCTGAATACCCTGCACTATGCCAATTACCACTGGCACGATTCAATTCAGCTCTGGGTTCATTTGCTGTCTCATATTCATGAGTGTTGGCCAACAGCATTCGGTTATTGTCACCAACACTGCATTCATCACAAGCTCCTCGCCTACCTCCGCACTGATTAACGTCGCCTCGACAGAGTTCACTCAATAAAAGACTCCATTTCACAATCTGGCAATAGCGGGGTAATTGCTGTGATGGGGGAGAGGAGATAAAAGAATGGAAGAAAAGGAGGCTGAAAAAAAACAAGACAGAAAAAGACTGGGAACAGACAGAAAAGCTGTAAAGCAATTCACCCAAGGTCATGAAGACACCCCTATGCTTCTCTTTCTCTTTTCTGTCGCTAACATTGATCTCTCTCTCTCCCTCTCTCTTTTTCTCTCTCTCCCAGAGAGAGAGAGAGAGAGATAGGAGAGAGAGAGAGAGAGAGAGAGAAATTTCAATGCTGCTTTTGTTCCACATTTGCATCTTCATTTCTAGCGGAATCGATCCAGTGGACAAGCTAGAAGGAGCGGCAGGGTTTGGGACAGGAATAATGAGTGAGATACGCAGGGTTTTCCATTAGAGGGGCTGAAGGCGAGCCTGTCTGTCAGTTAGACGGGGTTAACTCTTTGTAGAGGACGCTCACTTGGGCAGCCTTCCGCAGATAGATGGAAGGCTAATGGGAGACTACAGTTGGTGATGCTGTGAGCGCTCACGGGGGAACGCCATTTGAAGCCCTCCTTTATAATTGCACTCATCAGGAGCGAAGGTGCAGGAGCCCCCTGATCTCTGTGTCCGCCCAGGAGCCAAATCAAGAGAGCCCACCAGGGACACAGCACAGCACCCGAACACCAGGGAGATAATAAAGATGGACGCTAGCTTAATGCCCTCTGGTGATGGGCTGGAGGTGAGGGGGGACACCCTCCCGGCTCTATCTGGGCCATTATGACTGGAGCCGGGGTCGGAAAGTGCAGTTGACACCGATCCTAATAACCTCAACAGAGCCTAATGAGAGATGATGGACGCTTGTTTTGCCTGACTTAGCAATAACTGGAGGGTGTCGTGGTGGGAGTAGCTTAGGAAATCGAAACAGGGAATTGCACCCTGTCTCCCTGTGATTAGTGAGGACAGGTCTCAGAGGTTGAAATTAAACGGAACGCTCTCTTGGAAAAACACATTCATTAAGCAGCTGGGAAGGCGAGGGGAGCGTTGGCAGGGATGGACCAACACAATATTAATATATAAACCATGTCACTTGTTCTCGACAGGAAATTAAACGCTCTGCAAGGCATGCAGTTTAGACGCCGAACGACCCCTGTTTACCAAAGGACACTAGAGTCCTGTTCTTTTCTGCATCGATAATAATAATAATATTAATAATACTACGTGTCATTTAGAGGCACCTTCCTAGACAGCCAAGGTCACCATACATGACATAGAAATACAGTATAAGGTCAATTTAAAATGTGTAAACACAGGAAAGACACAAGGATTAAGAAAGATATATATATATATATATATATATATATACATATACATATAAGAGTAAAATTGTGAGGGTGAGTAGTTGAAGTTGAACTGCAATTGTACCACATTATAACTGCTCATTCCTGTAATATCGGTATACTGCACAGAGCGAATAAATGTAATTCCAATAAAAATGATGATTGTAAAAGTGTGACCAATTAAATTGGGTAAATCGTTTTATCCTTATAGTTCAAAAATTCCCAGCATACAACTAACATTTTTATATGGCTTAAAAAGACTCACAACTAGCCATGCCATTTAAGTTGTGATAAATGAACAACAAATCGTTACAAAACATTGAATGCTTAACGGACCTCTTTGCAGATTTCCGAGTGGGATTCAAAAACAGAAATCTTTATAGCCAGCACGACTGCCAAGGCCAACTAGATGTTACGTGATTCAAAAGAAATCAGTCCACCTCACTCTTTAAGTTTAAATGGATTTAGTTTTACTTATGGATCTTAGAAAAGCTAGCAACTAGCATGCACAGTATCTCAATGCAGTCTCAAATATATATATATACAGTGGGGCCAAAAAGTATTCAGTCAGCCACTGATTGTGCAAGTTCTCCTACTTAGAAAGATGAGAGAGGTCTGTAATTTTCATCATAGGTACACTTCAACTATGAGAGACAAAAATGAGAAAAAAAATCCAGGAAATCACATTGTAGGATTTTTAAATAATTTATTTGTAAATGATGGTGGAAAATAAGTATTTGGCCAATAACAAAAGTTCAACTCAATACTTTGTAACATAACCTTTGTTGGCAATGACAGAGGTCAAACGTTTCCTGTAAGTCTTCACCAGGTTTGCACACACTGTAGCTGGTATTTTGGCCCATTCCTCCATGCAGATCTCCTCTAGAGCAGTCATGTTTTGGGGCTGTCGCTGGGAAACACGGACTTTCAACTCCCTCCACAAATTTTCTATGGGGTTGAGGTCTGGAGACTTGCTAGGCCACTCCAGGACCTTGAAATGCTTTTTACGGCGCCACTCCTTCGTTGACCGAGCGGTGTGTTTGGGATCATTGTCATGCTGGAAGACCCTGCCACGTTCCATCTTCAATGCTCTCACTGATGGAAGGAGGTTTTGGCTTCAAATCTCACGATACATGGCCCCGTTCATTCTTCCCTTAACACGGATCAGTCGTCCTGTCCCCTTTGCAGTAAAACAGACCCAAAGCATGATGTTTCCACCCCCATGCTTCACAGTAGGTATGGTGTTCTTGGGATGCAACTCAGCATTCTTCTTCCTCCAAACACGACGAGTTGAGTTTTTACCAAAAAGTTCTATTTTGGTTTCATCTGACCACATGATATTCTCCCAATCCTCTTCTGGATCATCCATATGCTCTCTGGCAAACTTCAGACGGGCCTGGACATGTACTGGCTTAAGCAGGGGGACACGCCTGGCACTGCAGGATTTGAGTCCCTCTCGGCGTAGTGTGTTACTGATGGTAGCCTTTGTTACTTTGGTCCCAGCTCTCTGCAGGTCATTCATCAGGTCCCTCCGTGTAGTTCTGGGATTTTTGCTCACCGTTCTCATGATCATTTTGACCCCACGGGATGAGATCTTGCGTGGGGCCCCAGATCGAGGGAGATTATCAATGGTCTTGTATGTCTTCCATTTTCTTACAATTGCTCCCACAGTTGATCTATTCACACCAACCATCTTGCCTATTGCAGATTCACTCTTCCCAGCCTGGTGCAGGTCTACAATTTTCTTCCTGGTGTCCTTCGACAGCTCTTTGGTCTTGGCCATGGTTGAGTTTGGAGTCTGACTGTTTGAGGCTGTGGACAGGTGTCTTTTATACAGATGACGAGGTCAAACAGGTTCAATTAATACAGGTAACAAGTGGAGGACAGAAGAGCTTCTTAAAGAAGAAGTTACAGGTCTGTGAGAGCCAGAAATCTTGCTTGTTTGTGGGTGACCAAATACTTATTTTCCACCATAATTTACAAATACATTTTTTAAAAATCCTACAATGTGATTTCCTGGATTTTTTTTCTCATTTTTGTCTCTCACAGTTTAAGTGTACCTGTGATGAAAATGACAGACCTCTCTCATCTTTCTAAGTAGGAGAACTTGCACAATCAGTGGCTGACTAAATACTTTTTGGCCCCACTGTATATACACACACTCTCTCACACACACACACACACACACACACACACACACACACACACTCTAGCCCACTTATCATGACGCTCTGGTCCAATGGTATCTCTGAGAGGACTTTCCTTTTTAAACAGTTACCTCAGCAGGGACTGGGGACCTTGATTTTCCCTGCAGTCAGTCAACCAGCCAGCCAGCCAGCCAGCCAGCCAGCCAGCCAGCCAGCCAGCCAGTCAGCCAGCCAGCCAGCTCCATCTCCAGCTTCAGCCCCAGCGTTCTCCTGTGTCTAATGAGATTAGGCTTCTGGTAAATCTTCTCAGGGGGGGATGAGACCAATTAGACTGTTGTCTGCCCCAAACAGAGGAAGCCACAGCAGCTCCAAAGTGATTAGAGAGAGAAGGAGTCCGCCTACACACCTCAACAGCACCACCACCAAGAACAACAGCTGTCCCAAAGAAAACCTAGAGAATGTGTGTTTGTTTAAGAGCCCACGGATCAGAAAGCTTCTTATTCTGCTCAAAGTTACCGCATCAACCCTTCAGTCTATGAAGATGTACCAGGAGCTGTGCCATGGTGGAGATAAAGCAGAGGGGCACTGGAGGCTCAGCATTGACATGGAAGAGCAGCACAGGGAAAAGGCTTTCAAGAGAGAAGCAGTCAGGCCTGCCAGAACACCACAAAAACAAATGGCTCCTCCAGTAAACCACAAGAAGTCGGGTCCACACTCCAGTTGACTTCACACATGCCTGGCTTATAAAATGGAAGGGTTTCTGTGTCCTAGGTGCGTCCTCCAGGACTGGGCGGTTTGATAACTAGTATTACATCCTTAACCAAGACAAAGGTCTTTGTTTTCCCGCCCTCCATGGGTCATGTGCTGCACGCAGACCTTGGTTATGACATGTGACCTCCTCCATTCTCTCCATCTACTGACAGGGGAACACCAGTTTGCTAACAAGCAGGTTGACAGATCATCTCCCTGGCTCTGGTGGGCGGTAAAGCTCCCCTCCCTACCTGCAGTGACATCTAGCTCCAGGCCAAGGCCTCCGCAGCGTCTCTGTCTGTCTGTTTCTCTCACTCCCTGTCCTGTATGCCTGTCCCCTGGAGCTAATTGCATAACACAGAGAGCTAATGAGCCCATATGTGTATGCTGCCATCCTCGTTTGAACACACTCGCATGGCGACGATCAATTTGTGAAATTGAAAGAACAAAGGTTTTGTTTGCGACACTGCACTGTGATGGAGTTTGCTTTGGCTGTCTATTAAAAAAAGTTCCACTGTAACATTAATTATTTAGAGATGCGTTCTAAGTGCAGCAGTTGCTAAGCATTTGAATTAAAAAGTTGTGCTGAGACTGAGAGGGTGAAAGAAAAGTTAAGGGGTGGGAGACATAAAGGCAGAGACAGATGGTGAGGAGGATGGATGGGTGGAGGAGGAAAAGAGGAGAGTTAAAAAAAAACAGTGAGGAGGAGGAGATGTAGGATGGAAAGCGACAAAGATGAGGAAGGTAATGCAGAAGAGACTGAGGAGAGCTAGAAGAAAATTCAAGACGGAGCGAGAGAGAGAGAGAGATGACAGAGAGAGAGAGAGACAGAGAGAGAGATGACAGAGATAGAGAGAGAGAGAGAGAGAGAGAGAGGAGGATAGAGAAAGGAGGAGAGAGAGAGATGAGGCCTAGAGAGGACAACACAGTCCTGTGAGCTACACTTCTCTGCAGGAACAGCATCATCATAACTCCTTTGCACTTTCATTACCCCCTCTAACTGAAAAGTACATGATCGATACCTCCACTTGTAATAAACATTACTCCTGCCTGAAGCAAGCTCCCGGAAGGCTCCGGGAGGGAACCGGAGGGTTGGGGCTCTTGTAGCCCCCGCCGGGCAACCTGTCTCCCCCCAGTATCGGGAATCGAGCACTGAATCGATTGCAGAGTGAACAAGCGGAGAGGTTGGTAAGGATTACTCATTCCTCTAATTGGTTGATCAATCCATGCGATTGTTAGGACACCTGCAGGGCTTTGAACGGCGGGATGTCCCAACTCCAGCCGGGTCCAGTAACTAGCGGTAGCCCCCCTGCCAGGTGGAGGATGCTGGGCTCTCTCCTGCAGGGGCTGAAGATACACAGCAGGCGGGGTGTGGAGAGGTGGTGCGTTTGTGTGTGTAATCCTATAAATGTGAGTAATTCAGAGATACAGAGGAAAAGGAGAAGTACATAGCTGTGTTCACTGAGCAGCTAGCACTGATAGAGAGTCTGTCTGTCTCTCTATTGGCCCTGCTATCTCTGTGTCTCTCTCTGTCTCTCTATTGGCCCTGCTCTCTCTCTCTCTGTCTCTCTGTCTCTCTATTGGCCCTGCTATCTCTGTGTCTCTCTATTGGCCCTGCTATCTGTCTGTGTCTCTCTATTGGCCCTGCTCTCACTCCCTGTCTCTCTATTGGTCCTTCTCTCACTCCCTGTCTCTCTATTGGTCCTTCTCTCTTTCTCTTTCTCTCTCTTTCTCGCGCTCTCTCTCTCTCTCTCACGCTCTCTCTCTCTCTCTCTCTCTCTCTCTCGCGCTCTCTCTCTCTCTCGCGCTCTCTCTCTGCCTCTCTATTGGCCCTGCTCTCTCTCTCTCTCTCTCTCTCTCTCTCTCTCTCTCTCTCTCTCTCTCTCTCTCTCTCTCTCTCTCTCTCTGTCTCTCTCTGTCTCTCTCTGTCTCTCTCTGTCTCTCTGTCTCTCTGTCTCTCTGTCTCTCTGTCTCTCTGTCTCTCTGTCTCTCTGTCTCTCTGTCTCGGGGCGGGTCATGGGTCTGATACAGCCTCCCAGCAGGGGCCTGTCTGCCTCCGACTTACCAGGCCAGCCATTTGTCTGCCTCCAACTCCTCTGACACACACACACACACGCACACACACACACACACACACACACACACACACACACACACACACACACACACACACACACACACACACAGTACTGAAACCCTACAGTCTAAGAAGCGTGCTACATTCCCTGACGTATAAGGGGCTGGCTGACAGACAGCCTGATACACTGCATGAATGCAACAGATACTGCTGCTGCTGCTGGGGTAAGCTGCATGGCAAACATGCTGCTGCTGCTGCTGTGAGCTGCATGGCAAACATCCTGCTGTGAGCTGCATGGCAAACATCCTGCTGTGAGCTGCATGGCAAACATCCTGCTGTGAGCTGCATGGCAAACATCCTTCTGTGAGCTGCATGGCAAACATGCTGCTGTGAGCTGCATGGCAAACATCCTGCTGTGAGCTGCATGGCAAACATGCTGCTACTGCCACTGCTGGGGTAACGTGTCGCTGCAGAGGTTAGCTGGAGGTAACGTGTCGCTGCAGAGGTTAGCTGGAGGTAACGTGTCGTTGCAGAGGTTAGCTGGAGGTAACGTGTCACTGCAGAGGTTAGCTGGGGTAACGTGTCGCTGCAGAGGTTAGCTGGAGGTAACGTGTCGCTGCAGAGGTTAGCTGGGGTAACGTGTCGCTGCAGAGGTTAGCTGGAGGTAACGTGTCGCTGCAGAGGTTAGCTGGGGTAACGTGTCGCTGCAGAGGTTAGCTGGGGTAACGTGTCGCTGCAGAGGTTAGCTGGAGGTAACGTGTCGCTGCAGAGGTTAGCTGGAGGTAACGTGTCGCTGCAGAGGTTAGCTGGGGTAACGTGTCGCTGCAGAGGTTAGCTGGGGTAACGTGTCGCTGCAGAGGTTAGCTGGGGGTAACGTGTCGCTGCAGAGGTTAGCTGGAGGTAACGTGTCGCTGCAGAGGTTAGCTGGGGTAACGTGTCACTGCAGAGGTTAGCTGGGGTAACGTGTCGCTGCAGAGGTTAGCTGGGGTAACGTGTCGCTGCAGAGGTTAGCTGGAGGTGGATCCATAGCTCTGGATTGTCGCCACAAGCATCTTTGAGCACTCCTTTATCCATAGAGACTCTAACCTGCCTTATTCCACTGAGGCCATGAAGCTATCTGCAGGGTTACTGACAGGGTTGTCATACGGTACACCAGGACATCGAGCCAAAACACTGCCTGCTCCACTCAAATCCACAAGGAGCTTATAAGAGGAGCAGCACAACAACAAAGTCATCAAAGAAACCATTAGCCGTTTACATTTCCCAATGAGTCCAAGGCTGTATGCTACGCGAGCAGCAGAGTAGATCATGGAAAGATAAGTGTGCGTCTGGATCCTCCTGCTCCGTGACGGACTGGTGGCTCCACGCTGTTCAGGGATTCACACATGGCTGTCCCTTGACCATCAGTAATGTGGTCGCTATGCTGGGTATTCCCTCTGTTGTTGCCATTTGGTGTGTGTTGGCGTTTGGTGTGTGTTAGTGTTTGGTGTGTGTTGGTGTGTATTGGCTCGAAGCAGGAGCCGCTCTGAGCTCAGCTCTCCTAGGGAGATACAATATTTAACGCACACAAAAAAAGGCATTAGGATTTCCTTTAAAGTGGCGTGGAGGAGCAATTCCACTAAAGAGCAGCCCCGGTAAATCTGCTCTTCCGTGGGATGAGGGCAGTGCGTTAGTAGCCTCTAGGATCCCATCGGCACAACTAAGGGCTTAGCAGATTACACCCTTAAATATCATTATGTGCTTTAAGCTGGGCAACACACTGACTTCTTATTTTCACAACTCCGTTTCTTTGAGTCCCGGGCCGGCGCTCAGGTCCGGTCTGTTGAGCCTGGTTCTTATTGTGAGTGCTTAGCCACTACTCCAGACCTGTGGCTTATTTCCTGATCTCTTCTTCCCTCTCTTAATATATCTCTGTCTCTCTATCTCCCTCTGGAGGAGAGGGGCTGCCGGATGTCCCACTCCTGTCCCAGACGCTGTGATGATGAACGGAGCGGACAGGACAGCTCTCTCACAGGCCCTCCCCTGCCACAGGTGAAGGCAGTGGGATGAGGCGAGCCGATGTGACAGGTGTTTAGCTGTGACCATAGGGCCCTGGAGTTAGACACAGCCTCCAGGACAGGTACACGCTGGCCACGACCTTACACTGCTGGAAACAGGCTGGGGGCCGCGCGGACACGGAACCAAACCCAGACGGATGAGTAGCTGTCAGCAGGCAGCACAAAGACAGACAGACCATCAGGCAGGCCGAGAGACTGACAGGGTTCATAGGAGCTGAGGCTGGAGAGATAAGGGGCCATCTTGGACAAAGGGTCAGTTGAAAGATAAAAGAAAAATGGATTGCATTGTGTGCTTAGAACAAACACAAAAAAGAAATATCTCTTACATACCATGGCTCCAGGGCTCCAGGGCTTTTTATCAACCATGAGGTTCAGGCTGAGTCTCGGAGCACTATCTCCTATCCTCAGATTCAAAACGTATATGCTCTCGATTGTGTTCTGCTGAATTGTTTGTTTTTAGCCATTTCATTTCTCTTATTATTGTTTTAATTCATTTCTTTGTCTCATGTCTTCCTTTTATGCCTTGTGTAAAGCACAGTGAATTGCCTTTGTGTATGAAATGTGCTATACAAATAAAATAGATTTGATTTGATTTGATCTCAGTCTCTGATCACACACACCAACAATCAGCTTCAAAAGATGTTCTACAGGATCTATGGGTCCTGGGTTCAGACTATGGAACCTGAATTCAAAACCAAGGCCTAATACATACACAAGTGGTATATAACCAGGAAAAAAGCATAAATTCATATTTTCCTTTTAAATTTTCTTCCTCAATACATTAAGACACATTTTCTATTTTACCTGGACACGCTGAGCTAAAATGTATGTTTTTCTTCTCCTCCCTATGAGACCTATAGGCCACTGTAATTGTGACGTGTTTCTGCAGACTGGCTGAGCTGGATTCCACCACTGTGGTCTGAGCACTGTCATTCCAACCCTCTGAGACACACACTCCCTACACGGCTCCTCACTTGGCCCTAATTATCCTTCTGAGAGCTGCTTCCCTTCATACAGAAAACCCTGGGCAAAACGCAATCCAACACTGTTGTTCTCCCTTTCCTTTTCTCTCTCGGCCTCTGCATTCAGAGATGTGTTATATAAAGATGTTTTGCATGACATGGTTGCAGAGGAGCCGTAGGTCAAGGCAGCCGCGCTTCAGTTCTGGGAGATCAGGTGGTCGCACAGCGTTTTGGAGAAATGTTTAGGGACGCAACGTTTAGGGACGCAACGTTTAGGATGCAACGTTTAGGATGCAACGTTTAGGAATGCAACGTTTAGGAATGCAACGTTTAGGAATGCAACGTTTAGGATGCACCGTTTAGGATGCAACGTTTAGGATGCAACATATTTTTTCATAGGAGGCCATAATTAAAATGATGCCTCCTCTTTTCTCCTCTTCTTCACCTGCACCATATCCCACTCCTCCTCTTCCTCCCCTCACCGTCTTCCACGACAGGTGAGCAGACGAGGCAGGGGGTTGCCAGTTCTCAGTCTGGGGTCCTTGCAGCTCTTTCAGGCATTCATTATTTAGCCCGTCTAAAAATACATCAGAGGCAGGCTGGCTTGGAGGCAGCACATGGTGCATCTGGATCTCACAGCACCCTGCTCGCTCTCTCTCCACCTCCCTCCATCAATCTAAAGAGCCCCTTGATCTACTGTACATGGAGGTGACACACACACACACACACACACACACACACACACACACACACACACACACACACACACACACACACACGCCATACATATGCACAATCAAAGTACCAACAAAATCACTTGCACATATTCCAAAGGGGAGAAAGGGGAAATAGCATCCTTCCCACATGCATGCAAACGTTCCCACATGCACTAACACATTCCCACATGCACTAACACATTCCAAAGTGGAATTTAACACAAACGCACAAACGCTGCCTAATCCCAGCGAGCAGCAGTGTGACTGGTACACAAACCGGCAGGGCGCACAACACCTCAGGAAGAATAGATTAGCCAACTAGATATGCCTGAGAGGCAGCTACTCAGAGCCATTCCCATTCCCACACACACTTCCTATTAAGCCTCTCTGCTCCTGGAGGGCCAGCTGTGCCTGGCGTGTGAACTCCAACATGGCTCAGCTCAAAGATCTGACGTCAGTCATTGTTAATTGCATTTTGGGTGGAGGGAAGGGTCAAGTTAATTATTCCAGTTGACGTTAAAAGTAATTCCCCGTAAATCTGTTTGACACGCAAGCTATGAAAGTGGTGTCACTCAGCTCCCCTGAGGCGAACCTTTAATATCGGGGATCTGGCCAGCCTCACATTAGGTTCCGTGAATCTAATCTCATTTGACCACCTACTTCAACTGGTGAGCGTGTGTTTACATTTCCTGACAGTGGCACATCCCGTCATGACTAAAGCGGTGTTCTTGCATGAACAAAATGTCTTAAGGGGAGTACAAAATATGATCAGATTATCACATCAGCTCTTGTGGTATGCTGGTGTTTAAGAAAAATCCATAATACTACCTGCCAAAAAAAACGATAAAGAAAAACAAACACAAAAAACAACAACATGCATGTTTCTGAAAGAGTCATCTCCTCTGCAGCTATGTGGCTGCAGTGGTTCCACCAACCCCACAGAGAGGCAGGTCACTAGTGATTTTTCCTTTTGTTCAAATTGGCCTTCAGATATCCCATCGGACGCGGTTTGAATTGAGCTGGCTCTCTGTAGTTGATAGGGAGGCAAACAGATCGATTCTGCTTTCAAGCTCTTCAGAGGAGGAGCCAACTCAAGACTCACATTGTTCCCTACAGTCAAGCCCACACCACCACCTACAAAACAATTTCAACCCTGCCAAACCTAACTGGATGCAATTTTTCGAACAGACAACGGTCGCTTACATTTGCACAATAGCAAACCCCACCAGGGTGCATGCCAATGAGTTCTATGCGCAGACATGTATGAAGACAGCACAACAAGATTCAAAAACACATTAAAGGAAGTGTCTGTTCTTACAATCAGAGAATCCTCATGCACCAATTCAGGATGAAGGGGTGTAACAATAGCAGCCGTGCCCCAGTTCTATTCAGGGAGACGTGGGAACGCTGCTTTGAGGGGAGCAAAGTAACGGTACAGGGAAGAAGGGACAGGAGGGAAAGCAAAGCTCCTTCAGAGATGCTGTGTGAGCTGGGGGCTCAAAGCAGAGGTGATCTTACAGGATGTGGAACTTCTCACCACTCGCCCAGGCAACTGGGCAAAATATATTCCCCTTTTTAAAATATTTGCGCACAAAACTTTTTCCAAGGCATTTTTTAAAATAAAGTAACCGGGCTATATTATTTTATTTATTTATCTGCTTTTAAATGCTTGGCCCTCAGCAGTGTCATTGGTTACAGGTGACCCTGTCTTTATGGAAGAACTACAACACCCAAAAGGAATGAGAGACAGAAACCTATCATAATGGAGCTGTCTTTTTATCTCCAACCCCATGACCTTTGACCTCCCACACACACACACTCTCTCACACACACACACACACACACACACACACACACACACACACACACACACACACACACACACACACACACACACACACACACACACACACAGATATATCTAGTCACTAACACAGGAACCTACATGTTTGAGGACACGACACACCTTGGATCTGGAAATACAGGCTTGAAGCCGAAACTAAACCCAGCTCCACCACAGCCTCCCACAAAACCAACAGAGAGGATGAGCACGGCCAGTTTCCCTAGTTACTCCTTCTGCTCCAAATGAGAGCCTCTCTTCTCTGGCATACAATGGCCTATTTATCACAGCCTTCTCTGTCTCCTGGCTCTCTGGACCCAGTCTCATCAGCCTGCCCTGTTGCGACACACACACACACACACACACACACACACACACACACACACACACACACACACACACACACACACACACACACACACACACACACACACACACACCTGTTTTTTGTGACACACACAACCAAGCACAAACACGCACACGCACGCACACACACACAAGCACGAACGCAGACGCACGCACACACAAGCACGAACGCAGACGCACACACACACACAAGCACGAACGCAGACACACACACACACACACACACACACACACACACACACACACACACACACACACACACAAAAGCATGAACGCAGACGCACACACACATCTGCCACGTGCCCCATCGTTTCTCCTCTGCGTTCCCCCTCCGCTCCATGTGAGCACGCGCAGAGGAAGATAAGTGAAAGGAAGAGGAGCAGGCCACGCTCCAGTGATCAGCCCTTTGACTCCAGGCTGTGTGGTTAGACACACAGACACATACCTTGGCACAGCTCCCTAGAGACTGACCGGGGGGAGAACAGTAACCTACAAGTGTTTGTGTGAGTGGAGGAGGGACAGGGAACACAGAGACATAATAGAGAGGGAACGCAGGAGAAAGAGAGGGAGAGAAGAGGAGGAGGAGGAGGAAGGGAGAAAAGGGTAGAGAATGAGAGGAGGAGGAAGAGAGAAAAGGGTAGAGAATGAGAGGGCACTTGGAGCGGAAATGCTTCAGTGCCTCTGCAGTCTGTCACCTTGCATCAGAGAGCAGGCTCTGACAGATGAATACAGGAGGAAACCCAATAATAGAAATGGCTTTGGCCAGGAATAACCCCTGGATAGGGCAGGAGCAGCAGGAAAGGGTCAGGGTAGCTAAGGGGCAGCCCCCACCTTAACCATGCCCCCGCCCCACACACACACACACACACACACACACACACACACACACACACACACACACACACACATACACTCAGTCTGGTCCAAACACACACACACACAGACACAGACACAGACACAGACACAGACACAGACACAGACACAGACACAGACACAGACACAGACACACACACACACACACAGATACAAACACACACACAAACTTACTCTGGTCCAAACACACACACACATACACACATCTCGCCCCAATTCAGAGCCATAACCAGAAAGGAGTACCCCACTACAAACCCAGAACCTACAAACCTAGGACCTTCAAACCCAGGACAAACCCTGGATCTACAAACCTAGGACCTACGAACCTAGGAACTACAAACCTAGGACCTACAAACCCAGGACCTACAAACCCAGGACCTACAAACCTAGGAAGTACATTTTTCAGTCAGCAGCACTTCCTTTGTGCCTGCTCAGCCAAAAGGCTGTGTTCCTTGCTGCTCTTCCTCTCTCACTGTAATCAAGACACAAAAAAGCTACCTGGAGGACAGAATGAAGAAGAGATGATGTGCCAATTTCAGTCAAGGTCAGTGTGCTGCTGCCTGTGACAAACACACACACACACACACACACACACACACACACACACACACACACACACACACACACACACACACACACACAAAAGAGACTGCGACAGAGTAAATGTGGGAAAGAGAGAGTAGTTTGGTATGGTGAAGTTGTGCGAGGTTTCCAGGCTAAGCTAATGTAAATCAAATACAGGTAGGACTGTGTGTGTATATGTGTGTGAGCGGATGTGTGTGTGTGTGTGTGTGTGTGTGTGTGTGTGTGTGTGTAGGGGGGGGGGGGGGGGGTTAAAAGCTGCTGGAATTTCTTCCATGTCTCCATAAAGCCTCTATAATAACTATCAAAGTGAAAAGAGTGATAAGAAAGAGCAACACCCATCGCGCTGGAAAATGAAATCCTTCTCTATCACACCTACAACGCCTTTCCACACCCACAGCACACCGTGCACTACCTCTGCTCCAGGATAATCAACCTGCACAACGTGAAGGATTGCAAAGGAATATTTGAATCCCTGGGAAAGATAAGAGCTGGAGGGAGTGGATGGATGTAGCAGGGCACGGTGTTCAGAGGAGAGGCTAGGGGATGGGAACAGACTGACAGGGTGGATCTGAATACCAATGGCCTAATCATAGGCTTTAGGAAACAGCATGATTGAGGCCAGGCAGGCAGAGGGGTGAGGAGGCAGGGAGCAGTCGTATACACTATTTTCACAACGCACGAACACACACACACACACACACACACACACACACACACACACACACACACACACACACACGCCTGTAGACTTGACACCATCAACCGTTCTAATTATCACCAAGTCTCTTTTTGAAAAAGTAAACACCCAGTGTGTTTAGCTGACACCTTTCCTTAGGTCTCCAACCAGAGGTAGCAGGTTCACAGGTTCACAGGTACATGAGGCTCATAGCTCTACACAGGAAACATACACAGCACTCTGTGGTGATAAATAGATATACAGAAATAGTCTGGACCTGAAAACATCACATGGTCAAAGCACCAAAAAAAGAAAAAAGAGAGAGTAAGGTCCACAAGCAGCTGGAGAGTGAAAGCTGTCCTTTGCTTCTTGGTTAAACAGGGACAACTGTTTTGTGCACAACCCCAAATCTGCTCTGACAAATAACCCTGAGCCATCTGTGTCCTGAGTGTGGTAGTTTACAGTGTGAGGCTGGCCTGAGTGTGGTAGTTTACAGTGTGAGGCTGGCCTGAGTGTGGTAGTTTACAGTGTGAGGCTGGCCTGAGTCTGGTAGTTTACAGTGTGAGGCTGGCCTGAGTGTGGTAGTTTACAGTGTGAGGCTGGCCTGAGTGTGGTAGTTTACAGTGTGAGGCTGGCCTGAGTGTGGTAGTTTACAGTGTGAGGCTGGCCTGAGTCTGGTAGTTTACAGTGTGAGGCTGGCCTGAGTGTGGTAGTTTACAGTGTGAGGCTGGCCTGAGTCTGGTAGTTTACAGTGTGAGGCTGGCCTGAGTGTGGTAGTTTACAGTGTGAGGCTGGCCTGAGTCTGGTAGTTTACAGTGTGAGGCTGGCCTGAGTGTGGTAGTTTACAGTGTGAGGCTGGCCTGAGTGTGGTAGTTTACAGTGTGAGGCTGGCCTGAGTGTGGTAGTTTACAGTGTGAGGCTGGCCTGAGTGTGGTAGTTTACAGTGTGAGGCTGGCCTGAGTCTGGTAGTTTACAGTGTGAGGCTGGCCTGAGTGTGGTAGTTTACAGTGTGAGGCTGGCCTGAGTCTGGTAGTTTACAGTGTGAGGCTGGCCTGAGTGTGGTAGTTTACAGTGTGAGGCTGGAGACCACGGCCACCGCGGGGCCCCGAAGCTCAACAGTCACTCATGCATGGTCTGCCCGACACGCCAGTCAGAAGCAAGCTTTGAAATGGCAATCTGTCCCTCCTCTCTGAGAGGGAGCGGTCTGCCTGTCCAGACGGCTCACCATCAATCACGCAGGAAAGCATGTAGACCATCCCTAAAAACGCACTGTGGAATGACATCTCTCAATGGTGTCATCTACTGAATGATCATGAAGATATATCTTTACATTCGTTGGATTTGACTGGCCATAATCAGACTAAGTGGAAAGTGAAAATCCTGTGCACTCGACTCAACAAGCAATGGCTACAATGCCCGACACAAGGACAGGAGGCCTGGACTCCATGCAGGCCAATCAGGAACCTCTGCTGCCAGGATAGAGACAGAGACAGTGGACTGTCATGCACCCCCCATCAGGCTGTAGCAGAGACAGTGGACTGTCATGCCAGCAACAAAAAAATAAACAAAATTAAATGTTCTCGTTCCAATATTAAGTCACTTGTTATTGGGTAAAGTTAAAGTATTGGGTTCAGTTTAATTATCAAGTGTAGCCTTAAAAAATGAAGATACTTAAAAAAAATGTGTGAACGCGTTCAAAACAACCCAGAGAAAATTGCAGTTAGCTTCAATGACTGTGAAAGTGCCTGTCTGGTAAACTGGTTTGACTATGACAAACAATAAGTGCCTCATTTTCCCCTCCTCATCTGGGCTAGCATGGTGCAGGTCTGAACCTGCCTACATACAGCTAACTTCACAGAAGTACTGAAAACAGTCTCACTCCCTCTACTTCTGAAGCCTTGGCCTCTGTGTTATTCCAACACTGCTATTTCTGTATTCATTGTATAAAATGTCAACCTGCAGACAGCCATGGTGGTTAAAACCCTTTCACAATTACTGCCCGTATAGCTTGGCTGAAATTTCTAATTTCAAACACAGCCATCCCACCCACGCAAACTGACAGAAAAAAAAGAAAGCATTTCCCCGTCTTCCTTCAGCCTGCTGCTGGTGGTGGTGGTGGTACAAATCAGCGATACGTTTAGACAGCAATCCACCTGCAGCATCTGACATATCACCATCACCTGGAGTCCAGGGCAGTAGGTAGACAAGTCAGGCTGGGATATAGCTGCCTTTGTTCAGCCAGGGAGAAAAAACACCGGCCAGCTAGTCCGTGAGCAGCAGATAGCCCAGCAGAGCCAGGCTCAGGGTCCAAGGTCCAGAGTCAGCCATGTCAAAACACACGGAGGCTGGACCTGCAATCAACCAGAAGAAGAGAGGGGAAGAGAGGAGAGGAGAGGAGAGGAGAGGAGAGGAAAGACCAGCCCGCTGCTGTACTTCATCACCTGGCTGCACCTGCAACGCGCCACTCCAGCACGACTACAACAACAACACCTTCTGGGACACGGTGGAGTCTCTGTCAATGAGAAACATTTACGAACATGGGAGCAGAGTGGTGTATGCATAATGCTACAGAGGAGAGGAGAGGAGAGGAGAGGAGAGGAGAGGAGAGGAGAGGAGAGGAGAGGAGAGGAGAGGAGGGGAGAGGAGAGGAGAGGAGGGGAGGGGAGAGGAAAGGAGAGCAGGAGCCTCATGTAAAGTGGAGTCGTTACCCAAGGAGAACAAGGTGGAGGCCAGGTGTGTCTCTAGTTTCCTGGCTGGCCTCCCAGCCCATTACATTCTAAATAACTAGCAATCACTGTGTACACTCACTGTTCCATCAGCCGCTCAGTGAGAGCTGAGTCCAGATGTGACTAAGGCCTTGTCAGTGTGTTTGTATGGACTGCCAGGGCTACTGTGTAATAGCCTCATCACAGTCTATAGCCGGTGGCAGTAATAGCTAGCTGCTAGCGGCTCTCGTCCCTCTACTTTCCCCTCACCGTGGGGCCGGACCTGCTTATAATCAGATTAGGCAGCGAGGGCTGACTGTGGCTATCGCAGCAACCCCAGCTCTATAATGTGGAAGGGCATGTGCACAACACAGCTGTTGCAGTACTAGTGTGTTTGTTTGTGTAAGGGAGTGAGTGAACTCTCATCTGGACCCTCAGTCTATTCTCAACACATAATCTAACAATGTCACTGTATTACTGTCACACTCTCTCTCTCTCTCTCTCTCTCTCTCTCTCTCTCTCTCTCTCTCTCTCTCTCTCTCTCTCTCTCTCTCTCTCTCTCTCTCTCTCTCTCTCTCTCTCTCTCTCTCTCTCTCTCTCTCTCTCTCTCTCTCTCTCTCTCTCTCTCTCTCTCTCTCTCTCTCTCTCTCTCTCTCTCTCTCTCTCTCTCTCTCTCTCTCTCTCATCTGTGAGCCCACGCGCACGCACGCACGCACGCACGCACACACACACACACACACACACACACACACACACACACACACACACACACACACACACACACACGCTGCCTCTTTGCTCTAGGCCTGATGCCATGGGGTGTGTAGTTCTTCCGGAAGCCTGCAGGGATTATTCCAAATTACATAACCTCTTAAACACAGACATTCACTCAGGACATGGCTTTCTAGTTGCCCTTAGTAATCCTACAGAGCCTGATCCCAGGAGGGGAGGTCCCAGCATCCAAACCCTGCCATGCTGCAGTCTGCTCGACTCCATCAGCCTCTCTCACCTCACAGAATCGATCATAACAGAGACGTGACTTCCCCCTGAACACTGTAGTCACTGCGTTCGACGAGTACCAATCAACAGAGAACAGGATGCACTCACAGGCTGAGTGTTCGGATCCCGGCTCAAATAGACAGAGGCATGAGTGTGGGAGCGTCTCCATGATTAGAGCCACACTGGGCCTCTCTCTGTCAGGCTCCAGGGAGCTGGCTGGTCCTCCGTCTATTCACTGGGTAAAGGGCTCTCCACACAGACAGACAGGCAGACAGGCAGACGGACCATAACAGACAGACAGACAGGCAGACAGACAGGCAGACGGACCATAACAGACAGACAGACCATAACAGACAGGCAGGAAGACAGACAGACAGACAGACAGACAGACAGACAGACAGACAGACAGACAGACAGACAGACAGACAGACAGACAGACAGACAGACAGACAGACAGACAGACACAGACACAGGTCACTGCTGCCTTAACAGCTCATTGACATGCAGACGCACCAGGCAAACAGGCAGGCGGGCTAAATGGCCGGCCACCGGGATGGTGAGGGAGCCAGGCTGCTGCTGACGGCTGGCTGACCACCATTTAGATTCCATAAAGCCAGCCGCTCCTCTGCAGCCACAGCCCACGGCTCATCAGACAGCCCAGGAATAATAAAACAGCCGGCAAAGATCGAGAGACAGAGAAAGAGAGGGGGAGGGAGAGAGAGAGAGAGAGAGAGAGGGAAGGACAGAGAGAGAGAGAGAGAGAGACGGGGAGCGGGGAGGGAGAGAAGGAGAGAGAGAGAGATAGAGAGAGATAGAGAGGGGGAAAGAAAGAGAAAGAGAGAAAGAGAAAGAGAGAAGGAGAGAGAAAGAGGGAGGAAGGGGGGGAGGGAGAGAGAGAAGGAGAGGGAGAAGGAGAGAGAGAAAGAGAGAGGGAGGGGGGAAGGGAGAGACGGAGAGAGAGAAAGAGAGAGTGTATGTTTGAGAACGCGAAGGAGGGGAGAGAGAGAGACGTCTAGAAAGCTGCACTCCCAAACTAACACATGAAGGCTGATATTGAAAATGTCTGCGGAAAGGGCATTTCTGATTGTTTGGTATTTTCTATTTTCATATAAGTATTCTAAAATGATGGCAGAGATTCACACATCCTCCTCTCCTCCATGTCACTCCCTCCCACTCCCTGTCATCAGCCACTGACGTGACTGGCAGCATCAGGAGCTGTGTATCACCGGCCAGCTTCCCACACATCACCAACCCTAACCCTAACCCAGGCAGACCAACACAGCACTGGCAGCAGCCCACCATGTTTCCACGCTTAATGTCTGTGCCTGCCTATCAAGTTTCCTCTGAGGGACCTAAGCTGCTGGTTAATCAGCCCTTCAAAGGCCAGGACACTTCAGGCTTCCAGGCCCATTACCTGGCGGAGATTTAAAGGGGCTCCGGGTTCATCTTACAGGGGAAAAACAACAACAACATCAAGAGAGGGAGAAGGCTCGCCCGGATGAAAGGGAAGGGGGGGGGGGGGGGGGGGGGGGGGGCGTGTCTGTGTGTCCGCTGTTGGTGTGGCTGGCTCACTGAACTACTCACATCTTCAGCTACAGGGCAAAGAGTCAATGACTGCTGCTCCCGAGGCATGTCAATCATCGCTGCATGAGGCTAATGGCCTGTATGACAGGTCAGGGGTGGGTGGGTCAGTAGACACCATGTGTCCTTGGTAACAGGTCAGGGGTGAGTGGGTGGGTCAGTAGACACCGTGTATCCTTGGTAACAGGTCAGGGGTGGGTGGGTGGGTCAGTAGACACCGTGTTCCCTTGGTAACAGGTCAGGGGTGGGTGGGTGGGTCAGTAGACACCGTGTTCCCTTGGTAACAGGTCAGGGGTGGGTGGGTGGGTCAGTAGACACCGTCTTCCCTTGGTAACAGGTCAGGGGTGGGTGGGTGGGTCAGTAGACACCGTCTTCCCTTGGTAACAGGTCAGGGGTGGGTGGGTGGGTCAGTAGACACCGTGTTCCCTTGGTAACAGGTCAGGGGTGGGTGGGTAGGTCAGTAGACACTGTGTTCCCTTGGTAACAGGTCAGGGGTGGGTGGGTGGGTCAGTAGACACCATATGGCTGGCTCGCCTCGGGGAGGAGGAGGAGGAGAAGGAGGAGGAGGGGCTCCTCCTTCCGGTCCCCAGTCCACACTGGACTGGCACACGATGACTCAAACCAGGCCCACGCTTCATGTCAGTATGCTATAGGCCAGTCTCCTAGACACAGACTAAGCCCAGTACTACACTAAACCTCACTGTCAATGGAGGTTCTTCACTGAAAATGTTTTTTAGTCATGGACTTGGCTTAATCTGTGTATAGGAAAGCAGCCCTGTTTGTGGTAGACACCATCACTTCTCCTCATAGAGATCAATGCAGTGGAAACAGTGTGGAGAGCAAGGTGATATATCATGGCTTTGTCAAAATACTCTGCCCCATTTTCTCTCTCTCCTTCTTTCTGTGTCCCTCATTTCTCACACATGCACCATGACTCTACAACCTTTGCTTGTTAGAAGTAAGCCTATACGGAATTTAGAAGATAATATTAAAAAATACATAAAGAAAATCATACAAAAAATATTATTCTCTCATCAGCGTGCAATTTGAATTGTGGCTAAATGGCCGCTGTGATTTCAGTGTTCTGTGTGAGCTGATGTATCTGCTGCCTCTCTGCTCTTTTCCCTCATTAGACACTGACATCATGACCTATGACGTCAGCCTTCAGACAGGAGGCACCGGAGGACTACGCTATCCCAGCAGCCATGACCAGATGCCCACATCCGAAAACAAATCAAGGCTTACGCTGTGTTCGGAATCGCATGCTATTACATATTAAATATGCCGGGAAAATGAGTTAATATTTAGTATGTTAAGGATGCAAAGTAGACGATTCTAAACACAGCCTTAACGTCAGACAACTCTGAATGCTGGACTACCAGTTATGGTTAATGTATGTCTGGAATTACAAGAAAATTATCAAGATAATTGGCAGATAATTTTGCTTGAAATAGGAAATAAACACAATTACACAAGCAGAATTATCTGCCAATAGAACAAGCAAAGGTTATCTTGATGATTTTCCTGAAATAAGTAACATAATCCAACATACAAGGTCCTTAGGAAGCTTAGGAAGACAATTTAGCTTATATTAAGAAATATTACATATATTGGCTTGATACAAGATATTTGGTCTTGCTTAGATTTCATTTTTGGCAGTGCACTGAAAAACGATTTGCAGATTAAATTATGTAATTTGAAACAAACTACTAATTGTTTTACTCAGAATGTCTCCCAGTCTGTGGTAACACTTTCATCACTGAGGGAAGAAAAAAAAAACATATTTGTTCATATTTTCTGCAATGCCGTTCGTCTGCAATCCCATATTTATGTGAATAGAAGCAAACGCTGTTACATCAGCCCACACGAACCTTTGAAATCAAGATCAAACCCTAAGCCAAGCAGTCGTAAGGAGATTCTCATCTGCATGCACATACAGATACCCATACTTCTTTTCCCAGTGGGTTGATTATTCTGCGGCAGCCATGCTGGTGCAAATGTGAGGAGCGGGACCAATCTGATTCTAGTGGGACTAATGAGACAGTGCTGGGGAGCAGGGGCTTCCCTTTACTACTGTAATACCCCCCTTTATCACTCACTCACACACACACACACACACACACACACACACACACAAAGTGGGCATATATATAAGCACACACATACAGAGAAAAAAAACAACTAGCTGCTTCTTTTCTGAATGAATTATTGAACTGATGGAGTAGACTCTTGCTCTCGCCTCCGTGCTCCTTCCCCTCCAACACACACACACACACACACACACACACACACGAGTCTTGCGTTTTGAGACATTACAAGGAATAAATACTAGCCTTTCACTGTGTCCACCCTCTGCTTGCTGATAAGGGGCTGTGACAGCGTCTTTCTTCCTAAAGCTAACAGGTTCCTATAGCTAACAGGTTCTTATAGCTAACAGGTTCTTATAGCTAACAGGTTCCAAAAGCTAACATGTCCCTATAGCTAACAGGTTCTTATAGCTAACAGGTTCCAAAAGCTAACAGGTTCTTAAAGCTAACAGGTTCCAAAAGCTAACATGTCCCTATAGCTAACAGGTTCCTATTGCTAACAGGAACAGGTCTAACTGTGTATTTCCTCCTATAGCTAACAGGTTCCTATAGCTAACAAGTCTAACTGTCTATCTTCCTATGCTAACAGGTTCCTATAGCTAACAGGTTCCTATAGCTAACAGGTTTGTATAGCTAACAAGTTACTATAGCTAACAGGTTTGTATGGCTAACAGGGTCCTATAGCTAACAGGTTTGTATAGCTAACAGGTTCCTATAGCTAACAGGTTTGTTGGCTAACCGGTTCCTATAGCTAACAGGTTTGTATAGCTAAGAGGTTCCAATAGCTAACAGGTTTGTATAGCTAACAGGTTCCTATAGCTAACAGGTTTGTTGGCTAACCGGTTCCTATAGCTAACAGGTTTGTATAGCTAAGAGGTTCCTATAGCTAACAGGTTTGTATAGCTAAGAGGTTCCTATAGCTAACAGGTTTGTATAGCTAACAGGTTCCTATAGCTAACAGGTTTGTTGGCTAACAGGTTCCTAGAGCTAACAGGTCTGGCTGGCATGCATACATTACAGTACATACACGCCCCACTGGCCTAGCCCTCCTCCTACACTATCCACCAGCATTTCAACCTGGGCGCCTTACAATGGTAGGACCATAGAGATAGAACACATGATGTCGCCTCTAGTGTTCTATCTCTATGGGTAGGACGCTGACACGGCAAGTAGATGAGGCCGTGTTTTCTGTGCCAGGCGAGCCCAACCCTCTGTGTGACGGGTAGCTGCCTGTCTCAGCCTGTGTTGGGCACCCTCTGTGTGATGGGTAGCTGCCTGTCTCAGCCTGTGTTGGGCACTGTCTGTGTGATGGGTAGCTTTCTGTGTTGGGCACAGATGGAGAAGGAAGGAAGGGAGGGCACTGAGCCACAGCAACATGCAGATCAATAAAAAAAAAGGTTATCATCGGTACAGAACATTGTATTTTATTTCCAGCGGACTCCCTAGTTGTGTGTTTTGCTGCTGAGAAGAGGCATGGAATACTGGTCTGGAATACTGATCCACCCTTTGCTCTGCTGTGTATTTCATCCTGTAGCTAACTGGTCTGAGATACTGGTCTTTGCTTGGCTGTGTATTTCATCCTGTAGCTAACTGGTCTAGAATACTGGTCTTTGCTTGGCTGGTTATTTCTTCCTGAAGCTAACTTCTCTGTAATACTGATCTTTGCCTGGTTGTGTTTTTCTTCTGGGAGCTAACTGGTCTAGAATACTGGTCTTTACTTGGCAGTTTTTTTCTTCCTGAAGCTAACTGGTCTGGCAGGCACACAGCTCATCCTCTCATTTCAGCCAGATTAAAGTGAGGGGAAAGAAAACAGGAAGGAGAGATGGATACAGAGAGGAGAGATATTAATGAGGGATGCTGGGGGCAGAGAAACATCGTCGTACACTAATTGTCCTGCTCTGGCATTGCGGCAGTGTTCTCCTTAGATCCTGACAAGCCGGGCTCCCGTGCTGCTGTGGCACACCAACCTAATGAAGATGGTGGGCTGGAGAAGGAGGTATAAAAAGCTGGGAACCAGCGCAGTCTGCCTTTCTGCAACCATGTGTACACACACACACACACACACACACACACACACACACACACACACACACACACACACACACACACACACACACACACACACACACACACACACACACACACACACACACACACACACACATGGTTGATTAATTATCATCCTAAGAATCATTCCTCTCTTCGTCAGCAGGGATTATTCATCATTTGCTAACGGGGAATCAAAGCTGAAAGACAAAATCCTCTTTTGTCAGAGTGCTTCACTGAAACATAAGTTCCATCAAATCCTTTACAATTCAATTACAGTTTTGACAGGAAATGGATCACGCCAAAGTAAGGGAGTCTTATCATGGACTGCAGTGCGACTTGAGAGGCTGCAAAAATATAATACACCGACGCAAAAGAATTTATGGCAATTTGTCACAAAACACGCAACCATGGAATGTATTTAATACCTTTTAGTGTACCCAAAACACGTGAAGCCAAACAAGTAATATAACTGTATTCTAATCTTTGTCCTCCAGAAGAGTTCTAATGAGTGTTATCTTGTCTCACACCACAGCATCTGAGTTAGTTGGCCTACCAAGCTCCACGTCTCCAAAGTCCGCAGAGCGCCCGTGGTGCTCATGGCTGAGGAGATCTACGCGATCTTTACTGCCGCCATCGCTGGATACCACAAGCGAGCCAGCGTTTCCACGGCGAGAACAAGCCAGATGTTTCCATGCAGCGCTGCTCCAGGCTGCTTCACCCCCCCCCCCCCCCTCTCTCCCTCGGCCCTTCTTTGGCTGTCGACGGATAATCTCCTTCCAATGACAAAGCAAAGGGGTTGTCAAGACGATGAGTCTATTGAGATACACTTCCTGGTATGAGTACAGTGCATGAATGTGATTAGCTCACTGCTGCCATCTGAGAGAGAAGCTTACTCACTCCGTACCCCGTTCTATTAGCTTGATCAGCAGGTAATGTGAAGTATGATGACACCAGGAGAAGACTGAGAGCTGGCATCAGGCATTAGCCCCTAAAGGATGGCATTTGGTATAAGAACATGATGAATGGACACACTGGCCTATATGATGTTAGTGAATGGACACACTGGTCTATATGATGTCAGTAAATGGACACACTGGTCTATATGATGTTAGTGAATGGACACACTGGCCTATATGATGTCAGTAAATGGACACACTGGTCTATATGATGTTAGTGAATGGACACACTGGCCTATATGATGTTAGTGAATGGACACACTGGTCTATATGATGTTAGTGAATGGACACACTGGTCTATATGATGATAGTGAATGGACACACTGGTCTATATGATGATAGTGAATGGACACACTGGTCTATATGATGTTAGTGAATGGACACACTGGTCTATATGATGTTAGTGAATGGACACACTGGTCTATATGATGTTAGTGAATGGACACACTGGTCTATATGATGTTAGTGAATGGACACACTGGTCTATATGATGTTAGTGAATGGACACACTGGTCTATATGATGATAGTGAATGGACACACTGGTCTATATGATGTTAGTGAATGGACACACTGGTCTACATGATGTCAGTGAATGGACACACTGGTCTATATGATGTTAGTGAATGGACACACTGGTCTATATGATGTTAGTGAATGGACACACTGGTCTATATGATGTCAGTGAATGGACACACTGGTCTATATAATGTTAGTGAATGGACACACTGGTCTATATGATGATAGTGAATGGACACACTGGTCTATGTGATGTCAGTGAATGGACACACTGGTCTATATGATGTTAGTGAATGGACACACTGGTCTATATGATGATAGTGAATGGACACACTGGTCTATATGATGTTAGTGAATGGACACACTGGTCTATATGATGTTAGTGAATGGACACACTGGTCTATATGATGTCAGTGAATGGACACACTGGTCTATATGATGATAGTGAATGGACACACTGGTCTATGTGATGTCAGTGAATGGACACACTGGTCTATATGATGTTAGTGAATTAAGGTATTACACAACGGACATGCTGGCCTATCAGACATCTGAAGCAAAGAACAAAAGAACTACATTTCCCATTGGTATGTTTAAAGGCTGTCCACCTTTTGTACGGGACGTTAACGCTCTGGAATGTGACATCATGCTTATGCCAAATGATGCACCTATGGGATGTAACGTGTGGGAGGTATCCCATCAACCATCCAATCATTCAATTTGCTCCAATAAACAGGTCAGACTTGGATTCCAATCTGTTGTTGTATGTTGCCACATACATACACATACATATATGGTGTGTGTGTGTGTGTGTGTGTGTATATATATATATATATATATATATATATATATATATATATATATATATATATATATATATATATATATATATATATATATATATATATATATATATATATGAGTAGTGAGTGAACAAAGTGGGGTATGGGTGTCTTATGTACAGCATCAAACTGCAAGCATCAGGCAATATAGAAGCTAATATAGAAACACATCAAGGTAGATATCCGTTTAGATTGTTTAAGTGTGTGTGTGTGTGTAGAGACAGAGTGCAGTAGAACCCTCTTCAGTTCACATTCATTGCGATCAATGAATGTGAGAGACAATGGCCTTCATAGAGACTAGCTTGCTCTGTCATTATCTGGTTCCTATCAGGCGGGCTCTGGCCCTCTCCTTCTCTCTGGGTACAAATTGACACAGCCACTGCATTTTCACCTCAAACACACAGAAAATTGATTTTTGAAAATGATCCTCCATTTCTTCTTGAAATGCTATTGGAAATATCGTAAAAGTAAGAGAAGATACAAAAGTTCCCAATTCTAGTGACTAAATTGTATGAGCTGGTATTCTAATTTGTGCCCAAAGTAGTGATTTCTCCCTCTGTTCTTACATATTGATCACTATCTGTGAGGGATGGAGACAGGAAGTGGTAGGACAGGAAGTGGTAAGACAGGAAGTGGTAGGACAGGCTAGCACTGTGTCCCATGTGGGGGATGGAGACAGGAAGTGGTAGGACAGGCTAGCACTGTGCCCCATGTGCTGCTGGCCTTGCTACGTCACCACAGTTTCCCGGTAACAGCTGATCCTCCAGGCCCACAGCCTCAGCATGGGGAACAACCGCTCGCCACCTCAATTATGCAAGAGGCGTGAATAATACATAAGGCTACATCACACACACACACACACACACACACACACACACACTGTGTGTGTAGGAAGTAGTAGACAGTGAAGTAGAAAGTTCAATAAATGTACAGCCAAAGATGTACACACACTCTCTCACTCATTGGCATACAGTACACTGTTAAGTCAAGCATCCACACACAATGAAAAACAGACGATAAGAGCAATAAGTACCGTCTTTGTTAACATTGAACAGCCTCTGGATAGCCCAGCCCACAGCCTCTAGATAGCCCAGCCCAGCCCACAGCCTCTACATGGCCCAGCCCCCAGCCTCTGCCCACAGCCTCTAGATGGCTAGGCCCGGCAAAGAGCCTCTAGCTAGCCCAGCCCACAGCCTCTAGAAAGCCCAGCCCAGCCCACAGCCTCTAGATAGCCCAGCCCACAGCCTCTACATGGCCCAGGCCCCAGCCTCTACATGGCCCAGCCCACAGCCTCTAGATAGCCCAGCCCAGCCCACAGCCTCTAGATAGCCCAGCCTATAGCCTCTAGATAGCCCAGCCCAGCCCACAGCCTCTAGCATGCCCAGCCCAGCCCACAGTCTCTAGATAGCCCTGCCCAGCCCATAGCCTCAGGATGGCCCAGCCCACAGTCTCTAGATAGCCCGGCCCTGCCCATAGCCTCAGGATGGCCCAGCCCACAGTCTCTAGATAGCCCGGCCCTGCCCATAGCCTCAGGATGGCCCAGTCCACAGTCTCTAGATAGCCCGGCCCTGCCCATAGCCTCAGGATGGCCCAGTCCACAGTCTCTAGATAGCCCGGCCCTGCCCATAGCCTCAGGATGGCCCAGTCCACAGTCTCTAGATAGCCCGGCCCTGCCCATAGCCTCAGGATGGCCCAGCCCACAGTCTCTAGATAGCCCGGCCCTGCCCATAGCCTCAGGATGGCCCAGCCCACAGTCTCTAGATAGCCCAGCCCAGCCCACAGCCTCTAGCATGCCCAGCCCAGCCCACAGTCTCTAGATAGCCCGGCCCTGCCCATAGCCTCAGGATGGCCCAGCCCACAGTCTCTAGATAGCCCGGCCCTGCCCATAGCCTCAGGATGGCCCAGCCCACAGTCTCTAGATAGCCCGGCCCTGCCCATAGCCTCAGGATGGCCCAGTCCACAGTCTCTAGATAGCCCGGCCCTGCCCATAGCCTCAGGATGGCCCAGTCCACAGTCTCTAGATAGCCCGGCCCTGCCCATAGCCTCAGGATGGCCCAGTCCACAGTCTCTAGATAGCCCGGCCCTGCCCATAGCCTCAGGATGGCCCAGCCCACAGTCTCTAGATAGCCCGGCCCTGCCCATAGCCTCAGGATGGCCCAGTCCACAGTCTCTAGATAGCCCTGCCCATAGCCTCAGGATGGCCCAGTCCACAGTCTCTAGATAGCCCGGCCCTGCCCATAGCCTCAGGATGGCCCAGTCCACAGTCTCTAGATAGCCCTGCCCATAGCCTCAGGATGGCCCAGTCCACAGCCTCTAGATAGCCCTGCCCATAGCCTCAGGATGGCCCAGCCCACAGTCTCTAGATAACCCAGCCCTGCCCATAGCCTCAGGATAACCCAGTCCACAGCTTTTTGATAACCCAGCCCCAGCATGGCAGGCGAGTCCATGGAACAGTGACGCGTACCGTTGGACAGCTACAGGCCAGATTGTTGTTGTTGCAGGTAATGATGACAGTGAGGACTACGGTGAGGATGAGGATGACGCATAGCCTCCAGAGAGAAGAGGAGGGCACAGCAGCGGGCTGGCGTGGGAGTGGGGAGCCTAGAGCCAAAGGGTGAGTTGGATTGCTCCGGCTGCCATGCCCTTTATTAATCAGCCATGCTTAGTGGGGCATGGAGCGGGGTGTGAGGAGCCGCGGAGGGCATAAACACACAAACCAAACGCACCCCTTCTAACGTGAACACACAAACCAAACGCACCCCTTCTAACGTGAACACACAAACCAAACGCACCCCTTCTGACATGAACACACAAACCAAACGCACAACTTCGGACATGAACATACAAACCAAACACACCTTCCGTCATAAACACGCAAACCAAACACACAGGAACACACACACAAGACGCAGAGAAACCCTCACCAATCTGACAGAAACAGGCAGAGCCAGAAGTATATACACACACACACACACACAGACACAGACACAGACACAGACACAGACACAGACACAGACACAGACACAGACACAGACACAGACACAGACACAGACACAGACACAGACACAGACACACACACACACACACACACACACACACACACACACACACACACACACACACACACACACACACACACACACACACACACACACACACACACACACACACACACACACAGCTGATCGTCAGGGATGCTGGCCTGGAGGCCAAGGACTCAGCTGCTGCTGATGCAACCTTTTGCACTGTCTCAGTTGTTATTTAGACATTGTGGTTGGAACACACTACAAACCATAGCAAAAGTAGCATGCCCATCACATTACCCATCAACAGACAGCCAACCCTCCAGGTCTGCTGCAGACCCCACTCCCTAGCACCAGGGGCTAGGGTCCTCCTTAGGCCTGCTAGCACCATAGAGCAACACACATGTCAACATCCATACATCAGTGGTGAGACAAGGGTTTCAATTTTTGGTCTCAACCAAACAAAACACCAAATCAAACTCAGATAAAATGTATGGAATACTACAATTGAGGACCTGATCAATAACTTTAGTTGAATAGGCCTAGTGCTTTGAAATCATAGGGGGAAATAATACTAAACATCTTAGAGCCTTCAGTAGCCCTGTAGCCTTAGAAACAGAGAGAGTCAGTCTGCAGAACACACTAGTCTTGCAGTCTACTTTCAATTATGAGGACCATAATAGGAAAATAGTCTTAGTCTTGTTGAGAGTTCGGTTGTTGGGAATTGTACATGTTTCATTGCATGAGCAGGAAGGGCATATGAACAGTACGAAAAGGTAGGCTAAGACGCACCTGGTTTGACAGTCTTCAAACGAATCGGCTCCCGAAAGTGGCGAATGACAGCCAGGGTGTCTCGGTTTGTAAGTCCACTGACAGGCGTTCCGTTCACCTCCAGCAAAACGTCTCCATAGTATGGCAGTTTCCCGACGTGACACACCAACACATCCAACTTCATCTGGCCCAGGTATGGGAACTCTCCTTGTTCGGCACCGCCAAGAATCTCGACCACCGAGCCGAATTCTCCGTGGTTCCCTTGTCCCCATGACACTGCACACTCCTGCACTTTGTGGGACCAGTGTTTCTTCTTTTTCAGTGTTCTGGACATTTTTTAATCCTTTAAAATCTCTAGACAGCAGTGTCGTTCATAAAGTCCACTTTTTGAATTGAATCACAAATGCTAAAGCAGGATGGAATGGGATGGAATAGATATGTCTGTTAAGGAGTTATCCATTAACCAAAAGAGAATTAAATTAATCCATCAATTGTTTATTAACATTTTACGCAAAAAAAATGCCCAATGACTTGTTCCAAAGAGCTGCTGTTGTTGTCGATCTTACTGTAGGCTACTCTCTACAGTATTTGCGAATGATGTCCTAGCAAACAAACCAAGATAAACTATTTGAACGTGTAGGTTTTAATACAACAGCAGCTATGTTAAACGCCCGTCCAACATATTTTCGTAAGCCTTTTGATTCAACTTGTCAAAACAAGACAAACTCACCTACCCAGACAGCGCGTGAGAAACGATGTGATGGTCGATGATGAACAATATAACCCGAAGCTTGTGGTGCGTCAACGATTCTTTATACTTGTGAATACACCAACAAATAACGGAGACGACATTGACAGTTGCAGGAAGACGATGTTTCAGCTGAGATACCACGCATTTTGACTGAATGGCAGTTGCAAAGGGCGACTGCATTGCTTGCTACAGGTTTGTACACACCTGGCACCGCCGAGCGAACCGCGCTATTCCGACACGCCCATTTACGCAGATGACACAGCGCACCCATATAGGCTCAACAGTCTTCAGATCGCGGGTGCTCCTTCGCTCGGTTAAGCCGTCAAACAATAAGTGGCAACATTATTGGATTAAGTAAATTTTTACCTGAATTATCTGGTAGTTTAAAATCCATACTCCCAAAGCTATTATGTAGACAGTCTCGACTCAAAACAGGACCTATAGTATTAAAAAACGTGTAATTCTTTCGTGCTTTCACAGTGCCACCTAATGGCTCAATAAGATTGCCTCAACCAACAGAGATCCTATCATTGTGCATTATTATCTTGCATCCTATTTCTATAGCTCTCCAAGTGTACGCGTGAGTGAGTGTGAGTGTGTGTGTGTGTGTGTGTGTGTGGGGGGGGGGGGGGGGTCCTGACCTGTATGAAATTATAATTCATCGCATGTCAAGAAGGAGTACATTGCTTGAAGGTGTATGACTCAGACTTGCATGGCTTGTGCCACCCTGCAGAGTTCGAAGTGATGAAATTCTGAAAAACCTTTCATCAAGCACAAACCTAACAGGCCACCCTCTGACGCTCCATCATCATATCAGCATATTTCTGAATCTTTACTTGCTTAACAGTTTTGTAGAGTGGCTTTTTGCACACTGGTACTAAAACTTTAAAGTTATGACATGGTCTTTGCCACAAAAATAAGACCAATGAGGGGAATTAAATCACATCAAAGAGAATTAAGTGAATTTGATTTTATTATTTGTATAACAGCGACCTAACAGAAGAACAAGTACTCTTTACACATGCTTTACAGAATTTACAAGTAATCAAGGTATCACTTTATAACAAAGGCAAACTTCAACAATACAAAAAACAAGCAGCACTTTTATATTGCCAGAGCATTACTGCTTAAATTTGGTATAAAGTCATACAAATGTTCAAAAATAATAAAATAATGTAAATACACAATATACTGTTTGCAAAAAAACACTTGATGGGAACACAAGCTCAATGCTTGTCCCATGGACATAGCAGATCCATTGGAATGAATACACTGTACCTATCAATGTTAAACTGTGTGTCACTCAGAGTATTACATTAACATATTCTGAATAGGTAAAGTATTGAAGATTAATACATATATAAAAGAAACTGCTTCCACTGGAGCAAAGAGTGCTTTCAAATAAAACATAGCCTGTTAGATTCCGGTTGGCGCAGCCTAACAGCCCCTTATACATGTAAGACACAAGAACAGTCATCAAGCTGTAGCTTACTGCAGTAGCATAGGAGTGGCAAGCATGGGTTTGGTATGCAACAGCAACACTCAACCATATCAGTTTCCAACTCAGGATTGCTTTTTGAGCATTGCAAAACAATTGCAGAGAAGGCAATTTAGCGTAACGTTGATGTGCATATGAAAAATAGCAACGTACCACAGAGATAAACAGACCAAGGCCAAGAAGAAAAGTCCAATCCAGACTTAATAAAAGAACAGGCAATATACCTGCTGTATATTCCATTACACAATAAGGTTAACAAAATGTCCAAAGTAGTGTACTAGGAATGCAGATTAAACCCAAATAACCTTTCATAATGGATGGATACAGTAAAGTAGAGTACCATAGCATTGTTAGCTAAAGAGAAAATAATGAAGAGTTACATGGAATGGTTTCTGATATAGTAGACTAGGAATGCAGATTAAACCCAAATAACCTTTCATAATGGATGGATACAGTAAAGTAGAGTACCATAGCATTGTTAGCTAAAGAGAAAATAATGAAGAGTTACATGGAATGGTTTCTGATATAGTAGACTAGGAATGCAGATTAAACCCAAATAACCTTTCATAATGGAAGGAAATTTAAGAAAGTAGCATAGGCTCGTTAGCTAAAGAGAAAATAATTAACAAACGGACATAACGGCTTGAGAGAAGATAAGGAAATTCAATCTTTTTGGACGACTCTGAAGTGCAATAAACAAAAGCTGTTGAGTGAGAGTTTATGCAAAACTCAGGAAACCTGCTGGATAATTGCTCATTAAAGCCAATTATAGACCATCACTTATACTAGGCAAGAGTATAACATTTTAGCCATCATGGCAACAGACCAAATTATTCAATAGTATAGTTTAGCAGTAATATTTGCATGATAATAGACATATAAAAAAAAAAAATACATCATTAATCAGCATCTAGGGTAACAGAGACAGGACCGGAGAAATTCTAAACAAGTTCAATATTTCTGGAACTTACTGAAGCTTAATAATGAATTGATTCTAAAGAGTAGGGCATGATATTGAGTAGATTAATATATGTACACATACATTTCCCCAACAATACAATACATTCTTGCTCCTTCACATCCCAAGATAATTGGATCAATATCTAATTCATTGTCAGGGTAATGAGCCTAAGTACAGACTCGTACAACAATGTAAAACTGCATGTCCTCTGCATCAGAAAAAATTGCGCCTAAAAGAGATCTTCAGAGCCCAAAAGAGATCACAGTGCATACAGGATAGTAGAACCCATGATGATACCTGATGATGAACTGTTAAGGTTAAAACCCGCAAAAAAAAAAAAAAGACCATTACAAAATGGACACTGGAAACATGAGATGTGCAAACTTTGACAGTGCGCTTTCTTACCCTATGAAACAATACAAAAATAACAATAAAATTGACAGACAAAAATTACAAGAATTGAAAATGATATAGCCTAGGATATATACACGTAAAATAATATCTACACCACATTTGGTGTCATGGTCTCTGGTTTTGCATAATGGCTGACGTGTGGCCAGACGTGTCCAGTCAGACAGGAAGGCCAGAGGAATGAGGACGTTATGCGTTGAGCGTTCAGGATCCTTCCCTGTTCAGGCCCAAGGAAATCACAAACAACTGCTGGTCAGAGGGCCTTTTCCCTGCTTGGTGCCTCCACAGCGAGGCCTACTCCAGAGAGGAAGGGCGTAAAGCAATGGGCTCCAGCATCAAGCTAACGGCCACCGAGGATGGAGAGAAGGCTTTCCATTTGAACAGGCCTACAGCCACAGAATCCCACATGGCTCTTAGATGCATACATTCATAACTAGCTATGGAGAGGAAGGGGGGCCATAGGGGGGGAACACGGAGTTAGCTCCCAGTGTGATCACCCAGCCCACTCAAGGAGACGTGTGTGTGTGTGTGTGTGTGTGTGTGTGTGTGTGGCAAACTAACATCATCTCTTCTAGTTCCAGCGTGAGTGTAAACATACGAGAACATATTCTTTGGCAGGTTCTGATTGTGTGTCTTTGGAGGTAGTGGGGGACAGAGAGGAGAGGGGTTGGGGGGGAGGGGGTCTCCAGGGTTTGTGTGTCTTTGGAGGTAGTGGGGGACAGACAGAGGAGAGGGGTTGGGGGGGGGGGGGGGGGGGGGTCTCCAGGGTTTGTGTTTCTTTGGAGGTAGTGGGGGACAGACAGAGGAGAGGGGTTGGGGGGGGGGGGGGCATAGGTCTCCAGGGTTTACTGCAGAGAGTTAGTCCTTTGAGAGGCACTTCTATGGCCCTGTGTGTACCGGCTGGAGGATGGGTCTTCCTCCACACCCCTCTCCTTTGACCCATCTTCACTTAAGCTCCCTGGGGGGTTCTGGTGATTGGTCACTGGGTTGGGAATGGACCGTCCTGATTGGACGGCTGCTGTCGGCAGGTCCTCGCTGTCCCCCCAAAAAGACCGGGACGGAATGTCTGCCCAGAGGAGAGAGAGAGCGACTAATGTTAACGCTGGCGGTTTGAGACCAACAGGAAGCAGTGCAGTGTCTGTCGTCTTCAGTCAAAATAGAAACGGAAGGTAACTAACAACAACGGACTAGAACACTGCAGGAAACATACTGGATGTAAAAGATCAAAATAAAGCTCCTCATTCCACCAAAAAAACAACATCAACCAATCTTTCCATGCAGGGAGCCGGTGGACCCACCGTTGGTTGCCTGTGGCGCCGCAGGGCTCTGGGGCTGAAGGAGGGACTGGCTCTGCCTGCTGGGCTCGTGGCAGGCCAGGAACACAGAGGGCTCCTGGCTGGCGAGGAGGCTCTCCAGGGCTGTGTGTTGGTGCTGGCCGTGCTGGCTGAAGGGCCCTCTGCCACGCAGGCCGGGCCCCAGGGCCTCGTCCTCAGCCAGGTAGGCGTAGGGGCAGCACTCCCGTGTGCGAGAGTAGATGTTGGCCTCATAACAGTCGGAGCAGATGACCAGCGGCCCAGCGCCACCTGGTGGCAGAGAGTGGCAGCTCTTAGGTCTGGAACCGTGGCTGAAAGTCAGACTACAAACCATTCAAATAACTTTGTATCTGGAGTTCTCCCCTTGAGAATGGTTTGGACGGGGAATATGAATATAATCTCAAAAGCTCTTGATAGGATGATGACAGGGATCAATATGAAGTAGTGGGGCTGGGACTGACCAATGTTAGTGTTAGTTGGGGTTAGGGTTCCGGTGTTTGCTGTAGGACTGAGGTCTTGGCGTGGCAGTGTGGGTGGGGGTATGTGTGTGTGGGGGGGGGCTATGTTCATATGCACTGACCGCAAACAATAGGCTAACGCACAGCTAATAATGCAACATCGTAAGTGTAGGCTGACTATTGGTTAATATTTGACCAAACTATCATACTCTATCATACATTCACTGACTATGGAGCAGGGACGTATTGGGGCTGAAAATGAGTGGCGGACGTTGAGACAGTTAATGCAAGCGCCGGCAGGGTGGTGGGCCACAGTAAAACACTGGGTTAGTTGGGTTAGGGTTAGGGGGTTACTGACCGGTGGGGGTTGTGGTTAGAGTTAGGGTTAGGTTAGGGTTAGGGGGTTACTGACCGGTGGGGGTTGTGGTTAGAGTTAGGGTTAGGTTAGGGTTAGGGGGTTACTGACCGGTGGGGGCTCCAGGTTAGTTGGGTTAGGGTTAGGGTTAGGGGGTTACTGACCGGTGGGGGTTGTGGTTAGAGTTAGGGTTAGGTTAGGGTTAGATGGTTACTGACCGGTGGGGGCTCCAGGTTAGTTGGGTTAGGGTTAGGGTTAGGGGGTTACTGACCGGTGGGGGTTGTGGTTAGAGTTAGGGTTAGGTTAGGGTTAGGGGGTTACTGACCGGTGGGGGCTCCAGGTTAGTTGGGTTAGGGTTAGGGTTAGGGGGTTACTGACCGGTGGGGGTTGTGGTTAGAGTTAGGGTTAGGTTAGGGTTAGATGGTTACTGACCAGGGGGGGCTCCAGGTTAGTTAGTGTTGGGGGGTTACTGACCGGGGGGGCTCCAGGTTAGTTAGTGTTGGGGGGTTACTGACCAGGGGGGGCTCCAGGTTAGTTAGTGTTGGGGGGTTACTGACCAGGGGGGGCTCCAGGTTAGTTAGTGTTGGGGGGTTACTGATCAGGGGGGGCTCCAGGTTAGTTAGTGTTGGGGGGTTACTGACCAGGGGGGGCTCCAGGGTCACGGGGCTCCCCAGGGTGGAAGCTGCTGCGGCCGGTGAACAGGGAGCCCACCCTGCAGGGGCGTAACCCACTCCCCTCAGCGTCCACCTCGCTGCCCGTGTCTCCACAACACACACCTGCAACACACACACACACACACACACACACACACACACACACACACACACACACACAAGCTACAGTCACTCGTACAAAAACACTTAAATAACTTTTCACTAGCAAGACCAAACTCAGGACAAGGGAGCCATTGAGTTAGGGTTCTGGGGGTCAGGGTTAGAGTTACCGTCTGTGCCCTTGTGAAGGTAACCATTGGAGAGGGGGGGCATCAGCTGCTGGTGGCTGCCTGCCTCAGAGTTACTGTAGCCCTCCTGGGGATCTGACAGAGTGCCCTGGGAGGACAGGTAGCTTGGGACGTCTGCAGGGAGGTTCATCTCGTCTGGAACACACACACACACACACACACACACACACACACACACACACACACACACACACACACACACACACACACACACACACACACACACACCCCTTGAGTAACGGCACCACATAGACGGCCTATTGTTGCCCCTAGCAGGCTTCCCTCAGGCCTTACCCGTGTTGCTGATGCTGTAGTCCTCAGCCTTGCGCCGCATGTGGTAGATGACGATGACCCAGAGCAGCGAGGTGCCCACCACACAGCACACCACCACCATCACCACGATGCCCACCGTGGTCCAGCCGTCCTGATCGTGCCCGCCCGCCGTGTCGCAGTTGGGCGAGGGCGACACGCTGAGGTAGATGTGGCCGCGCTCGGTGCCCAGCGTGTTGGACATGATGCAGGTGTACTTCCCGGCGTCGGCCGGGCCGGCGTCCACCACGATCAGCAGCTGGTTGGCGGCGGCGAAGAAGTGGCGTTCCGTCAGCCCCAGGGGGCCGTCGTCTTTGGTCCAGTTGAGGCGTGGCGCGGGGCTGCCCCCCGCGATGCACTGGAGCACGGCCGTCTCCCCCCGCGCTACCAGGCGGTCCTCCAGGGGGCGCATGAAGGACGGGGTTTCTGGAAGGAGCCGTGGCAACACGTTACCATAACAACGGAGCAGGGCTGAAACGATTCCATGACTAAAAAGCATCGAGGCAAATCATTTCACTTTGACACAGAAGCACCAAGACTTTGAAGGACAGCCACATTAGTCCAACACAGAGCAGGCCACTAGCACATTAGTGGGACTACAATGAGCACAAGCACTCTGTCAGAGGAGCTCTGTGCTTTGTACCGTTAGCCTGTTGCACCCTGGGAGGGGGGGGGGGGGGGGGCACTGTCACTCACCCAGCACGGTCAGCGTGGCGTTAGCTGAGACGCTCCCTGCTGCATTCTGGGCCGTGCAGCTGTACACGCCCATGTCCTCCGTCTTCACCTTGGCGATGAAGAAGATGTCGTCGTCCGGCATCACGTGCATGCGCCGCTCGCGGGCGGCCGGGAAGTCGGTGCCCCCGTCCTTCTGCCAGGCGATCTGGGGCGAGGGGTGGCCCCCGGCGGCACACTCCAGCCTGGCCATGGTGCCCGCCCGGATGGTGAGGTCCATGGGCGTCTTCAGGAAGGACGGCAGCTCTGGACGGAGATTGGACAAAGAAATACAGAGGAGAAAACAAAGTCCGCCCTGTCAATAAAGAGAGGCCATCTCGCTGCCTTAGACAGACTATCTGTCCCAAACAAGAAGGATGAGGACCACAGATGGCAATGGCTCCTAGAGCCTTGCCCCGAAGACGTCCTCCGTACCGTTGACCATCAGCTTGGCCCTGTTGGAGTAGTTGGAGCCAAAGTGATTGGAGACCACACACTGATAGCTGCCCTCGTCTGTGAAGTTGACGTTGAGGAGGTGCAGCCTGGTGGTGTAGATGAGCTGGCCCTCCTGGTAGCGGGCGTAGTTCTGCACCTCCGCCTCATAGAGCACCTCGCCATCCTTACGCCAGGCGGTGGCCATGGGCGAGTCGCTGCTGCTCGACGCCACACAGCTCAGGGTGACGTTGGTGCCCCGGAGAGACACAGAGGTCTCAGGGTGACTGCTGATCTGGGGCTTGGGGAAGTCATCTGAGGAGGAGGAGGAGGAGGAGGAGGAGAGGGGCAGGGATTCAAACATCCCAAAAAGATTTTCCACGTAATATTTAAGGATTTCCACATAATAAAACAAAACATCTGACTCCTAACCACATTTACTTGAATGCACAAAAGTTTGTTTTCCAGAAAAAGAAAATGTTGTCAGTAAAAACTCCTTAGTGTATCTTTCTGAGCCTACTGCACTGGACAGACAGAAACCATGCCACCAGACAGAGTGTGAGCGGCGTGGGTCACTGACCACAGACTAACTCCTCCAGGCTGACCGACAGCAGACTGCGGCCCAACAGGCTGGCAGGGTGGGCACACACAGCCGACACCGTCTGGAGAAAAGAGCTGTCCTTCAGCCAAGGCCCCAACCACTGCAGCTGGCAGTCACACAGAAGGCTACTGGTGTTCAGGATACTGGGCACAGAAAGGAATTCAACAGCCCGTCAATCACATTGGCCTTTCAAACAGTATCACACACAGCCAAAGTCAATACTGAAGAATATATTTAAAAAAAGAGAGAAAACATAAGACAGGAAACACCCCTGTGATCGAGTTTAATAAGTGATACTTAGAAATAATCAATAAATCAAAGAGCAGAACTTACAAAACTTTGAGCTTCAAGTGTGAGAGGGACTCAGGGTGAATGGACATGATACCGTTCTGGCTCAAGTCCCTGTTGAGAAACAACAACAACAACAACAACAACAATCAACATGATTCCTAACGTGTACTGGGAGGATATGTCAGAATATCAAAGACCAATCCTATGCTAGCAGCATGCAAACACAGCCATGGTAGGTCATAGGACCTTCCACTGAGCGCTGCTGTTGTTGACTGCTTTGTTAACCTGTTGAGACCAGGGAGCTGTGTTAGTACTGAATGGACTCACAGGTGCTCCAGCTCATCCAGGCTCTCAAAGGCCTTCTTGGTGATGGATTTGATCTTGTTGCGTTGCAGATTCCTGGTGGGCAAAAGCACATGTTTCTCAACTGGGTCTTTACTTCAGTTAGTATGGTAATAAAACGTCAAAATAACGTTGTTGGGAATATGCCAGAATGGATTCAAAATTGCGAAACAGCCGGTTAAAATATGCACGGTGCCCTTACAGCACGTTCAGCTTCTTCATTCCAACAAAGACTCCAATGGAATCCTCAATCGCCCAGGAGATCTCATTATTCCAGATATCTCTGAAATGCACAAAAGGCATGTGTTCAGAACAAAGGAAAATATTAGACTGATCATGACTGCATGATAAGAAGGAGCAGGTTGTTGTTGTTTCTAAACGATAGGTAGGTAGGGAGGGAGGGTAGATCAAAGACATTACAACAGGACAGTGGAGTCACCACAGGAGGACGGGACACTGTTTGTTTCTCCTCCCAGGCATCTCTCCAGGGAGCGTCACAGCTCGGCACCCCTGCTGCACTGATGAGGGGAAATGAATTGGCTGTGTTGAGCTTTGGATGGTTCACGGGTCCACTGGTAAACCCACAGAGGTCTTGTTTCCACGGGAGGGATCATGGGCGCCTTTGTTTTCTCCACCCTCATGCCTGGGTGCATGTGAAAGGACCCAGGGCACTCTCCTACTCTCCATGCAGGGCCCAGGGAGCTGAGCTGACCCCAAAAACCTTTCCTCCTTTCTTTGAAAGCTCAATGCCTTCACGGAACTCAGCACATCAATGGATGTGTTAGTGGCCCCTTCAACTTCTCCTTCTCCTTCTCATCCTCTTCATTTGCTCTCTGGTAGCTCTCTGAGCGCTCTCAGAAGAGGGCGTGTTTGCTTAATTGAGCCAATCTACCCGCCTGGAGCTGCACTCACCCTTCAATCTAAACCCAGGGCTCTCAGTCTTTGGTGCGTTGCAAAAACGACCAAAGGTTTAAGGCAGGTGTGTAAAGTAAGAATGCTTTCAAAAGTAGAAAATAGAGTGTAAATAGTTTTGTTTCCATCAATCAACAAAATGCAAAGTGAATGAAAAGAAGAAAAATCTAAATCAAATCAATATTTGGTGTGACCACCCTTTGCCTTCAAAACAACATCACCTGCCTAAAACTTTTGCACAGTACTGTATATATATATACACTAATTATGGTTGGTGAGCAAGACTATGAGACTGATGTTATATATATATATCTCAGAATAGCACACCTGAGTGTAGATGACCTAAAAGCTCTGGTTAATTAACCCTTTTAAACAGTTCATAATAAACGTCCTCTTATATTAGCAGCAGTTCCATTTAAGGATAAATAAGTCTCAGTGTTGCTCACCAACCACAACAAGTATTTTACACACTTGTTTTACTATGTTTCTTTGTAAAGCACCATTCAAACATGAAAAGCAGCTCAAAGTGCTTTAAATATGAACCAATGCTGCAGTATTGTCTGTCCTGAAGCGTCTTTGTAAGTAACGGAGCAGTGTGGGTGTGAGTGTGTAGTCATGTAGGTTCTTACAGCGTGCGGAGGCTGGCCAGGCTGCTGAAAACTCCTTCTCCCAGGTGGCTGATGGAGTTGTCCCCCAGGTTAAGACTCTCCAGGAGGCCAAGGTTAACGAAGGCTGTTTCCTCCAGACGGGTCAGGTGGTTAAAGGACAGATCTCTGGTAACGAGAGGAAAATAAACCAAGCACAGCTGATCAGCTACACTCAAGTGGTGTCTGTATAGATACTAGGAGACCTCCAAAAGTCTAGAAAAGCACAATGAATCATGCATGAAAGTACTACACAACATGAACAGATGTGTTCTACTGGTTTCTTTAAAATAACATCTAACCAATTAGCAGTTCTGTAGTAGCATACGAATATAATCATTAGAAACTTAAAAGTAGGTAACACACTGGTGGATATATGAGCGCTTAATACGATTTTTTAAGAATCAGTCATCTCACATTCTTGAGAAATCTCCCTCGAGGCGTTTTGCCTTAATCACTGTGCTAGTCAGACAGAGCAAAAGAGGTCTGACAGCTTTTCTGTGAAGAACGGCCTGCATGACACAGGAAGGATGATTCAGTTGAGGTGGGGGGGGGGGGGCACTCACAGTTCCTCCAGCTTTTGGCAGAACTCCCAAGCGTCTGGTCGGATGATGCCAACGTTGTTCTGACCAACACGCAGCAATCGAAGCATGCGGAGGCCGTACAGCCAGCCTTTGTTGACTTCAGTAAGATTGTTGTGCTCCAACTCTCTGAAGGCAACGACACACACACACACACACACACACACACACACACACACACACACACACACACACACACACACACACACACACACACACACACACACACACACACACACACACACACACACACAAAATAAACGCTTGGGTTAGGTTATCAAGTTTCTATTTTACTTAATGTATCAACATTGTTTCTTATAGTTAGATTACAATACAAGATTACTATAAAATGCGAAGAGTATAGTGATAATACAAGTTATGCTGTGTGTCAGAGTGTGCTCCTCTATGTTACATTAACCTGACAGGGTCATGATAAGGCAGTAGAGCTGCACTAACAGATCCTCTATGTTACATTAACCTGACAGGGTCATAAGGCAGTAGAGCTGCACTAACAGATCCTCTATGTTACATTAACCTGACAGGGTCATAATAAGGCAGTAGAGCTGCACTAACAGATCCTCTATGTTACATTAACCTGACAGGGTCATGATAAGGCAGTAGAGCTGCACTAACAGATCCTCTATGTCACATTAACCAGACAGGGTCATGATAAGGCAGTAGAGCTGCACTAACAGATCCTGCACTAACATTAACCTGACAGGGTCATGACAAGGCAGTAGAGCTGCACTTACAGTTCCTCAATGTTGTCCAGTCCAAAGAAAGCCCCGTCCATGAGTTTGGTAATGCCATTTCTCTGCATCTTCAGTGATCTCAGGGAATCCATTCCCTTGAATGTCAGACTGTCCACTATTTTGATCTTATTTCGTTTCAATTCTCTATGGGAGAAAAAAAATTAAAAATCACGCTCAGAATCAACAAAATATATTCATATGCTGGGTATTTTAATAGAAAATTGATTATTTAATAAAAGATGCATACAGTTTTTTTGAACATCACACTCTCATCTCAATGTCTGTATGTATGTTCATATTACACACTCACAGGAACTGTAGCTGTTGGAGTCGGAAGACCTTGTTTGGCAACTGAGCTATTTTATTCCTGTTCAGTTTCAGCACCAGCAGGGTGCTAGAGATGTTGTCAAAGCAGCCCGGCTCCAGGGTGCTGATCTTGTTATTGCTTAAATTCCTGTGGACAAAAAAAGCGGAACCATATTTGTGAATTCTTAGAGCCGGGGTTAAGAGTTTGCCTTGGGATTACACCTGCCTATAGCTATCCAAAACCCTACAGGGAGACCTTGTCTGCTGTGATCAGTGTCTTTGCAAAACGTGTTTTTTAACAGTAAAGTAAACGTTCTAGCAAATAATATCACACAATTGCGCTGTTAAGAAAACCAATCCCCACACACAGCTGAAAGAGAGCGTCTATAATCAGTCAAATCAATTTACTGTGCAGGCAGATGACATCACCCATACAGAATATTCTGGAAATATCTCTAATTTAATTCCATACACTGATTGTGACCACAATCTCAATTGCATGGCTTGAAACCACCAGAAAACAAGGAGAAAGTGTTAACTCACAGATATTTTAAATGCATTGATGGGAAGGATCTGGCCTTGATGACTGAGATGGAATTGGATGTAAGATCTAACGATTCCAGAGAGATGTATAGTTGAAGATGGTGCATCGACAGTTCTGAAATCTGGTTGTGGGCTCTGTTGAAGAGGACAAGTATGATTTGATCAAAAAGCATATGCAGGTTGTCATTAGCACAATTCTAAAACTGTTACCATGGTCTTTATAGAATGACCTTATAACCTAATAAAAACGTTTTAATGAATGTATTGATGGATATACCGTTTTCTATACTTATAGAATAGCTGCACTGTCTGAAGTACTCTACAGTGCAGCAGACCATTACAATTACTCACAACGCGAGTGAAGTGATGTTCGTGGTCACTTCTCCAAGGAAAGGCACAGCAGTCAGTTCATTATGATTCATGGTACTGAGAAGAGAACAAATAAAACCTAAGCCTCCTGTATTACATTGGGCTAATACAAGTCAGTTAATGTAGTTACTAGTGGAAACCCTAACAACTGTCACTGGCACAACGAGGTTATCTCTAGATATCAAAGGTGCAACAATATTACAAAAATCAACTCATCCTCCTTGGCCATCATTACTTACATTTGGGTTATCCCATACGGTGGGTCAAGGGGTGCAGTCAGCAACTTTTTCCTGTTGCAATCCAAGGTTTGAATTTCATCTGATCCACTTGAACACGAGCAAGGAGCAGGGCAAGATTCAAATCCCCAGGCTCTCAAACTCAACAAGAAAAACAATAAGAGGGACAGGGGGATAGGCCATCCTTCCGCCATTTTAAAAGCCTTCCTATCGATAGATACGTGGCTAGCTCTCGTTAGCTAACTTGCTGGCTGAGCGCAATATACTATCAAAATGTGACACAAAACAGATGTCTCTCACTGATTTAGCGCCAAACTGGCGTTTGGTTTCACTTGAATCGTAAAATCCATTTTCGTATGACAGGGATTTACAGTTTTCCAACTTCGGAAAAGCATCCCAGCAAATCTCTTCCCTTCTTCCCAGGATTCCTTTTCCACTCGCTGGTTAGCTCCTATCCGGACACACTACAGTCAGTACCAGTGCCAACATTAGCAAGCTAATATGTTAGCAACTTCTTTACACTTGTCAATGTTCCAGAAGCTTGCATTTTTGGTTTGACACAACACTAAACAATGCCGATGCAGACTAAAGGTCTATCTAACTTAAATAAGCTCAGGTAGCAACATTTTTTAAAGAAAGGCAGACTTTTACCGACTCCTCTTCTTAAGGACAACAAAGCTCCTTGCCTTGGTAACATATGATATCCTTAATCCCGCCCTAAACCCAGTATGTTTACAGCTGTACCATTGGCTTGTATACATGCTCGTCAAAATATTTCGCCTAGTTAATTCGATTTGAAATCATGTTGATGACTGCGTCAAAAAAATATCCTAATGTGTTTTTTGTTGCCTATTGTACCAAACCTTTCCTGATTTATTTCTCCCTTCTTCGGCAGCTTTACCTTTAACCATGCCAAATTATCTTGAACCAGAGCCACATGAAAACAGAATATGATTTAACTACAGGACTATCTAATATACGCCTAATTGGTATGGTTTAATTAAAACTCAACTGAACTGCATCTGTCTATTAATTTAGCCATGGAATAATTTTAACAATTAAGCTACGTTAAGAATAATAAGCAAGGCAAACTGAACTGCCGAGGTGTGTAAAAATAGAAACTTTTTTAAACCAGCAAGTCAAATGTGTGCTCAAAGGCCCATTGCTCCACCTGCAGTCTCGTTCTTGTCTTTGAAAGCTTATGAAAACTTGGACTTGTTCCTGACAAAATCTTCATACTCTGGGCCGCTCTCAGTATGGGTTGTAGGCCAACCATTTTATTGTACTCATAAACCTACTGCAGGTTGTAGAGCAGCGATACTCAACCCGCGGCTCGCGAGCCGCATGCGGCTCCTTTAAGACTAGTTGCGGCTCTTTTAAGTCCCACTTAAAAAAAAAAAAAAATCTAAAAAAATCTTTCAAAAACGAAAAACAAAAACATTGTCAGCAGAATTCATCAACATTTCATAATCACTCACAAGTCACACATCAGTCTATTAAGCCGCCCCACTCCCCCCATCCCTCTGAACAACCAATCACAAATTATTTCAGGTTTCGCGCTCTGATTGCAGGTGAGCGAGATAATTGCTCGTCACACTGGGAAAACTAGCTTACAGCACTATGCAAAAAAGGCAAAGGAATATAGGAAACGAAAATATGGAAAGGAGCGTTTTTGGATTGTGGCAAAAATATTTTTTCGTCAATGTGGCTCCTGATTAGGACAAGGTTGAGTACCACTGTTGTAGAGTATAGCCGCGACCTGCCCTAACAAAATATTTTGGTATTGGGATCCATGTGAGCAACATCAAATGTTAAAAGTAGGCTACTAAATTGAGTGATGTATTGTGTGTCACTTCTTGGCAGTTAAGGTTGAATTTCAAAGCCTTTGCATCCACAAAGAGATTTGTCATCCAAGTAGCATACAAGGAGTGTAGCCATATCCGTGTCAGAAAGGGTTTAAAACCAACATCAGATTAACTTGATTGTCATCAGCATATAGGTAGAGTGGGTCTGTCTGGTAATGAGACATGTCTTCTAAGACCTCCACAGACCTTATATTAGCTGATTGTTTTTACAAACGTCCCCGAGATGAAAGGGGCACACAGCCTGGAACAAGGGACATCTTTTTTTAAAGGACAAGGTCTCTTTTGAAAACATCTTGCAGCTATTCCTGGAATGAACCCTGAAATGAAAGAAAGGCATGTTTACGCATGTTTCCATAGAAGGGGAGTGTTTCACCACATGCTAATGACAAGGAAGAAAGACACACAATACCAACTCAAATTTTTTCCCACCATTCTGAAGCTGCTCTCACCATGAACATTTCTCAGCAACAAGTTTCTCAAACGGAGATCCCACAGTTTCTTCGTAAGAAAACTAAAACAAGCCAGCAAATTATGTATCAACGGACATTTCGTCTTGACATCAAGAAAACTCTGCGCACTGTTCATGTAGTGGGCACAGAAATGAAGATGATCTTGAACAGGTAGGCCTTACTCTTTCCATTTCTGAAAGCTTATTTGAATATGATCTTTGTTATATAAAAGTTTACAAATGTCAAGGAAGAGGTGGACAGTTAGTCCTCTACTTACTGTTCAGGACCGAAAGCCTTTTCGTCTTATTGAGTCTGTGTGTGTGTGTGTGTGTGTGTGTGTGTGTGTGTGAGCGCGTGTGCGCGCGCGCGCGCGCGCGAGAGAGAGAGAGAGAGAGAGAGAGAGAGAGAGAGAGAGAGAGAGAGAGAGAGAGAGAGAGAGAGAGAGAGAGAGAGAGAGAGAGAGAGAGAGAGAGAGAGAGAGAGAGAGAGAGTCGCTGACAACTGTTGGCTGTTTACTCAATGAATTATCGTTAATCTCTGTGTTAACATTCCTGGGCAATGATGACTACACAACTGTAATTCATTACATATAAGTACATAGACCATTAGGGATCGATAGAGATTATGATGCAGACTTCTAGGAAGTGCCCTTCTGTGCGACCAATCATCATCGCGAGACCCATTCACCTGTCGCATGCGTATTTCGCTGGTCGGCAATATAATCGTCCAGTGCAGTACTTCCTGACGTTACACTGTAAGTGAATAGCTGTACCTCTTCTGAAAGACTGTATACAGCAAGTCAGCAAAGAATGAGTAGTCCACGGACGCTAAGATTGGAGTATGGAAAAACTACAAATGTTGTTTACGTGATGGGAACGGAACTTATTGTCATTATCGACAGGTATATTATTGTCAACTAAGGTTAAACAGAGAAATGAGAGTGCGTCGCATTCTGTGCACATTTTCTTGTACGTTGTTTAAAATATTTGTCTTATAGCCGGAAAAAGAAGTTTTGATTTAGGTTTTGACTAGCCTAAGATATTTAAAAAATCTGATAAGAAAATTATAGTACTAATAGGCCTACATCATTTTCTTTTAACAAAGTATCTATTTGGTACAGAAATAATTTTGTTCTATCTTTACTGCGTTTATAGGATACAATAATGCCCATTCATTGTCTTAGATGAAGACTCGAGATGAATGTGCCAACTGGTAGTGTGTGTGTGTGTGTGTGTGTGTGTGTGTGTGTGTGTGTGTGTGTGTTATCTTCATTGTATTCAGTGTGTGTTGCAGACCTCATGATCTGATTAGTACAGATGAGCCAGTCATTGGAGTAACAAACTCATCTTTGTTGGACCACGCTAGCAAGAAGACAACTAGACAACTTATTGCTTGTCAACATGCCTACCCAGGGCAAATTAAAGCAGACAGTGCAACAGTTTATTGCACTGTAAACAATATGAATGAGCTATTATTGTTACCCAAGGCTTATATTATGTGCGGTAGGTTTTCACAGGAACTACTTATACAGACTAGAGTAGGCAAAACAGAATTGCGTAGCTTATTTTGTTACATCTTCCTGCAATTTGATACCGAGTCATTGTCTCCTTGAGAGCAGGTGCTCCTGCAAATTGCTGGGCATTAATTGATGTTTTTGCCCTTCTAGGGGATTTCTCCGTAAGGAAATCATTTGAGTGTGAAGATGGTCTAAACCGCCACAATTACTTTAACAAACGACATATAACCAATAGACTACGTTGATCTCATGTCTGTGGCATCACCGTCTTACTTTGCCTAATGTAGTTTGCAGGGCTATCATACTATTCTCTGACTGCAGCCCTGTAACTTTAGAATTGGTTTACCATCTGTTGCTTCTTGAAATAGCAGATTATGAATGGCACATACTGCAATTACCCAAAACTGTCCGGGTCCTATTTCCTCTGTTTATAGGCTACAGCAGTCACTGCTGTTTTTTAAAGTTTTACTTCTCATCAATATAATCGTAAACAGTGTGCTAGCATACACAACGCCACTGTAATTAGATCCTTGTCTTCCCTCAGGAGCGCCCCTCCCAATACCAAGTTCTTTTCGGTAAAGTGCAGTCCCAATGTCCGGTGCAGTGTCAGCCCCGTTCCCAAGGAGACTGGGAAGCTGCTGCCCACCCCCCTGCATGGAAACTCCATGCTCCTGGTCACAATGGACGCTGCCAGTGTGTCACTAAATGAGAGTAAGGTAAAGAAGGCCTCAAAGATGTCCAACACACTGCCGCTGTTATATTTGCTGTATAAACATGCTGCAGGGCAGGGTTTAAGTAGAACCAGGACACACATCTTCCGGCAGCACCTACAGATCATACTGACCCCACAAATCATAATTGAAAGCAATATTTTGATCTACAGCCCATTTCATATGATTTTACAGTCACCAAGAGTCTATGAAATGAATATGTAAGCCATGGACTCTAGGGTTTCATAATAACCAAACAATGAAATCCCAACACTAAACATTATGGATACAGCTAATGGTCAGGTACTATGGTAACAGTACTAACGCTGTCCGCACTGCTGTTGGTATGATATAAAATCCTTCATGGGTTCAACAGGTTTTTACACCAGCAAAGTATTTCAGATATTCCTTTCTGACATGAATTGACAGTAACTCGAATTGATTTTTGTTACAGCTATCGGTCATGTACTATGGGAGCAGTACTGAGGTGTTGGCCAAAGCAGTGCTTCACCTAACTGCTGTCGGTATGATCCAACTAAATCCTTTATAGAACAGGTTGTTACATAATCCCAGTACTACAGAGAATTCCTCCTGGGACAAGCTGTTACCTGCAGAACCCTATAGGCAGTGAGAGGAGTAGGGGCACCAGTGGTGTGTTACTTAGCAGGATGTGTCTTCATTGCAGAGATCTCTCTGGATGTGGACGCAGACCGTGACGGACAGGTGGAGCATAACCACCCTAACAAGGTGAGCTTAGGCCAGCCCTGCCCGGCGCTATCTTCTGTTTTGCTGTGATAGCATTGCCCTGTTCACGCACAGAGACGGACCGTCGACTGAAAAAGAATTGAATGGCTGTTCATGCTGCATTACAAAATACAAAAGCTGATAGTTAATGCAGATTTTTGTTTTGTCTTTGAAGTTCATTTCTCAGCATATCCTTAATATGTATTCACGTCATGGAAAAGTCCTTTTGTTAGAGACTGCAAAACATTTCAGACTGTGACAATTCAGTCTCAGTTTAGTTCAGTGTGATATTGCTCATTTGTAAGACATGACTTGTTGTCAGGGCAGGTTGACACTAGACTAGACTAGCTGTTTGTTTGTTTTTCCACAGGGCTCCTGGACATGGGGTCCTAATGGACACGGGGCCATCTTGCTCGTCAACTGTGACTCTGAACGCACCTTTGGGAAGAAATTGGACAGTGAGCAGGACCAGATCTCTAGAGTCTCAGGTAAAAGAGGCACTGACAGGCCTGCTGAGCTGGCAGACCCATACGCCTCCATCTGCATCTTCCACTCTGTGCCAGTCTGCACTGTAGATGTGTGTTTTCACATTCAGCAGATGAACCTGACAGCAGTGTGGTTTGTTGGGTCAATTCAGAGATGAGGGTGTTTGTCGTCTGACAGGTTACTGGCATTCAAATCCAAATATTTACCTTTATTGTTAAAGATAATTACCCTTTAGAAAAGTCAGCAAACATTTTACTTTATTATTTATGCAACAATGTTGTTTGCTATGTGAACCCTAAGCGCTTTGTAACATTTGTTCTGACAAGTGCTAACTAAATCAAACTGTATTCTTCTATTCTTCTTTTTCCTGTAGATCTGAAGGACATGTCCCCTATGGTGCTACGCACGAGAGGCCCAGCCGAGCTCCCAGAGGGGTACAAGCTGGTCATGCACACCTCTAAAGGCGATGCAGAAAGCCTGCGAGTCTTCAGGACTGAGTCGCCAGCGAAGGAACGAAACACCCTGAGTAAGCATTGACTCATTGAACGATGCCAGCGTCCGCAGAAAAGAAGGGCACGTTGCAGATACCTCCTTTCTATTTGGGTTACTGTTCATTTTGGTCTGTTCGATGTAATGTTATTACATTTCCCAATGGGGCATGGTACTATACAATACACAATACAATGTGGCATGGTACTATACAATACACAATGCAATGTTACAAAGACTATTTGGTATACTACAAACTTTGCTTATTTTTTTCCCCGAATGAGTGAGAAATGACCTGTAAAGTTGTAATCGGGTGATATCGTTGACTCCTATCCTCTCACATTTGTTTGTTTCTTGGCACTAGGCAAACTGTTCTTCAGCAGTTTTGTTGTAGACTATCCTCTGGTGCTAAGCAGCGAGGTCCTTTCCAAGGAGGTGCCTTACATCGGTGGAGCTGCTGAGAGCAATTTCCATGTGGAGGGTCTCAGGTTCCGGGACAAAGACTTTGACGGCCTCATCCACATCAATCTCAGCCTGCTGGAGCCTAGCGCCCAGGTAAAGACCTGAGAACGCTATTGGTTGGTCTCTCTCTGACGTAGCGATGAATGAAACTTAAATGAAGTCATAGTTCTGTCTGAGTTGTTTAGCCCTTGTGGGTTTCCTTAGGGATTTCCAGAGACTCCTATCTTCACTGACAGGGTGGTGTTCAAAGTCTCTCCGTGGATCATGACACCAAACACTCTCCACCCTATTGAGGTGTTTGTATGCAGGTGAGGACTGAGTTCGACCATTTGAAAATATTTCTAACAGTTCAAATACTTGGTTGAGTCATTGCAAGTGGTGCTTCTGCTTCTACTGTTGAAAGTATTTAAGAAATTGTTATTAAATTGTTATAAAGTAACGATTTAACGATTCATTTTGAAAATGTAAAAAGGCCCTGGTATTGATGAGTATTGCTTTGATTCTTGCTATAATATTTTACCTGGGATATCAATAATCGTTGCTGTCAATGTTCTTAAACTAGAGTCTATGTACATTTGTTGACATTTTCAGCACACGTGATAACTACGATTTCCTAAAGGGAATGACTAAGTTGATCAAAGCCAGCGGCTGCAAAGTGAAGGTGTGCTATGAGTACATGAACAGAGGAGATCGCTGGATGCAGGTAAGAACATTTCTATGTGGAGGAGACATCACTTTTTTCATGTCAAGGATTTAATCATGTTGAGTCAAAACAATTCGGTTATCAAATTATAATTTAAACTCAGTCAAACCCTTTCATTATCATCCATGGCCTTGTATTGTGTATAAAAGAGAAATCTGTTTCCCCTTTCAGGATGAGTTGGAGTTTGGATACATAGACTCTCCTCACCAGTCTTTCCCTGTCGTTTTGGATTCCCCTCGGAACGGCCACCTTGAGAACTTCCCGTACGATGTCTTACTGGTAGGAGAAGGTCCAAAACGTAGCCATCTCAAATTCAAATTCTTGCAGAGGGAGTGTTATAGTGAGAGGGAGCAGGCTGTTTGTCATGGCAGCCTTGCATTAAAATGTGCTCACATCAGCAGTACAGAGGACTGTGTTGAGTTCATATTTTAACCCACTAATACCTGCATTCCACCCCATCAGGGTCCAGATTTTGGCTACGTGAACAGGGAAGCAATTGATGAGAAAGCAAGCAGTCTGGACTCGTTTGGAAACCTAGAGGTCAGCCCTCCAGTGACGGTGAACGGGAAAGCCTACCCACTTGGCAGGATCCTTATCGGAGTGGCATTCCCTACGTGAGCCTGCAGGGAAAGGGAACACTGATGCACCTGGCTTTGGTCTTTGCACATAGTATTTACTGGATTATTCAAATAAATGTTCAGAGTAAAACAATCAGGTTCAGACCAGTTAAGGATATTAGAGCAGTAGATCTAGACAAAATAAAAAATGTATACAAATTAGTAGTACAATTTCTTGGACAGTTCAGATTGCCATTACAGTACTTGTTACTATACTTTTAACATAGAAGTGAGTTTTTAAATCCCTTTCAAAATAAAAGTCAGTTTATTAATCGTTAGCCCTTACTCGATACATCGGTGACCAGTAATGTAATGATTCTGGATACTTAGCTTGTCTGTATTACAGGGATACTTCCTGTCTGTACTACAGGGATACTTCCTGTCAATAGTACAGTGATACTTAACCTGTCTGTATTACAGTGATACTTAACCTGTCTCTATTACAAGGATACTTCCTGTCTGTATTACAGGGATACTTCCTGTCTGTACTACAGGGATACTTAGCCTGTCTGTATTACAAGGATACTTAACCTGTCTGTATTACAGAGATACTTCCTGTCAATAGTACATTGATACTCAACCTGTCTGTAGTACAGGGATACTTAACCTGTGTGTACTACAGGGATACTTCCTGTCAATAGTACAATGATACTTAACCTGTCTGTATTACAGGGATACTAACCCCAACCCTAACCCTAACCTGTCTGTATTACAGGGATACTAACCCCAACCCTAACCCTAACCTGTCTGTATTACAGGACGCTTAAAGGCCGTAATATGACCAGAGTAGTGCAGGAGTTCCTGTGGGCTCAGGAAGTGCAGGAACCCATCGCTCTGTTCTCTGATTGGCTGGTGGTGGGCCATGTGGATGAATTCATGACCTTTGTTCCAGCGCCCAACAGAAAGGTAAACATACTGTTCCCGGTAGACCTCTGCCACACAAACTATCTAATCCAAGGAGCACAGCTGTCATTTCAACTGGTCCCTGCTGAAAGAGCTGCCCTTTGGGTTGTTTTGCTACGCTGCCTAAACTCCCCGCATGGAAACTAGCCAGCTATCTTTGTATTTCATCTCTTTGTCTCCCTACAGGGTTTCCGGCTTTTGCTGGCAAGCCCAGACGCTGGCTACAAGCTATTCAGGCGCTTACAGAGTGCTGGCCATGGGAAAGCTAAAATGTTTCAAGGTGGGTCGTCACCTGTTTCAAAAGGTTTAGCCTTCTCTTACGATACATGTGTTGTTGTAATAATCTGTAAAACTGCGTTGGTGACACATATAGATGTAACTTAACATCAACAGGCCTGGGGGAGGATCAGGAGATTACAGTGGATGAGATCCTGAGTGATGAGCAACTCCAAGCAGAAAATAACTATGTTCAGGTCAGAGTGGATGCGGATTGTCACACTAGTTTTTATGACCTGTACTATGACTTACTACTGTGTAAGTAAACATTCAAAACGAAGAAGTTAGAACAAAAAATACGGTTTCTACCAGGCCGCCATTTAAAAAAATGTATTGACTTAAAGAGATTCTAATATGTCAAAAAAGCAGTTAGAATTCACTCTGGTGTTTTTCCCCCTTCAGGATTGCATTGATTGGAACAGAGATGTCCTTAAAAGGGAGCTGGGTCTGGATGAGGATGACATCATTGACCTGCCCATCCTCTTCCAGGTGCTGAAGGGGGAGGAAGAGGAGGAAGAGGAAGTGAAAAGGGCAGCAGCCTATTTTCCCGATATGGTGAGATTCTGCATGCTAATATACTGGACCAAACAATTTAGTAGTTGTGACCTTTTCAGAGCTACCACTTAATTGTGCAAAAACACTGCCAAATGTGTTAACCTTTGTCATCCTTTAATGTGAGGTTATAAAAATGTCCAATGTATGTGAATTTTCCCACTTAAAACTGCTGTAATGAAATGCCTAAAGAGGTTAGGCCAGCTGGCCTATAGAGGTTAGGCCAGCTGGCCTATAGAGGTTTGGCCAGCTGGCCTATAGAGGTTTGGCCAGCTGGCCTGCAGAGTTGATAGACAGGACATCTCTGGATCCTTTCCCTTGTGGTTGTTCTCTGGACCTCCAGGTGAACATGATCGTCTTGGGGAAGAACCTGGGCGTCCCTAAGCCGTTTGGGCCCCAGGTGGACGGCCACTGTGCCATCGAGAAGGAGATGTGCTCCCTCATGGAGGGCCTGGGCCTCCACTGCACCTTCATCGACGACTTTGCCTCCTACCATAAACTCCTGGGAGAGGTGCACTGTGGCTCCAATGTCCGGCGGCAAGCCTTCCCTGTAAAGTGGTGGCACCTGCAGCCATAGAGTAGAATAGTTATAGGGGTTCCTGGGGCGAAAAGGGGATATTGGTAGCCAGCGAAGTAGTGGGGATAAGGGCTATTGAAAACGCAATAAGAGCATTAAAAAAAAACACACAGATGTACTGATGAACTGTATGCCCCATGGTCTTTATTTAAAACAGTTTATGGCTTTATTTACAAAAAAAACTATATTTACAAACAAGACTGCAGAACAAAAGCTTAAGCTAACTGTCAACATGGACCGAAATACAATCATCTGAATCACATATCAGATTGAGCCTAAATCCATTAAGTGCCTCATCAGAGCCTTCTGCAGCCAAAGAACCAGCCCGCAGAATAAAGTGCTGGGGTAGTCCTGTGGCCACTAGAGGGCATCCTTCATCTACTCAAGCCATTCTCTAGCCTACCAGACCACACCGCACTTTCATTTCACCTCATCTGGTAGTCACAAAGTTAGACTGACGATGCAAAGACTTATGAAAACATTTCTGCTATTGTTCTAAGTTTAATTTGAATGATTTAATTGAATGATATCCGAGTTTACAAGCAATAGACCAAGAAGCAAATATACTTGTGTGTCTAAACTAAGCATTGGAATCTTTAGGATGCCTCTAGGATCAACTGCGTTTATTCTGGTTTGAGTTATTTATCTTTGTGTATGACTTCTTGAAAATGAGGAAATGTGGGAACAGCACCAGAAAATAAGTTTATGTAGTGTCTTAATAGAATATATGACCACAAACCTTTCTTGTTTTTCAAACTAATGACTAGTGGGAGATATTTCAATTCTAATATAATAATGCAAACCTATTCATTAAATGTGTCTGCGTCTGTTCATTTAATTGAAATAAAAGCTCATCTAAAAAATGCCCCCTGTCTGATGTGTTCTTCATAAAAAATCTGAGGACAGAAGAAGAATAAAACTCCCCTCTGGCGTGACAGAATGTGGCACTGCTGCCACAGGGTTAACACAGTGTGTCCCTCCAATGAACCAGATATGCACAAATTGAATCATATCGGTTTAGTTTTACATTCAGACCAGTTGGCTGGACCCCACCCTTCAATAAAGCAGCGTTATACTCAACACAGTCAATAAAAAGGCAACTTCAAGACATGTCACAGTTTAGATTATCATCCTCAGTCCCATCTTTTCAGAGGTCAGTTTACTCTGAAAATATAGTGCTCCTTTTCATAAGTATTTTACGCACAGTACAGTAAATCAGGAAATATTAGGTGCTGGTTGTCTGTTGGCATTTGGAGAAGCTGACTGGTTTTCAAAGTAGGACAGGTCACAGTAACAACATCTCAATGTGTGGATTCAGTTTACAGTGGGGAGGATTATGCAAGCAGAGTTTTGCACCATGCACAGTACGGTACTGTTATACACACAACCTGAAACACATATTATCAAGCAGGGAATTGGAGAGTGGTATCGGGAGAAGCTTGAGACAGACGTCACTGTACAATAGCTTGGTTAGGGAGGCTCCATGTTCACCCTGCAGTGTATCTACAGCATGGAAGCACTTCAGACTGGGAGGAAAACACACTCATTATTTAAATCATTAATATTTGCCGCTCAGGTGGCTGGTATGATTTATTAGAGCAGAATAATTGACTTAGTCATATTTTGAAAAGAAAGCTGCAGCATGATAAGTACCTTCAATAAATAAATAAAAAACATGTAAGATGTACTAAATAAAAAAAGGTCTAATCAACAGCCACCAAAACACTCATAAGAGTAGACACCTAGGAGAACAAAAGTCTTGGTAAGATACACCAACCAATGTATGACAGCATGGTATGATGTCAGGACCAAACATCAGCTGTTCCTACAATGACAATAATTTATAACAATTGATTTCCCTTATCCATGAAATGTTCCTAGTGGCTTGTACAAAGAGCTGAAGAAGAGGTTGAATCCCTAGACGTTATCCTGCCATAACCCCATTAGAAGATGATCGTAAAAAGCACTCTTTGAGAGTATGGGGTTCCTCTAGCCCTGCCCCTTTTATTACCACACTCCAAATCCGAAGAAGAGCCAGGAGGAGAGAGCTGAAGGTAGGTGGTCTATGGACGGATGGCACAAACCAGGATTCTACTTTCTGCTTGCCTGCCTGTCTTCCTGCCTGCCTGCTGGCTTGTCTGCCTCTCTGCCTGCCTGTCTGTCTGTCTATCTGCCTGTCTGTCTCTCCAGCCCAGCCTCTAACTCTGCTCCTCTTCAGTGTCGGTGGTGGAAAGAACGTGTCCTCGCCTTGTCTCCTGCAGGGGGCGCCGCTGATGGGAATGCTGAGGGGGGGAGATGAGAACGAGGAAGCACGGGTCAGTTAAGGGACAGAAAGAGAGAGAGAGAGAGAGAACGAGGGAATGAGTGAATGGAGAGAAGGACAGAGAAAAGAAGAGCCATGTATAAAGATTATAAAGACCATCATTCTTATTTGACCGAGTGTTTATGTTAACATGCTCTACTTGCTATTGTCTATTCTACTACTATCCCTGAGCCCGACTAGACAGGACTGAACACAACGCTCTTTGGCTGACCTGCTAATGGACATCCAAGATGTGGTCAATGAGGAGACGCTAACAGAACTGGACACAGGCAGACACAGAGAGAGGGACACATATTAACAACAATAATCAGTGACATTGACCTTGGAAAAAACAGTGAGCATAAAACAGTAAGGGAGCGGTGCATGTATTACCCTGGTAAGGAATCCACACTAGTCAGATACTTTGAATCAACCCTGTGAAAATGGCCTTTAACACAAGGTACGTTATTTTCCATTTGTTTGTTTTTCCTGCCTCTGCTTATTCCGAGCAGTTTTGAATGATACAGCTACAGCTACAGCTAACTACAGCAAACTACAGCTACAGCTAACTACAGCAAACTACAGCTACAGCTAACTACAGCTAACTACAGCTACAGCTACAGCTACAGCTAACTACAGCTACAGCTACAGCTAACTACAGCTACAGCTAACTACAGCTAACTAGAGCTCCAGCTAACTACAGCTACAGCTACAGCTCCAGCTAACTACAGCTACAGCTACAGCTAACTACAGCTCCAGCTACAGCTCCAGCTCCAGCTCCAGCTCCAGCTCCAGCTCCAGCTACAGCTACAGCAATGTTATCCTGCTCTTACCGAGGATGAAGACTTCTTCTCCTGCGAGGAGGGTTCTGTCTTGTCTCGGCTGTCTGTCCCCTTGGGCGCCGGCGCCTTGGCTGACTCTGTGTGGTGAAGACGTGCAGACGCTGCATTGAGCATGGAGGGCAAGGTAGATGGCACGGCACTGTCAACACACATCAACTCAACTGCACTGTCCAGAGGAGGTTTATTCCCACACATAATATATACATGTAAACTATAAATAATATATATACATCTAAACTATATTTAATATATAAGCAAACGATTCTAACCATGATGGCTCAAGGACGTTTTCCTGTTTTTACACTGGAGCCACAAAGTGGACACAGCGATTGATAAGTACGTGGAATTTTTGGGGGTTCTGGGTAATGATGCTTGTGGCAAGAAACAACATAATATATATATATATATATATATATATATATATATATATATACAGTGGGGCCAAAAAGTATTCAGTCAGCCACTGATTGTGCAAGTTCTCCTACTTAGAAAGATGAGAGAGGTCTGTAATTTTCATCATAGGTACACTTCAACTATGAGAGACAAAAATGAGAAAAAAAATCCAGGAAATCACATTGTAGGATTTTTAAAGAATTTATTTGTAAATGATGGTGGAAAATAAGTATTTGGTCAATAACAAAAGTTCAACTCAATACTTTGTAACATAACCTTTGTTGGCAATGACAGAGGTCAAACGTTTCCTGTAAGTCTTCACCAGGTTTGCACACACTGTAGCTGGTATTTTGGCCCATTCCTCCATGCAGATCTCCTCTAGAGCAGTCATGTTTTGGGGCTGTCGCTGGGAAACACGGACTTTCAACTCCCTCCACATATTTTCTATGGGGTTGAGGTCTGGAGACTGGCTAGGCCACTCCAGGACCTTGAAATGCTTTTTACGGAGCCACTCCTTCGTTGCCCGAGCGGTGTGTTTGGGATTATTGTCATGCTGGAAGACCCAGCCACGTTCCATCTTCAATGCTCTCACTGATGGAAGGAGGTTTTGGCTTAAAATCTCACGATACATGGCCCCGTTCATTCTTCCCTTAACACAGATCAGTCGTCCTGTCTCCTTTGCAGTAAAACAGCCCCGAAGCATGATGTTTCCACCCCCATGCTTCACAGTAGGTATGGTGTTCTTGGGATGCAACTCAGCATTCTTCTTCCTCCAAACACGACGAGTTGAATTTTTACCAAAAAGTTCTATTTTGGTTTCATCTGGCCACATGATATTCTCCCAATCCTCTTCTGGATCATCCATATGCTCTCTGGCAAACTTCAGACGGGCCTGGACATGTACTGGCTTAAGCAGGGGGACACGCCTGGCACTGCAGGATTTGAGTCCCTCTCGGCGTAGTGTGTTACTGATGGTAGCCTTTGTTACTTTGGTCCCAGCTCTCTGCAGGTCATTCATCAGGTCCCTCCGTGTAGTTCTGGGATTTTTGCTCACCGTTCTCATGATCATTTTGACCCCACGGGATGAGATCTTGCGTGGGGCCCCAAATCGAGGGAGATTATCAATGGTCTTGTATGTCTTCCATTTTCTTACAATTGCTCCCACAGTTGATCTATTCACACCAACCTGCTTGCCTATTGCAGATTCACTCTTCCCAGCCTGGTGCAGGTCTACAATTTTCTTCCTGGTGTCCTTCGACAGCTCTTTGGTCTTGGCCATGGTTGAGTTTGGAGTCTGACTGTTTGAGGCTGTGGACAGGTGTCTTTTATACAGATGACGAGGTCAAACAGGTTCCATTAATACAGGTAACGAGTGGAGAACAGAAGAGCTTCTTAAAGAAGAAGTTACAGGTCTGTGAGAGCCAGAAATCTTGCTTGTTTGTGGGTGACCAAATACTTATTTTCCACCCTAATTTACAAATAAATTCTTTAAAAATCCTTCAATGTTATTTCCTGGATTTTTTTTACAGACCTCTTTCATCTTTCTAAGTAGGAGAACTTGCACAATCAGTGGCTGACTAAATACTTTTTGGCCCCACTGTATATACATATGTATATATATATATATAAGGTAGAAGTGATATTTCTTAAAATATCAAAATACAATGGAAATACTTTGATCTGAGATTCCTCTCATTGTCTTTAGTGGTTGTTTTGAGTAATCACAGTAGGACAGACCTGAACCACTGATGTCCTCCACCCAGGAACCAAACACTAAGGAGTCCCTCTTCTGTGGCGTCCCAGCACAGGACAGGTTCTCCTGGAAACAAACAGTCAACCCAAGACCATTAGTTAGCAAGCTCTCCTGGAAACAAACAAACAGCCAACCCAAGACCATTAGTTAGCAAGCTCTCCTGGAAACAAACAAACAGCCAACCCAAGACCATTAGTTAGCAAGCTCTCCTGGAAACAAACAGCCAACCCAAGACCATTAGTTAGCAAGCTCTCCTGGAAACAAACAGCCAACCCAAGACCATTAGTTAGCAAGCTCTCCTGGAACAAATAAACTCTCGCGAGAAATCTGATGCCAAAACGCCAAAGTGTAAATACATTTCTAATGGCATCAAATGTTTTTTAAATTCCCCTCACACACCACTAGAGGCTCACTAGAGGCTCATGCCAACAAAAAGTATGCACCGGTTCATTAACAAAACTGCAGTGAAGCAGGAAGCTGGCGCTGGGAGCAGGTGCTACCTACCACTCCTGTGTGGTACTCCTGAAACACACACACACACACACACACACGAACACACACAGAGGTTGCTGCTACCTACCACTCCTGTGTGGTAGTCCTCGGGGGCCTCCTGTTCCTCCACTACGCTGGCAAAGCTGCTGGCATTGGAGGAGGAGCGAGAGAGGTCCTGAGCCTCTGGGATGGACGGAGTCCTGAAACACAGGGCCGAACTACACACCTGGGTTACTCTGACCACTCAATCACACGTACACCCCCCCCCCACACACACACACACACACCCACACACACAAACACATACATACACACACACACACCCCCACCCACCCACCCACACACACCCACATACACACACACACACACACCCACACACCCACCCACCCACCCACCCACCCACACACACACACACACACACACACACACACACACACACACACACACCCACACACACACACCCACACACGCACACAAACACATACACACACACACACACACACACACACCCACACTCACACACACACACAACCACCCACCCACACACACACACCCACACACACACACACACAGCCACACACATACACGTGTATGCATGCTGTGATGCATCAAAATAAGATGGCTCAAATACTACCAGTATTGTTTGTGAGGAAAACTGCACATAGCCACATAACAGAGAATATGCATGTGTTGTAAGGAGTGTTTGATGGAATACATCTACAGCTTGTGATGTCAAAACAGTCATAGACTGTACGGCAGTGAAAGTAACCGTAGAGAACCATCCCATAATGTGTTGTCTTGTTTTCAAACCATGTCACCTGACACAGCCACTTCATTCAACAGCGGGCAGTGCTCTCACACCCAGCTGACTTAGATCTTTACCTGTTCTTAGGGGCGACCATTTCTGGTGAGCTCTGATTGGAGGAGTTCTCCGACTTGGGGTCCTGGGAGATATGTCCACTGTCAGGGGTCTTGTGTGCGCTTGGTGACACCTCTCGACTTCAGAGGGGCATAGAGGACAGATAGGTCCGACAATGGCTTTGTACACACAGTTATAATGCTAATCGTTTATTGGTCCGCCCAAACTCCTAGAACATTACAATACAATATCACTACTCTTGAGTGATCACTAGAACTATACAATCAAGAGAAAGATACAATACCTCCCCATTATTTTATTTTTTACATTCTAGTGCTATGTTTAATCAAATTGAGTAATAAGAGTCCATTTATATCCTTCCCTGGTCTTGCCCTTGAAATCAAAAGTCTAACTGTGTGTGTGCTAACAGTGTGCTAACTGTGTGTGGCTAACTGTGTGTGGCCACTGGCTAACAGTGTGTGGCTAACTGGGTGTGGCTAACAGTGTGTGCTAACAGCGTGCTAACTGTGTGTGGCTAACAGTGTGTGCTAACAGTGTGCTAACTGTGTGTGGCTAACAGTGTGTGCTAACAGTGTGCTAACTGTGTGTGGCTAACAGTGTGTGCTAACAGTGTGCTAACAGTGTGTGCTAACAGTGGTGTACCTTCTCTCAGCCACTTCCTGGATGTTCTCGATGCCGATGGCACTACTCCGGCGAGAGCTGAATGGCCCAGACTTCTTCCTGGTGGGGCTTTTACCAGGGATGATCAAAGACTGAAGAGGGACAGTCACATACAGGAGGCAAACTGTTACAACCCTGTTGGTTACCACCTTGGAAGACCATCCTCACTTATTGCTAGCGGAAACAACTGAACAGGTTTAATTGCTCAATAATTGTTCACTTAAATACATTCAACCGCTTAGGGAGGTTTGAAGTCACATTGAGGAACCAGTAAGCCAGACAATGAGGAAATGAACTCGAGTGTGAGTGAAATGCTTTGAATGGGATGACAGTGACTATAGAGAAATCAATCAACCCTATTATCCGAAAGAAAACATGGAAGATCAAAGTGCAGTAAATTACTTTAAAGTGTTTACTTTACTTTCTGAGTGATAGATTAACAGACCAACATTGATTTAGTGAGGTGTATGAGTAACGACACACTTTCGCACATGAAGTGTCTGTTTAGATTTCGGTTCATTTCGTTCTCCGGTGGATTGATTTTGCTTCTAAATTCACAACATAATACATTTCTCTGTATTATTGAGAAATATCTGCTGAGAAAAACGACATATCTAACTACCCACAGTCTCTGAAACTAAAACTTTTCAACAAACACATTACACACACCATCATCCATACACACAAAACGGAAGAACATCACACATGGGTTCAGTGTCCTGAGAGACACACACACACACACACACACACACACACACACACACACACACACACACACATTAAACAGCTACAAGACAGATATTGGAGACAGACAGGTAGAATAAGGGAGAAGTATACGTGAACCTCTTCTATGGTTCCTATCCCTATTGCACTGCCTCGGCGTCCATATCTACCGGGGCTTTTCCCCGGGACAAGCAAAGACTAGGCCACGCGGAGAAAAGGAGAGAGCAGCGAGATAGCAAAGGGAAGAGGGAAAGGGAGAGGGAGAGAGTGAGGGAGGGGAAAGGACGAGAAAAGGAAGGAAGAAACAAAAGTACAGTATGAGATCACATGCAGCAGGGAGTATCAAAATAGCAGGGTCCAGAAAGCCCGGAAAAAGACAGGAGACGTACTGCGGAGACAGCAGAGACATACTGAGGACACAGCAGAGACATGCCGAGGACACAGTAGAAACATACTGAGGACACAGCAGAGACATACTGAGGACACTGCAGAGACAGCTAGCTCTGAGTAGAAAGAAGCACTGTCAGGGGTCAGGCACCAGCAGACACAGCCGGAATTAGATGTTAGCTAGATTTAGAAGATCTTAAGGCATTTGGGATTTCAGAGTTGGTTTGAGTTTCTTTCATTTTATTTTAATAGAATTAAAATATAAAATATTGGTCATGTTTGAATCATGATTATTAACTATAAAATAAAAAGAAATGAACTGACTAGATTGCGACTAAAACCAAGCTGAAAAACATAGACGGTGACACTGAAAAGTACGTCAGCACCAGAGCGATGACCATGCACAGTTTCAAGCAAAACAGACAGACAAGATCAGGCCAGCAAACACCTCCGACACAGGCCCTTAACAGAGGTTAACCATGCTAACACAACGATAAGGAGAGGATGTGGCCCTTAACAGAGGTTAGCCATGCTAACACAACGATAAGGAGAGGATGTGGCCCTTAACAGAGGTTAGCCATGCTAACACAACGATAAGGAGAGGATGTGACCCTTAACAGAGGTTAACCATGCTAACACAACGATAAGGAGAAAATGTGACCCTTAACAGAGATTAGCCATGCTAACACAACGATGAGCTGAGGCTGTGGCCCTTAACAGAGGTTTACCATGCTAACACAACGATGAGCAGAGGCTGTGGCCCTTAACAGAGATTAGCCATGCTAACACAACGATGAACAGAGGCTGTGGCCCTTAACAGAGGTTAACCATGCTAACACAATGATAAGAAGAGGCTGTGGCCCACATAGCAGGGCTAACCATGCTAACACAACGATAAGCAGAGGATGTGGCCCTTAACAGGGGTAACCATGCTAACACAACGATAAGCAGAGGCTGTGGCCCATAACAGGGCTAACCATGCTAACACAATGATAAGCAGAGGCTGTGGCCCACATAACAGGGCTAACCATGCTAACACAACGATAAGCAGAGGCCGTGGCCCTTAACAGGGCTAACCATGCTAACACAACAATAAGAAGAGGTCGTGACCCTTAACCGGGCTAACCATGCTAACACAACGATAAGCAGAGGCCGTGGCCCTTAACAGGGCTAACCTTGCTAACCCAATGATAAGCAGAGGCTGTAGCCCTTAACAGAGGTTAACCATGCTAACACAACGATAAGCAGAAGCTGTGGCCCTTAACAGAGGTTAACCATGCTAACACAACGATGAGCAGAGGCTGTGGCCCTTTACAGAGGTTAACCATGCTAACACAACGATAAGCAGAGGCTGTGGCCCTTAACAGAGGTTAACCATGCTAACACAATGATAAGCAGAGGCTGTGGCCCTTAACAGAGGTTAACCATGCTAGCATAATGATAAGCAGAAGCCGTGGCCCACATAACAGGGCTAACCATGCTAACACAACGATAAGCAGAGGATGTGGCCCTTAACAGGGCTAACCATGCTAACACAATGATAAGCAGAGGATGTGGCCCTTAACAGGGCTAACCATGCTAACACAATGATAAACAGAGGCTGTGGCCCTTAACAGGGCTAACCATGCTAACACAACGATAAGGTGAAGGGAGGGACTCTGGGTAGTCAGACAACCATAGTACACTCAGTGAGCCTTCAGAGAGTAATGGAAGATACAGGTACAGATCTGTTACCCCAAAGTGGTGATATATTGAGATATTCTTAACCTTATTTTAAAGCTAGCTTAAAAGCCTGTTTTGAAAGGCGAGTTCAGAAATGATTTGGTCTGACAGTGAATTGATTGGATCGTTTTATGGATTGGCAATGGTTAGTAAGCTACAGCAGGCATTGTATTAATATAAAGTTACTTCAAAGCACAAATGGAAGGAAAATGGAAAAACCATGATGAAATAGACAGATTAAAGATGTATTTAATAAAGCAAGAAAAAAAACATTTGGAGTAAAGACAGTCATGACTACTGTAGGAGTGTGTATGCAACAGTGTCACTTTAGGTAATGTAAGGTAAGGACTAGACTGGACAGAAAACTAGAGGGGTGTACTTCACATGGGGTTTGGGGGGGTCACAGTGAAGCCTAGGGGTGGGGTGGTTAGGAGGTTACTTACTATCCCTGGCACTTTGGGGCTCTCTGCGGGGTTGTGCGTGAAGCTGCCACTGAGGCTAGTGGAGACTGTGTGAGGCTTCTTGTTACTGAGGCCCATGGCGTCCATAGACTGGCTTCTGCTACGGATCACCCGCTACAGAGAGACACGAGGACACACGTCAGACCTCCAACCTCTGCCCTTATTCAGAACTAGGATGCTCTCTGATGGACCCAGGGTGTGTGTGTGTGTGTGTGTGTACATAGTGTAGGACCGTGCTTTAACAGCTGGGGGCAGTGTTCATCAACAGAAGAGGGAAAGAAACGTATACTTCTTTCTATATGTAAAGAAAATGCTCTTTTTGGGAATGTGTGTGTGTGACTATCTCGATTCTTCATTGAAAATAACAAGAAAAGGGTTATTTGAAGAGTTGGGGAAGGTTGCTGCTGAAAGACAGAATATGTGACAATGGGTAGTGGATTAGAAAGAGATGGAAGTGTGAAGTTAGAGGCTGGAGGACGTTAGAAAAACACTCAAATAGACAAAGGAAAAGAGAGGAGGAATGAACAGACACCAAAAAGAAAGATAGACAGACGGACAGGATAATAAAGGAGCAAAAGAAAAAGAAAACCGAACAAGAGACAGAGGAGTAGGACCAGGGCGAGGGAGAAACAGAGCCTTGCAGGCGCGGGGTGTCATGTGGACAGGCAGGCAGGCAGCAGCATCAGGCAGGCAGGCAGCAGCATCAGGCCCCCAATGAGAGGCCATTAAATGGTTCAATGGTTGACCAGGGCCGGGCCGGCTCCCAAGCCTTCTTCCAGCCTCCAGCTGAGCCCCGTGTTGGGGCCGTGGTGCACGCCCCGCCAGCCTAATGGACTCTGATGGACAACTCAGCGAGCGGTACAACACAGCAGCCTGCTATGCAGTCCTATACCCAGTCCACACATCACTGGACCCCCCCCCCGCCGCCGTGCTGGGACCATTGGATGTTTGTTTATCCCACCTCAGGGGTTGGATGCTGACCTGGGCATGGCTGGATGGACATTAATCAATAGCCACCAAAAATGTTTTAAGAGTGGAGAGGTATAATCTGGGGCAGCGCACTGCAGGTATAGGTCAATGTGGCTGTGTGAAAAGGTCATCCATTACCAGCAGGAGGTTAGGGGCACAGCAACGCAACAGGAAAAATGTCAGAAAAGTTCAGCTTTAGCTGAAAGGTTTTAGCTGCGGATCATTATTTCATTATTCTGTTGTGAATACCCAGAATCCCGACCAAGAGGACAACCAAAAATAATAATCTTAGTGCTCTCATGCATGCCGAGTGGTAGATTGAACTTGGCACACCTCCAGCCAGGTGGACGCACTATGTTACCTTAAAGGACTCAAAGAATCCCCCGCCCCCTCCAGCCCCGTTCTCCAGCCGGTCCTCGTCTCCTCCCAGGCCCATCATGGCCTGGCTGTGGATGTGGAGCTCCTCATGCAGCGTCTCCAGCAAGGCCGATCGCGTACGCTCCTGGGAGACGCACACAGACGCACCAGGGCACGCCAATAAGCACAGATAATGTGGAGAGACCCGTGGAGGCTGAATCAATTGGTTACAACAAAATTTAAACAAAAAAAAAGAACGATTAGGTACAACGCAGAGTAGTCTGTGGCACACACCGGCTTCAACATAAAATGTCGTCGAAACTAACACAGAAATAAAGATTTGGTTCAAAATATAATTCATTGACATACACCGAAACGCACACACACACTGTCCTTCACACCCCTGTCGACAGAGAGCACAGAGAGAGGGTGTGAGAGGTGAGGTGTGACTCTCCATTTCTCATGGCACAGCTTGTTCACACGCTCGTCCATGCTCACCTCCAGCTTGGCAAACTTCTCGGCTTTATAGCAGGCATACTCAGCGTTGATCAGCTTGGTGAAGAGGAACTCGTGAAACTCGGGGCCCTATCGGAGAAAGGACAGAGATTGAGTGTTCTGTAAGTACTTGTAGTGTGTGCATTAAGGTCTGGTCGAAGGGAGAACAACAGTAAATACAGTGGGAATCATAACAAAAATCTGGTTTAATTTAATTGAATTTAATTAAACCTTTATTCCACCAGGAAAAAACCCATTGCCCAAACTAATTTGAGCCTGTGCTGGGAAATCTGTAATGATTTTAATGCAACGTGGGAGTTTGTGGTTTGTAATTAATTAAATGCAGGGTATGAATCATAAGAGAATCTGGTTTGGGAGGCGTGACCTTTAACCTCTGACCTTTTTGAAGATGGCCGGGTCAGGCAGAGCGGGACCAAAGAAAGGCACGTCGTCTCGTGCAGTCACCGACACCTGCCGACAACGAAGAACAGACGGGATGAAGAACAGGAGGATGAAGAACAGGAGGATGAAGAACAGGAAGGATGAAGAACAGGAAGGATGAAGAACAGGAGGGATGAAGAACAGGAGGGATGAAGAACAAGAGGGATGAAGAACAGGAGGGATGAAGAACAGGAGGGATGAAGAACAGGAAGGATGAAGAACAGGAAGGATGAAGAACAGGAGGGATGAAGAACAGGAAGGATGAAGAACAGGAAGGATGAAGAACAGGAAGGATGAAGAACAGGAAGGATGAAGAACAGGAAGGATGAAGAACAGACAGGATGAAGAACAGGAAGGATGAAGAACAGGAAGGATGAAGAACAGGAGGGATGAAGAACAGACAGGATGAAGAACAGGAGGGATGAAGAACAGACAGGATGAAGAACAGGAAGGATGAAGAACAGGAGGGATGAAGAACAGGAAGGATGAAGAAGAGGAGGGATGAAGAACAGGAAGGATGAAGAACAGACAGAATGAAGAACAGGAAGGATGAAGAACAGGAAGGATGAAGAACAGGAAGGATGAAGAACAGACAGGATGAAGAACAGGAAGGATGAAGAACAGGAGGGATGAAGAACAGGAAGGATGAAGAACAGACAGGATGAAGAACAGGAAGGATGAAGAACAGGAGGGATGAAGAACAGGAGGGATGTAGAACAGGAGGGATGAAGAACAGGAGGATGAAGAACAGGAGGGATGAAGAACAGGAAGGATGAAGAACAGGAGGATGAAGAACAGGAGGGATGAAGAACAGGAGGATGAAGAACAGGAGGGATGAAGAACAGGAGGGATGAAGAACAGGAAGGATGAAGAACAGGAAGGATGAAGAACAGGAGGGATGAAGAACAGGAAGGATGAAGAACAGGAGGGATGAAGAACAGGAGGGATGAAGAACAGGAGGGATGAAGAACAGACAGGATGAAGAACAGACAGGATGAAGAACAGGAGGGATGAAGAACAGGAGGGATGAAGAACAGACAGGATGAAGAACAGGAAGGATGAAGAACAGGAGGGATGAAGAACAGGAAGGATGAAGAACAGACAGGATGAAGAACAGGAAGGATGAAGAACAGGAGGGATGAAGAACAGGAAGGATGAAGAACAGGAAGGATGACGAACAGGAAGGATGAAGAACAGACACGATGAAGAACAGGAGGGATGAAGAACAGACAGGATGAAGAACAGACAGGATGAAGAACAGGAAGGATGAAGAACAGGAAGGATGAAGAACAGACAGGATGAAGAACAGACAGGATGAAGAACAGGAAGGATGAAGAACAGGAAGGATGAAAAACAGACAGGATGAAGAACAGGAAGGATGAAGAACAGGAAGGATGAAGAACAGACAGGATGAAGAACAGGAGGGATGAAGAACAGACAGGATGAAGAACAGGAAGGATGAAGAACAGGAAGGATGAAGAACAGACAGGATGAAGAACAGGAAGAATGAAGAACAGGAAGGATGAAGAACAGGAGGGATGAAGAACAGACAGGATGAAGAACAGGAAGGATGAAGAACAGGAAGGATGAAGAACAGACAGGATGAAGAACAGGAAGGATGAAGAACAGGAGGGATGAAGAACAGGAGGGATGAAGAACAGGAAGGATGAAGAACAGGAGGGATGAAGAACACGAAGGATGAAGAACAGGATGGATGAAGAACAGGAAGGATGAAGAACAGGAAGGATGAAGAACAGGAAGGATGAAGAACAGGAAGGATGAAGAACAGACAGGATGAAGAACAGGAAGGATGAAGAACAGGAGGGATGAAGAACAGACAGGATGAAGAACAGGAAGGATGAAGAACAGGAAGGATGAAGAACAGACAGGATGAAGAACAGGAAGGATGAAGAACAGGAGGGATGAAGAACAGGAGGGATGAAGAACAGGAAGGATGAAGAACAGGAGGGATGAAGAACAGGAGGGATGAAGAACAGGAGGGATGAAGAACAGGAAGGATGAAGAACAGACAGGATGAAGAACAGGAAGGATGAAGAACAGGAGGGATGAAGAACAGGAGGGATGAAGAACAGGAGGGATGAAGAACAGGAGGATGAAGAACAGGAGGGATGAAGAACAGGAAGGATGAAGAACAGGAGGATGAAGAACAGGAGGGATGAAGAACAGGAGGATGAAGAACAGGAGGGATGAAGAACAGGAGGGATGAAGAACAGGAAGGATGAAGAACAGGAAGGATGAAGAACAGACAGGATGAAGAACAGGAGGGATGAAGAATAGGAGGGATGAAGAACAGGAGGGATGAAGAACAGGAAGGATGAAGAACAGGAAGGATGAAGAACAGGAGGGATGAAGAACAGACAGGATGAAGAACAGGAAGGATGAAGAACAGGAAGGATGAAGAACAGGAAGGATGAAGAACAGACAGGATGAAGAACAGACAGGATGAAGAACAGGAGGGATGAAGAACAGACAGGATGAAGAACAGGAAGGATGAAGAACAGGAGGGATGAAGAACAGGAAGGATGAAGAACAGACAGGATGAAGAACAGGAAGGATGAAGAACAGGAGGGATGAAGAACAGGAAGGATGAAGAACAGGAAGGATGACGAACAGGAAGGATGAAGAACAGACACGATGAAGAACAGGAGGGATGAAGAACAGACAGGATGAAGAACAGACAGGATGAAGAACAGGAAGGATGAAGAACAGGAAGGATGAAGAACAGACAGGATGAAGAACAGACAGGATGAAGAACAGGAAGGATGAAGAACAGGAGGATGAAGAACAGGAGGGATAAAGAACAGGAAGGATGAAGAACAGAAAGGATGAAGAACAGGAAGGATGAAGAACAGGAAGGATGAAGAACAGGAGGGATGAAGAACAGGAAGGATGAAGAACAGACAGGATGAAGAACAGGAGGGATGAAGAATAGGAAGGATGAAGAACAGGAAGGATGAAGAACAGGAAGGATGAAGAACAGGAAGGATGAAGAACAGGAGGGATGAAGAACAGGAGGGATGAAGAACAGGAAGGATGAAGAACAGGAGGGATGAAGAACAGGAGGGATGAAGAACAGGAGGGATGAAGAACAGGAGGGATGAAGAACAGACAGGATGAAGAACAGACAGGATGAAGAACAGGAAGGATGAAGAACAGGAAGGATGAAGAACAGACAGGATGAAGAACAGACAGGATGAAGAACAGGAGGGATGAAGAACAGGAAGGAGGTATTCAAAGGAATATCCCATTAAAGCAGTGTGTCCCAATGATTTAATGGTAAACACAAATGCATAACAATGCTAAACAATGAATGACTATCTGTCGTACAGTGTGTATGTTAGAGTGACCTGCCTTGTATAGCACGTTATCAGAACACACGTTGAATGACTATCTGTCGTACAGTGTGTATGTTAGAGTGACCTGCCTTGTATAGCACGTTATCAGAACAGGCGTTCTCCACCTGCACCACCACGTAGGCATGGAGGAAGTTGGATGCGATCATGTCGGGGACGAAGGGTGTGTTCTCCTCCTGAAAGACGAGGGCCACGATGTCGTTGCCAATGTGCCTCTTCCTCTGCAACTGGACCAACACACAACACCAACAAAAGGTCAATGCTAAGGTATAATCATCATTCTAATGATGTGGACAATATGATGTTATTTAACACAACAGATTCAGAGCAGATTCACATTCAGAGCAGGTGGTTCGCAGGGCAGGTGTTTATTGCATATTGGATTCTTTTCAATCCATAAATCACCACATACCAAACAGCTACCATAAAAAAAAAACATTGAAATGCAGATCAAGTAATCAACCTCTGCCCCACAGCTTTACTTTATTTCAATCAAAATGCTGTCAGGCGTGGTAGGGAATTAGTGGAAGTGGCTGTAGTAATACTCACACTGAAAATACACCTATAAATAACATTCAAAGTTATTTTAAATAAAATGAAAGTTTGTTGCAGGTGCAGGTGAATGTGCGTTTCTGCTCTGTGCCTCGCGGCTGGCTGATAGCGTCTGATCTTGTTTTCTACAGTGACAAACAGCTCTCAGCAGCTTTGCACCTGTTCCCCACAGCATGTGGTGGCTCCCTTCGCCATGCACCATCAGTTAGATGCTGTGATATACATCATCATAAGGCTGGGGAGTTGTTTAGCCAAGCACCTGTTGATGACAGATATCAAGGGCTGACACCAAGCACATACTCCCATAAAATAGCAGAGTGCTTATTGACGGGCTGCACATGCCGTCAGCGCAAATATTTGCAGCCAGGGCTTTGTGGGTAGCTGGTCTCTGGTGAGCTGTTGGATTGCTTTATGGTGCTCGCTGTCAGCCACGGGCTTTGTACACAGCAGGACATTGACCCATCTGTTCTGTAACCATGGGGAAACGCCAATGATTTGTTGAAGCCCTGAGGGTACAGCAAGCTTCCAAAACATCAATAAGCTAGGGTGAAATACAGGTGAGGTGTAGAAGCACACTGAAATACAGGTGAGGGGTAGAAGCACACTGAAATACAGGTGAGGGGTAGAAGCACACTGAAATACAGGTGAGGTGTAGAAGCACACTGAAATACAGGTGAGGGGTAGAAGCACACTGAAATGCAGGTGAGGTGTCGAAGCACACTGAAATACAGGTGAGGTGTAGAAGCACACTGAAATACAGGTGAGGTGTAGAAGCACACTGAAATACAGGTGAGGTGTCGAAGCACACACAGAGCAGTATGACCCCCGGGGCTGTGCGATGTTTCTCCTGCCCCCTCTCCTCCTCCTCCTTTCACAGCAGGTGATTGGTCTCTCCACATACCAATTAGGGTGTGAGCCTCAGAATTGAGCTTAGCCAGCACAACACCTTTGGGCTAAGCAGGTGCTGCTGCATACAATGTTGTTGTTTTTTTAAACATTTGTTTGGCTAACTAAAAAGTGGATTGCACATTAAAAAGGTGTGTTGTGCTCCCTCCTTTTTCGATGCCTGTCTCTGTGCTAAACTAATGAGTTGGTTTGGTAGTGTGTGTTTCCCCATGCAACGACTTGCAGGGCCCAGATGGCAACAGAACAGCACCATCTCTATGCATGGGAGCAGATGGGTGGCCAGGCAGGAACACAGGGAGAGCTGCCATGGATATAGCTTCATGAGACATACACACACACACACACACACACACACACACACACACACACACACACACGGCGCGGCGGAGCTCTCCAGGGTTTTCAGCCCATCGGGGTGTTAGTGGTGCCAGTTGACCTGCTGGTGTGTGTGTTGTCTGTTCTGTCTGGTCGCCGTGTCCCTGGCATACTGCTTCTCATTATGACTCAGAGTGGAACAGGCCCATATGAGATGAGTGCTTAGGTCAAAGGGCAAAGGTCAAAGTGGCACCACAACAACATATGTTCAGGCTCGAAATCATGTGATCCCATTAGTGTGGGCCTTTACCTGCTAGGAGTCTCCCTGTGTGTAGGGTTAGGGTTAGGGTTAGGGTTAGAGCAGCTTATCAATGTTAGTGTGGTTCTTTACCTGCTGGG
>CM030173.1:43915659-43935659 GCA_017639675.1 Aplochiton taeniatus
AACACGTGACGCGGCCCCTACATCTCAATAAAAGCAGTGATCAACCAAACAAATGATTGTTTCATCTGTATTGTTACACGCTAAACTATGTACATTTAGATGTATGGATATTTATATAGGGATTTTCTTAGTGAAAAAAAAAAAGAAACCTGACATTTGAAAATGAACCTGTCATTTAATTTATTAAGTATATAAAGTACTTCCCATCTTTTAGAAAAAAAGAAAAAATGTACGCTCTTTTATAGTAACATTTTGAATCTACCGCTGATGGTGGATGTATTATAATATTTTAAAACCATAACAATGATGGTTACGTGTTTTCCAATAACAGCGGTACTGACATATTAGTACTGATAGATTAGTCACAGGTTAGTTAAATAAATTAGGATTACCAGTGCAAAATAGAGATTGAAATATGTTACCTCATGAACGCTGGGGTAAGGGATGTAGTCCTCCTCTGTCTGAATGGTGACACAAACACAGGTTAGCTCTGATGTATCCCTTTTAGATGTATTTCAAGTATCTGGGCACATACAGAGACCACTTCTAAAATAGAAATGAGGCGACACCTTGGGAGAGCTCGTTCAGGCGGGCAACTCCGACAAAAGCAATTATCCACGTCACACCAATGGTCTCACAGCAGCACAGACACCTCCCCCAGCCTCCCCCAGCCTCCACCCAGCCTCCCCCAGCCTCCACCCACCTCCACCCCAGCCTCCACCCAGCCTCCATCCAGCCTCCCTCCAACCTCCACCTACTTGGGGTCTGATGTTAGTATCTGTCAGGGGGATTCTACAGATATCTGCTTCCTACCCATGGTTTCACTGAGTGTTGGAACATGACCTTGGGTGGGAAAGTAGCCTAACAACCACAAGGTGTCTTGGAAAGAGGGCAGCCTCTATTTCCCGCTGTGGTTTGTATTGTTAGTGATGCAGGCCCAGAAAGCCTTCCCATGGAGAGGGTGCTGTGCACGGCCCTCTGTTCCAACGCCATTAGTTTGGCTGGGGGATGGGAGATTGCCTGAGGAGGCACTACCTCCCCACTGAGCGTTAGACCATGTTTCTCCTAATGCATGTCTGATGGCTGCTCAGTATTAGGTCAAGGCTGGGCCATAATTGAACCTTTGTCAGCAGGGAGGGGTCTGGGGGGGGTGGGGGGGGGGCTCCAGGGGAATATGAGGAGAGACTCACTTTGAGGGGCGGCGGGAGAGAACATCTCTGCTCGTCCATTCTGCTGCCCTGTGGAGGGAGAGAAAGAGGATGTCAAAAGAGAAGCTGAAAGCTCACACACACACACACACACACACACACACACACACAAACACACACACACACACACACACACACACACATTTAACTTGCACTGCATAAATTTACCAGTCACTTCAACATTCATGACAGGTAGTAAAGAAAAAGAGGAAGAAAAAGCAGAAAGAGATGAAAGCGTGTGAGGGAAGTACATGGATGCACTAAGCAAGAGAGAGAGACAGGAAGAAGGCAACAAGGACGGTGTCACTAATAAAATAACCCTTTGATGTTTCATTAATCACTGAGCCAATCAGAGCCGCTTAAAAGCACCAGGAACAGAAAATCGAATGCCACTTGAAAAAACTCAGGGCCTTCATGTGGGTATAGCCATTGGAGATGAACTGAAGCTTAATTGACTTTGTAATGTCCACCCATTAAGTCAACAGACCAGAGCATAGCTGTATCCTGCCATGGTGTCCTCACATTGCTAAACGCAGCCCTATGGGGATAGCACCACGTCAATAACAGCTGGCTGGGGAACAGGCAGCTGGGGGAAGAACACTTACATGGAGCATTCCAGAACACCATTCCATTATGAACAGGAGAAGAGAGGAAGGAGAAAATTAAGAGTGGGTAGGAGAGCACCAAGGTCACTTCAAAGTACCTGCATCCTCTCGATCATGGAAAACAGGTCCGAGGTCTGGGGAAGAGACAGAGGATAATTGGTTTGAGTGTTCTGAGTGTGACCGCTAGGCAGCCTCAGTGCTCCCTCTCTGAGTCTCCACTGTTCAGCAGACAGTAAGCTTATTAAGAGGCTAGACGTAGCCTCACTGCTCCCTCTCTGAGTCTCCACTGTTCAGCAGGCAGTAAGCTTATTAAGAGGCTAGACGTAGCCTCACTGCTCCCTCTCAGTCTCCACTGTTCAGCAGACAGTAAGCTTATTAAGAGGCTAGACACATCTCAATTAGGGCTACTGACATCGTTAACTCTTGCTCTCCGATACATTCATCTGCAGCACAGCCATGTTCCTACTGCAGCCATTACTCTCATTCGCAGTGAGAAACGATGGCCTTGCAGGTAGAGCTATCTTATCTCCTCAGGGGAATTGAGAGACGTCCTTTGTGTGTGTGTGTGTGTGTGTGTGTGTTTGTGTGTGTGTGTGTGTGTGTGTGTGTGTGTGTGTGCGTGTGTGTGTGTGTGTGTGTGGACCAAATGAATTGAAAGTAAGTTATGATGTAACTGGTTCTTGGTCTGTGAGACAAAGCCTGAGCATGAATCAGGAAACTAAATCAAAGTGGAGCGGATGGGTTTCACAACAGCAGCTTCTAACACTTCTCTGTGACACCCTGTTCCCGGAGTGTGTGTGTGTGTGTGTGTGTGTGTGTGGGTGTGTGCGTGAGTGAGTGTGTGTGTGTGTGTGTGTGTGTGTGTGTGTGTGCGGCCACCGGATGCTCTTCCTCTGAGAGGGGACACTGGTACAGACTTGGAGTAGGTGAGGCCAGGGATCTACTCATACCAATTCATCTTGATGGGAAGCTGTTAGCTGTCTGTCTCTCGACAAGATATCAACACTATCTAGCAACACGTTTATATCAATAACCTGCATAACTGACATGGTGGACTTGATTTGATCCAATACAGAGGAACACAAGGGGAGACAAGGTGATACAGTAATGGACCATGTCATATATTCCTTTCTGAGGTTTTTCATTTGGATTGAGGACAGTAAGGACGAACAGCGCCCAGAGTCGGAGGAACCGTACGATTCCAAGCTTCAGGAAGGGCAGGGAGAACTGGGAGGACTGGGAGAACTGGGAGGGCAGGGAGAACTGGGAGGACTGGGAGAACTGGGAGGGCTGGGAGGACTGGGAGAACTGGGAGGGCAGGGAGGACTGGGAGAACTGGGAGGGCAGGGAGGGCAGGGAGGGCAGGGGGGGCAGGGAGGGCAGGGAGGACTGGGAGGGCTGGGAGAACTGGGAGGGCAGGGAGGACTGGGAGGGCAGGGAGGACAGGGAGGACTGGGAGGGCAGGGGGGGCAGGGAGGGCAGGGAGGACAGGGAGGACAGGGAGGGCAGGGAGGGGAGGGAGGGCTGGGAGGACAGGGAGGGCAGGGAGGACTGGGAGGGGAGGGAGGGCAGGGAGGGCAGGGAGGGCAGGGAGGGCTGGGAGGGCAGGGAGGGCAGGGGGGGCAGGGGGGGCAGGGAGGGCAGGGAGGGCAGGGAGGGCAGGGAGGGCAGGGGGGGCAGGGGGGGCAGGGAGGGCAGGGAGGGCAGGGAGGGCAGGGAGGGCAGGGAGGACAGGGAGGGCAGGGGGGGCAGGGAGGGCAGGGAGGGCAGGGAGGACTGGGAGGGGAGGGAGGGCAGGGAGGACAGGGAGGGCAGGGAGGACTGGGAGGGGAGGGAGGGCAGGGAGGACTGGGAGGGCAGGGAGGGCAGGGAGGGCAGGGAGGGCAGGGAGGGCTGGGAGGGCTGGGAGGGCTGGGAGGGCAGGGAGGACAGGGAGGGCAGGGGGGGCAGGGAGGGCAGGGAGGGCAGGGAGGGCAGGGGGGGCAGGGAGGGCAGGGAGGACAGGGAGGACAGGGAGGACAGGGGGGGCAGGGGGGGCAGGGAGGGCAGGGGGGGCTGGGAGGACAGGGAGGGCAGGGGGGGCAGGGAGGGCAGGGAGGGCTGGGCTGCGGTGGACAGGGGGGGCTGGGCTGCGGTGTCTACCCGGAGGTGTTGGCCAGAAGGCACCGTCTGCAGCGAGTAACACAAGACGGGTGCCAGCCTGATGTTTCCACATGACAACCTAGATTTACTGGGGGCAACATAGGCCATGTCGTGAAACAGCCACCCTCCGACCCCTGAGACGTGCACACACACTCACACACACACACACACACACACACACACACACACACACACACACACACACACACACACACACACACTTGCCCTACGGGCGCATGTGTACAGGCACTTAAGCACCCAACCAAGTGGGGACAGCAAGAGGAGAGAGAGTTAGCTACACCTTTCTCGCTCTCTATTTCTCTCTCTCTGTCAAACAAACACACGCAGAAGTTTGCACATCCACGCATGCATGCATGCATTCAGCCATGAGGCAGTAAAGTCATGAGGCCGCCCCTATTGTTCCATGGGAGAACAAACAGTGTAAAATGATATCCTGCTGCCACCTTGAAAGCAAACAGCAATGCAACTCTACAATGACCAGTGGAAGAGACTGACCTCACTTTAAGGCTACCAGGGTTTGCTCACAGCTCAAGTCTCTATCTTTCTCTGACTTTCCCCCCTCTCTCTTTCTCTCTCTCTTTCTCTTGCGCTCTGTCTGTCTGTCTCTCTCACTCTCACACACACACACACACACACACACACACACACCTGTAGATTACAGTGTGACTGAACTCTGGCTAGCTGGAGAGGGGTCTCCTGGTGAGACTTGTGAACATACGTATGTACTCCTGCAGATATCTGGTCAGATGAGTTAATACATTTCTATGACAACATATGAACTACTGCAGATACCCAGTCAGATGAGTTAATGGATTTCTATGACAACATATGAACTACTGCAGATACCCGGTCAGATGAGTTAATACATTTCTATGACAACATATGAACTACTGCAGAAACTTGGTCAGATGAGTTAATGCATTTCCATGAAAACAAAAAATGTTTACATGAGACACTGGTAAGTCTTCGCATTTAGGAGCAAATATAAATGAATTGATTTGGATGCCTGGGATTTTTAACAAGCCATACTAATTGGAATCAATATCTCCCAATATATGCTTTCTCCATATTTGACAACATAATTACTTTGATAAGGTTAAAATACTAATCATATTTATAATCCTATACTTACGTCACTGTGTCGTCTCCTCTGGCTAATAGACTTCATGGAGGGACTGGGGAACATGTAGGCACTCTTAGCCATCTTGAAGTCATTCATGATCCCACGCTCACAGAGAACTGTCCTTTCAGGATGACGTTCCGTGTAGCATGGCCACTGACACACACACACACACACACACACTCACACACACAGGTTCACACCCTCCGTGTAGCATGACCACTGACACATGAGAAGTTGCTGTTGTCCATCCTTAATGGCCTGTCTGTCAAAGTGCATGAGACAGTGCGAGCCGCTGTGTGTGTTTCTGCAAACGTGCCTAACAATAAGAGAACCCCCTCCCTTCCTCTTTTTACTAAACTCTTGCACACACTACACATCAAAATAGAAACCAGCCACAAACGTACGTTCTCAAGGAAGTAAAAAGGGAGGCAACCATTTTATGGACCTCCCTCAAACACTCTCTACCTCTATTCTCTCTCTCTCTCTATATATATCCCTCTCCCTTACACACTCTCTACCTCTCTCCCTTACATACTCTCTACCTCCCTTACACTCTCTCTCTCTTTATATATATATAAATATATATATATATATATATATATATCTCCCTTACACACTCTCTACCTCTATTCTCTCTCTCTATATATATATATCCCTCTCCCTTACACACTCTCTACCTCTATTCTCTCTCTCTATATATATATATATCCCTCTCCCTTACACACTCTCTACCTCTATTCTCTCTCTATATATATATCCCTCTCCCTCAAACACTCTCTCTCTCTCTCTCTCTCTCTCTCTCTCTCTCTCACACTCTCTACCTCTCTCTCTCTAAATATATATATATATATATATATCCCTCTTCCTCAAACACTCTCTACCTCTCTCTCTCTATATATATATATATATATATATCCCTCTCTCAAACACTCTCTACCTCTCTCTCTCTCTACCTCTCTCCCTCACACACTCTTTCTCTCTCTCTCTATATATATATATCCCTCTCCCTCAAACACTCTCTACCTCTCTCTCACACACTCTCTACCTCTCTCTCTCTCTCTACCTCTCTCTCTCTCTCTCTCTGCTTCCATGACTATGGCCTGTTCTCTCTTTCATAGTAGTTTTTTTTCATTCATTGAAAATATTAGATTAGATTAACTTTATTGTCAATACACAGAGTAGAGTACAGAGGCAACGAAATGCATGTTTGGTATCTAACCAGATAAGTGGTAAAGTGCAGATTGTATACACACATGTGTGGCCATAAATACTGATATGGACATGATATATAGGAAAATCTATGGTATATATACAGTATATATAAGGTATATACGTACATACTACTTCTTTTGTTGGTCTTTTTCTGCTGACTCATGATTCCCACAAAGCCACCTCCCTCCCGCTGTTCCTCCTACCATCTGTCCTTCCACATACACCCAAAGATGATTCAGCAAAGTCAAAGGCTTCATTATACAAATGATTGGAAGGGATGAGGCATTGCTTTTTGATTAGGGTCAACACAACTGTGTCTCAGTTACAGAATTCAAGGCTTCTTCCTGTCCAATAGGAAATCCTGGTATCATTCTCAGGTCCAGAATGCAAACATTGACTGTGTTGTTGCGGAATTTCTATGTTTCCGTACTCCAGTGAGATCGAAATAATTAAATACTTTGAGAAATAACGTCCGCTTGCTTTTAGTGGTTTTAATGGAGATGAGTAAAAAAGGTAACAGAGTGTCTGACATGGTCTGGGAGCTTGTCAGCTTTACTATATAACATGAAGGTCATAGGTCACAGGAGAACGAGATACCTTTAATCAGAGTTGAGTAGAATATGGGATGGCACAAATGAAAACTAGTTACTCAATCTAATGTGCTCTTGGCCACTGTTGGTTCATGAAAAAAAGTAAGGCTGGAGTTAGTCTATAGAAGAGGAGGTCTCTCTAAAGCTCTAAGGGAGGAGCAGGTCTCTCTAAAGCTCTAAGGGAGGAGCAGGTCTCTCTTAAGCTCTAAGGGAGGACTCTCTAAAGCTCTGAGGAAGGAGGAGCAGGTCTCTCTAAAGCTCTAAGGGAGGAGCAGATCTCTCTAAAGCTCTAAGGGAGGAGCAGGTCTCTCTAAAGCTCTAAGGGAGGAGCAGGTCTCTCTTAAGCTCTAAGGGAGGAGCAGGAGGTCTCTCTAAAGCTCTGAGGAAGGAGGAGCAGGTCTCTCTAAAGCTCTAAGGGAGGAGCAGGTCTCTCTGAAGCTCTAAGGGAGGAGCAGGTCTCTCTAAAGCTATACGGGAGGAGCAGGTCTTTTTAAAGCTATACGGGAGGAGCAGGTCTCTCTAACACTCTAAGGAAGGAGCAGGTCTCCCTAAAGCTCTGAGGGAGGAGCAGGTCTCTCTAAAGCTCTAAGGAAGGAGCAGGTCTCTCTAAAGCTCTGAGGGAGGAGCAGGTCTCTCTAAGACTATTGTTTCATACAGAGGTTTCCTGACTCCTGACTTCTGACTCATACGTATGTACGTATCATATCAACAGATCAACAGATCAACAGCCCAACACAGGCCAACACAGCCCAACACAGGCCAACAGGCCAACACAGGCCAACACAGCCCAACACAGCCCAACACAGGCCAACAGGCAGGCATCTCTGTTCAGCCAAAACAAAGATGAAAACACCACGTCTGAACAGAAACTAGGAAGCCATCAATATCGTCACTCAAAAACCAATCAGCGGGACCAGAGAACATCTATCAGAGTCCGTTCCTAGGGGCCTGGAGGAGGCAGTAGGCTGCCACATGCTCACCCAGTGGCCGCAGTGAGCACAGAGGGAGAGGACAAACCCCCGCTTTATGGATGAACTGTATCTGAACTGAACTGAACTGAACTGAACTGAGTCACATCAATATTGTTCAAATCTTTTTTTTGCCCTACAGTAGTGACCTGAGCATGAACCTTAACTTGCCCAAATGAGTCCTGTTTACAACATGTCTGGCCAACATCAATAAAACTCACTGAGTTGATCTCAGCACAGTGGAAAAAGAACCCCTCTCTTGTTCAGATGAGTAGATATGCCAGTTAAGTCAAAATGAATTCCCCTCCTGTCTGCATCCATCACTCTCAATCAGTGAGGTTGAGAGCTGCAGAGTCTACATAGAGCCTTCTCTACAGTCATCTGGCTGGCTGGCTGGTTGGCTGGCTGGCTGGCTGACTGGCTGGCTGGCTGGTTGGCTGACTGGTTGCTGGCTAGTTGGCTGGTTGGTTGGCTGGCTGGCTGGCTGGCTGGCAGGCTGGCTGGCTGGCTGGCTGGTTGACTGGTTGGCTGGCTGGCTGACTGGTTGGCTCGCTGGCTGGCTGACTGGTTGGCTCGCTGGCTGGTTGTTGCCCTCCCATTAAACTGACTGGCGTCCAGTCCTATGCAGCAGTCTGTAATTATGAACCTTGGTGCTCTGCAACATCTATCTCTGCCCAATAGAAAATCTAATTTATACCCTGTAACCTACAATCAATGTGTTAAAGGCTTTGGAAGTATTACACAACAGGGCATTGTAACTGTGAACACTTCTGTGGGTAATAAACTAGACTTTCCCGACTAAAGCCGACTGTGATATTGAATCCATTTTTAGCACTATGCCACTTGTCAATGGAAAAAGGACCACAGGTTAATAGAAACGACACTTCACTGTGAGATCTGCACCTAACACATTAGCTGGGAGATTGCAGACTGTTGCTGCCGCATATAACAATTTCACGAATGAGTTTTATGCTCCAGAGGATGGTTTGTGAAATGCGAGGGGACCATTCCATAATGACCTCTCAGGTGGTCTGTTTACTATAAATACAAATCCCCATGCTGAATAAAAAGAAGGTTTGTTGTACTTGATTTTGGTGTAAATAGTGGCATAGTGTAAATAGTGGCATAGTGTAAATAGTGGCATTGTGTAAATAGTGGCATAGTGTAAATAGTGGCATAGTGTAAATAGTAGCATAGTGTAAATAGTGGCATTGTGTAAATAGTGGCAAAGTGTAAAAAGTGGCATTGTGTAAATAGTGGCATAGTGTAAATAGTGGCATAGTGTAAATAGTGGCATAGTGTAAATAGTGGCATTGTGTAAATAGTGGCATAGTGTAAATAGTGGCATTGTGTAAATAGTGGCATAGTGTAAATAGTGGCATAGTGTAAATAGTGGCATTGTGTAAATAGTGGCATAGTGTAAATAGTGGCATAGTGTAAATAGTGGCATTGTGTAAATAGTGGCATAGTGTAAATAGTGGCATTGTGTAAATAGTGGCATAGTGTAAATAGTGGCATTGTGTAAATAGTGGCATAGTGTAAATAGTGGCATAGTGTAAATAGTGGCATAGTGTAAATCCTCAGTGAATAACTAAGCAAAGTTCCTTATTAGCCGCAGGGCAATCAAAGCCTGCAGTATATTCTCTGACACCACAAGTGTGTCCATGTTCAGGTAGAGGCCTCTCAATCTCTGCCCCATTGTTGTGGTGCTGATTGCTTTTCCAAACCGCTTCAGCCCCACAATAACATCAATTCAGAAAAACAAAACCAAAAACATAATTTCTCGCGTAGAACCCTGCGGTCTCTCCACTCAACACAACCAACGCTTTGTTGGTGGCCGTGGCAACAACCAGCTCGATACTCCGCCAATGGAGCCGAGCCACAGCGGCGTGTGTATGCCCCTGGTAATCCACACGTGTGCCTCTGTTCCTCACACTGTCATGGCTCATGCAGTATGTATGAGAATGGAAAGGGCCTGCAGGCCTGTCAACCTCTGGAGGGAGTGTAGGTGGTGCAGGGTGACACCAGCACAATGGCAGCCTCCAGACAAACTACACCTGCTTTATCAGAGACACCTGTTACCGAGGCACGGGACAAAGGTTGACAGGTGAGACCGGGAGAACGGATGAGAATGGAAATGGAGTGTGAAAGAGTGGGGGGCAGTGAGAGGGGGGGGGGGGGGGGGGGGGGGGGGGTGGAGCTATAGAGGAAAGAGGATGACAGAACAAGAGAGAGAGAAATAACAGAGGGGAGGGGGGGGGGGTGTGTGGAGCTATAGAGGAAAGAGGATGACAGAAGAGAGAGAGAGAGAAATAACAGAGGGGGGGGGGGGGAGCTATAGAGGAAAGAGGATGACAGAACAAGAGAGAGAGAAATAACAGAGGGGAGGGGGGGGGGGGGTGTGGAGCTATAGAGGAAAGAGGATGACAGAACAAGAGAGAGAGAAATAACAGAGGGGAGGGGGGGTGTGTGTGTGGAGCTATAGAGGAAAGAGGATGACAGAAGAGAGAGAGAAATAACAGAGGGGAGGGGGGGGGGTGACAGGAGGGGAAATTGAATAGCTTGAGACACAGAACACGTTTTGGGTGAGCAGGAGTGAGGTTTCTTATTTGATCTTTTTGACTTGTACGTTACCTTAGACCGTGAGGGAGGGGGAGACAGAGCGTAGGATTGAATCAATGAGGGCTCTACTCCGTCAGAGATCCCAGGAATCCTTCCATCTTGTTTCCTGTTGAAGAGAGGATCCGTTAGGGTCACATGGTGATACCCATTCACGATCAATAGTAGACTGATACCCCCACTCCTCTGCAGTGAGTAAGGTCGGGGGGAATCTGTGTTTTCAGTGGTCGGTGCTTGCGTCACTCGATTCTTTGTCTAGCTCTGTTCGCTGGCTGCAGCCCTGAGTCGGCCATAGCGACAACACTTAATGGAATGGATGGCAGCCAGCGAACGCTCTCATACAGCATGCCTTTGGAATAAATGAAGAGGCAACAACACAGTATAAATCAACGTCTACTTAGATTCCCTCTGGGAACATTTAATTAAAACCTCCAACCTCAAAACCAACAACATTACCCAGAACTCTGGTTGATTCTAACCGGCAATGTGAGTCTGGGTTTGACGGACAGTGCTAACCAGTGTAGTGGTGAACCTGTAGGTCTGGCCCTGATGGACAGTGCTAACCAGTGTAGTGGTGAACCTGTAGGTCTGGCCCTGATGGACAGTGCTAACCAGTGTAGTGGTGAACCTGTAGGTCTGGCCCTGATGGACAGTGCTAACCAGTGTAGTGGTGAACCTGTAGGTCTGGCCCTGATGGACAGTGCTAACCAGTGTAGTGGTGAACCTGTAGGTCTGGCCCTGATGGACAGTGCTAACCAGTGTAGTGGTGAACCTGTAGGTCTGGCCCTGATGGACAGTGCTAACCAGTGTAGTGGTGCACCTGTAGGCCTGGTCTGGCCCTGATGGACAGTGCTAACCAGTGTAGTGGTGCACCTGTAGGTCTGGTCTGGGAGATTGGAAAACAGACGTGGATGAACATCACAGTCAGAACGCAGAGCGAGGCAGACGCACCTCTCTCTCTCTCTCTCTCTCTCTCTCTCTCTCTCTCTGTCTGATCAGGTCAGCTTGGAGTACTCCTCCTCCTCATCTGCCCCCCTTATCTGATCAAGCGTCTCCTCCTTCTCCTCCTCCTTCTCTTCCTCCTCCCGCCCTCCTCCTCCTGCCTCTGATGAGAGGAGTCTGGCAGCCTCTCATTAGCAGCCTGACCAGGGCTCTGTGGCCGAGTCAAAACACGTTACCTCACACTACCTCTCATATTTTAGTCGCTCGCGGCAACGACTAGCGAAAGCCGTTTAATAAGCCCTGTGAAATCAGTTGAAGAAAAGATTATCGCTGTACATTCAGCACAAGGGTACACACACACACACACACACACACACACACACACACACACACACATACACACACACACACACACACACACACACACACACACACACACACACACACATACATACACACATACACACACACACACACACACACACACACACACACACACACACACACACACACACTCACAAAGGTCAGAAACAATTGTTTATTGTCACTGGTGCCAAAAGCTCAGCTCACTACAAAGTGGCAGCTTGCTGTTCTTGTTCGATCAGGCAAGGGTTCAGTTTGGTGTGTGGTATTAGAGGGACTCAGCACAGTGCAGTCACCAATACACTGACATGTGCGTCATTCTGGGTGAATGAAGGTGGGCTTACTGCGTACATAAGCATCCTTTATGTGTTTAAAGGTGTGTTTACTGTGTACGTCTCTCCACCAGAATGGTTCATGATGTGGGGGATATTGAAGCAGTTTGGAGACAGCCAAAGCAGCAGCAGACTGCTGGCTGGTGAGCTCAGATAAAGGACGTCCGTCCAGCACTGCTGCCCCGCTCACTCAGCCTCACACACACACACACACACACACACACACACACACACACACACACACACACCTGCCAATACAAATGAGCTGGCCAACTTTGAATGGACTGCAAACGGAATGGAAAACCGAATGGAAAGGAAGCAGCACTCAGGAGTCGGATTGCTCAGCCGTAGGGAAAAGGAAAGATGACTGCACTGTCCATCCACGGCCACTGTGTGTGTGCTTGAGCAGGGCTAAGGTGATGACATTATCATTGTGTTCTAGTATTCAAGATAATGTTCAAAACAGGTACACATGCTTTAAGAAAGTCAGTCAGCATCCAATCAGGACAGATAACACACATACACCTCGAATTACAGCCCAGCCAATGACACACCTTACCCCAGTACAACACCTTGACACCAGGACGCCTGGCTGAATCACCAGGCTAATGCATGTTTAGCTACGGTATCTTCATATGGTTTGTAAGCTCACATCGCTGCTCACACACACACACAAGCCTTACCCACACACACACACACACACACACACACACACACTCACAAAGGTCAGAAACAATTGTTTATTGTCACTGGTGCCAAAAGCTCAGCTCACTACAAAGTGGCAGCTTGCTGTTCTTGTTCGATCAGGCAAGGGTTCAGTTTGGTGTGTGGTATTAGAGGGACTCAGCACAGTGCAGTCACCAATACACTGACAGGCTCAACAGACCAGTGTTCAGTTTGGTGCGTGGTATTAGAGGGACTCTCAGAGTGTAGTCATTAATACACTGACAGGCTCAACAGACCAGTGTTCAGTTTGGTGCGTGGTATTAGAGGGACTCTCAGAGTGTAGTCATTAATACACTGACAGGCTCAACAGACCAGTGTTCAGTTTGGTGCGTGGTATTAGAGGGACTCTCAGAGTGTAGTCATTAATACACTGACAGGCTCAACAGACCAGTGTTCAGTTTGATGCGTGGTATTAGAGGGACTCTCAGAGTGCAGTCATTAATACACTGACAGGCTCAACAGACCAGTGTTCAGTTTGGTGCGTGGTATTAGAGGGACTCTCAGAGTGTAGTCATTAATACACTGACAGGCTCAACAGGCACAGAGGGATGAGGGAGATTTGCCTGACAACCTTTCACCTTGCAGCGCGGAGTGCCAGCTCACAGGCAGCATGGAGTTTGCGTGTGTATTTTAATATTTTAATATGCAGAAAAGCACTGGTGCCCTTTATCCTGGGAACCTTGACTTTCCTTCCTTCTTTTATCCATTCATTTGCTTGTAACAAATAAACAAACACAAACAATGGTGTGGAGTGTTCCCATGGCGATAGCAGAGAGAACCAACACTGGCTCAAACCAGTCTTCACAGCAGGCCCAGACACCAAAGTCATCAAGCTAGAAAACAAATACCTAAGAAAAACAACTCATGGACATCAAGGTGGCTGGACCAGAATACTTATTCAATAAAGAGCCTGGATTATAAAATATCCACCATGTTTCCTGCTGGGTGGAGATTGGTGTTGAATCTCATTGGTGCTCCAGCAGCAAATGAGTGTCCAGCCAAATCATTTTTAGAGGACTCATTTAAACACACGGCCATGCATCACTCCACGCCAGATCTGTCCAGCTCCACCAATCAAAGGCAGGCTGTCATTATGGAAGCCCTGGAATAGCCTCAGGTGAAGAGGAGATTTCACCCCTCAATCTGTTATCACATCTGATTGTCGGCTGGTCTCCAAAGCAGGGAGCGTGTGTGTGTGTGTGTGTGTGTGTGTGTGTGTGTGTGTGTGTGTGTGTGTGTGTGTGTGTGTGTGCGTGTGTGTGTGTGTCTATTTGTTTGTGTGAGTGTATATTTGCGAGTGCGCCTATGTATAGAAATACAGAAACCCTGTTGTGCAGATGTTTACTGTGTATATAAGCATCCTATATGTGTGTCATTCTGGGTGTATGGAGGTGTGTTTACTGTGTATATAAGCATCCTATATGTGTGTCATTCTGGGTGTATGGAGGTGTGTTTACTGTGTATATAAGCATCCTATATGTGTCATTCTGGGTGTATGGAGGTGTGTTTACTGTGTATATAAGCATCCTATATGTGCGTCATTCTGGGTGTATGAAGGTGGGCTTACTGGGTACATAAGCATCCTTTATGTGTTTAAAGGTGTGTTTACTGTGTACGTCTCTCCACCAGAATGGTTCATGATGTGGGGGATATTGAAGCAGTTTGGAGACAGCCAAAGCAGCAGCAGACTGCTGGCTGGTGAGCTCAGATAAAGGACGTCTGTCCAGCACTGCTGCCCCGCTCACTCAGCCTCACACACACACACACACACACACACACACACACACACACACACACACACACACACACACACACACACACACACACACACACACACCTGCCAATACAAATGAGCTGGCCAACTTTGAATGGACTGCAAACGGAATGGAAAACCGAATGGAAAGGAAGCAGCACTCAGGAGTCGGATTGCTCAGCCGTAGGGAAAAGGAAAGATGACTGCACTGTCCATCCACGGCCACTGGGTATGTGCTTGAGCAGGGCTAAGGTGATGACATTATCATTGTGTTCTGATATTCAAGATAATGTTCAAAACAGGTACACATGCTTTAAGAAAGTCAGTCAGCATCCAATCAGGACAGATAACACACATACAGCTCGAATTACAGCCCAGCCAATGACACACCTTACCCGAGTACAACACCTTGACACCAGGACGCCTGGCTGAATCACCAGGCTAATGCATGTTTAGCTACGGTATCTTCATATGGCTTGTAAGCTCACATCGCTGCTCACACACACACACAAGCCTTACGCACACACACACACACACACACACACACACACACACACACACACACACACACACAGAGTTTCCTGAGCTTTACAAGTCAAGCCAGCAGAAAGAGCAGATAGCAGCTAATCTCATCAAGCGTAGCGGCTAATGCAGAATGAAAACAAAGTCACTTACTCTGAACATTAGTCGACAAGTGTGTGTGTGTGTGTGTGTGTGTGTGTGTGTGTGTGTGTGTGTGTGTGTGTGAGTGTCGGCATAGGGGCAGGGTTCAGCATGGGAGGAAGAGATCAGTAGAGATGAACCTGAGTCCTAAGTTGGACCTGGATCCACAGTCTCTCTGAGCCGCTCACTTTCTCTCTCCTGTATCTTTAGCATCACTCTCCCTCTCCCTCTTCCTCTCTTTCTTCTGTAAGCTGAACCCATTTCCCCACATTCCCACTCACCCTCCTCTGCCTCGCTGTCTCCTTCCTCCGGAACAACTTGCTGTCTGTATGGGCTGTCCCTCCCTCTGTCTCTCCGTCTGTCAGCGCCTCTCTCACGGCGGCTGTCTGCCTCTCTCACTGAGGGGATGCTGTGGAACAGCTCCCTCCTCTCTCTCCCTCCATCACACCCTCCCTCCCTCACTGCTTCCCTCCCTCCCTCCTTCCCTCCCTCCCTCCCTCCCTCCCCCCTTCCCTCCCTCCCTCCTTCCTCCCCTCCCTCCCTCCCTCTCTCCACTCCACTCCCTCCCCCCTCTCCCTCTATCCTCCCATTCAAACACATGCCAGTCTTTTCTCTCGGCTCTCAGGTAAACCCATCGCCTCCCTCTCTCTCCACTGCTCAGTATCAGTCCAGAGCCGACACAGCTCCGCCCCAGCTGCTAGTCACCTCTTCACTTAGCATTCCTCTCACCGGGACTGCTTGGTCAAATTCACACAGCACCGGACACAACATGGAGAATGTGCATTATGAAAAGCCCAGTGTCGAGGCGAAGGGCTGAAGGGGAATAGAAGGGCGACATTATCTGACAAGACATCAAATCAGGCTCTCCCATTTTCTAGCTGGCTCACAAACATGGGGAACCATTTCTGGGGAAATTGCCTCATCCATTCCTCAGCCCCTCTGACCCACTCACAGTAGACAGCTAGGTACAACCTCCCAATCTCCAGACTGCGGAGAAAAAGGATCTGCCCTTTGCTCGACAGCTGGAGACTACAAGTGACACCAGGTGACCTGAGAGGGTTTCGTTTGTTCATATCCCTCCATTCTGTACAGAGGGGCTATTCATTTAAACAGCCCATTCTGCAGGAACAGATTTCAGCCAGCTCAATTTAAGCACAACCAGACAGTTTTACCCTCAAAAATCAGAGAAGAGAAACTCTGCAGTTTCTTAAAAACGCACGCTATGCACTGTTAAAGACATATATAATATCAGTATTACGCTAACTAAATGTATTTTGTCTGATACCAGAGTGTGCAGCTGGTGCTTGCTAATTGAATGTTGAATGGACTTGTAAATGAGAAGTGTAGATGTGAAACCTAACGCCTGTCGTCCAATTATCGTCTCAGCAGATGTGTAGCACCTTCCGGGGAACAGTGTCAGAGTAGCTCACACCGGGGGCTCCCAGGGAACCCACCCTCCCTCCTCCTCTAAGACTGTTCAGAGCCCCCATCTCTGGCCATGGGTAGAGACCCTACAGCCTGACCCACAATAGCTCCCATAACCAGGAAACATGAGACAGGAAGGAGATCAGACCCTCCCAGGTTTCCCTGCCCTGCTCCCAGCTCTAGTGCTTTATGCCCACAGCCCCAACATACAGTGAGGGAGACTGGGAGGCAGTGGGGTTGACTGGGAGGCAGTGGGGGCGACTGGCCTGTCTGGAGACCTAAGGGCTACTCAGGAGATTGGGAGGAGGATCACTATCACAAGTCTTTCTTTAACCATAGCGAGTACCCACCAGCTCATTGTCTGCAGCAGATTAGTATGGAAAGGTGCCCTCTGTGGACAATCTACAGAGAATAACCTTGAGGCCTTATTTTAAGAGATGCATATCACATCATTAAATGGAGGGTGGGACATGGTGATTACTCTCTCTCTCTCTCTCTCTCTCTCTCTCTCTCTCTCTCTCTCTCTCTCTCTCTCTCTCTCTCTTCCCTCTCTTTCTCTCTCTCTCACTCTCTCTTTCTCTCTCTCTCTCTCTCTCTCTCTCTCTCTCTCTCTCTCTCTCTCTCTCTCTCTCTCTCTCTCTATTCCCTCTCTCTATTCCCTCTCTCTCTCTATCTCTTTCTCTCCCTCTCTCCATCCCTCTCTCTCTCCATCTCTCTATCTGCCTCTCTCTCTCCATCCCTCTCTCTCTCTCTCTCTCTCTCTCTCCATCCCTCTCTCTCTCTCTCTCTCTCTCTCTCTCTCTCTCTCTCTCTCTCTCTCTCTCTCTCTCTCTCTCTCTCTCCCTCTCTTTAACTGAGTTGCTGTGTTCTGCTCAGGAGGCAGGCTGGTTATATTTTACACTTGTTTGTTGCCATACTACAGCTGATGCCCTCATGCAGGGGAACTAATATTGTAGAAGTGGGAGACCTTGTTACAATGACTGGCTGTAGCAGGAAAGTATGTTAGAGGAAAGAGAGAGGCAAAGACATACGCCACACACACACACACACACACACACACACACACACACACACACACACACACACACACACACACACACACACACACACACACAAACATGGTAAGGAGATGGTCTGTTCTACCCTCCTGACTAAGAGAGTAACTTGGTGGCAGTGATGTGTCCTGGGGCAGTGGGACTGGCCTGTGGCACTCGGACTACTACTCCCAGCAGCCTCTCTGGGTCTTAGGATTACTCAGGGTCTGGTTGGGTTAGGATTAGGGCTAGGGCTAGGGCTAGGGTTAGGGTTAGGGTTAGGATTACTAAATCATAAACTATAACTTTGTGAATCTACTAGTAATGAGTTACGTGCCACAGCCAGCTGTATTTAAAAGTAACTTGGTTTGCTTTGGAGTTAAAACAGCAAACCTTAAATCAGAGGCCCAGAATAGCAAGTGTTAGCAGGAAATGTCAATGCAGCTGCTCCTTTCGCTTCTCCAAAACAATGTAATCCATTCTTTCACAGAAAGTCAGCTGCAGTTTACATTTTTGACGACTTCCTCCAGCAAAGATGAGGCCGGTATGAGTGGTACAAGGTTTAACGTTGCAAAGATGAGGCCGGTATGAGTGGTACAAGGTTTGACGTTGCAAAGATCATTTTCTTCCCCCAAGACACAGCTTACATTAAACAAGGAAATGTGCTCTCTATTTCTCTCTCTCTCTCTCTCTCTCTCTCTCTCTCTCTCTAAAAATAGTGGACATTCTTATTGTTAAATGCGGTGAACATCAAGCTAGATAGTTAGCTAACAAAACAAAGGGGGTTGAAATGATAACATTCTATTCATTTGACGAAACACACCCCTGGAACGAGAAAGGAATCCCAGCCCAGTATCTATGTCCATTTCTACATGTGTAGTCTGTGTGTTAGATGAAGCTCACATCATAGTTAGGAGTATGTCCTCCTTGGTTGAGTACATCGTGAAGTGACTACTGGAGCAGCTCCTCTGACCCTGTTCTCCTAGACCAGACAGATTGTAACGATGCTTTGTTAGATGGAAAGGACCTCCAGTAATGAGCGACCACGATCGCAGGGAACATTGCCTCCTCAATGAGTCTCAACTAATCTATTCATCTGCTCAGTATATGGAACGTAAGCAGGGCTCTAATTAAGAGCATCTCATACGGGCGGAGAACTATTCACCAAAACAGTCCCAGAAGATCAAAACCTTTCCTAATATGATGCCTAAGGGGTCCTGGAGTGAATCCCAGCCTCTGTGTAGAGTCTGGCCTGGTGAAGGGCTGTGTGAGGCCACACCAGGCATCATGTGTGATTGAGGGGTGTGCACACCCACGTGCCTCATCATGTCATTGGATGTCTGGGGCAGAGCTGACGAATGGGCAGGGAGTCCGCAGGAGGAAGGGGATTGTTATTGGTTAAGACAGACCCGCTCCCTGTCAATATCACAGACACTCTCTCCTTATTGGTTAAGACAGACCCACTCCCTGTCAGTCTCACAGACACTCTCTCCTTATTGGTTAAGACAGACCCGCTCCCTGTCAATCTCACACTCACTCTCTCCTTATTGGTCAAGACAGACCCGCTCCCTGTCAATCTCACAGACACTCTCTCCTTATTGGTCAAGACAGACCCGCTCCCTGTCAATCTCACACACACACTCTCTACTCCATCATGTTCTGACGCTCACCGCAGGGGGTGCATGTGATAGTATGATTACAAATATTCACCCATGAGTAGAAGAATTATATTCCTGTAGCTGACCATAATCTATAGTGGAGATGAATACGTTTCAATACTCCCGTTGGTGGATCTGGATTGAACATTTTTCTCACATTTGGAAGGTAATAAAAATAAATCTGTTCCCTAGCGGCAAAAGGTGAGTGTAATTCATGTTTAAGTAGTCAGGGGGTTGGAACACTGCAAGGTAATTTGTAATTACAGCAGCAACAGAACAGACCCTGTGGAAATCAATGTGCTGATATAACAGAGTACTGCATTTGGGAAGTAAGTAAGTAAGTAAGTAAAGTATGAAACAAAAAGTGGCCACTTGTGGATACTGTGTCTGTGTGTGTGTGTGTGTGTGTGTGTGTGTGTGTGCGTGTGTGTGTGTGTGTGTGTGTGTGTGTGTGTGTGCGTGCGTGTGTGTGTGTGTACACCGTCTATGTGTGTATTCCTCCTTTATCCCTGTATCTACTGGACCTTGACTACTGCTATCTTATATGCATTAAAACAGAAGAGTAGCTATTGGACTAGGGAGGGAAACACACACACACTCACAGACAAACACACAC
>CM030173.1:43940659-43998159 GCA_017639675.1 Aplochiton taeniatus
AACTGACAACCCTCAGACTGGCACTGTGTTCATCTGGACAGGCTGATCGACTGGCAGGATCACTGACAAGGCTCTAGGGTCCATAGCTAACTCTATGGGTCTCCAGGGTCCATAGCTAACTCTATGGGTCTCCAGGGTCCATAGCTAACTCTATGGGTCTCTAGGGTCCATAGCTAACTCTATGGGTCTCCAGGGTTCATAGCTAACTCTATGGGTCTCCAGGGTCCATAGCTAACTCTATGGGTCTCTAGGGTCCATAGCTAACTCTATGGGTCTCCAGGGTCCATAGCTAACTCTATGGGTCTGCAGGGTCCATAGCTAACTCTATGGGTCTGCAGGGTCCATAGCTAACTCTATGGGTCTGCAGGGTCCATAGCTAACTCTATGGGTCTCCAGGGTCCATAGCTAACTCTATGGGTCTCCAGGGTCCATAGCTAACTCTATGGGTCTCCAGGGTCCATAGCTAACTCTATGGGTCTGCAGGGTCCATAGCTTACTCTATGGGTCTCTAGGGTCCATAGCTAACTCTATGGGTCTGCAGGGTCCATAGCTAACTCTATGGATCTGCAGGGTCCATAGCTAACTCTATGAATCTGCAGGGTCTATAGCTCACTCTATGTGTCTGCAGGTTCCACAGCTAACTCTATGGATCTGCAGGGTCTATAGCTAACTCTTTGGGTCTGCAGGGTCCCTAGCTATAGCTATGGGTTGATGATTGCTCTGTATCCACGGACACAGTCACAACCCAAACTAAAGTGTGTAATCAGCACATTGGATAGAATATTTGGAGAAAGGTAGATATCCGGAATATTAAACAGGATATTTACTCATCCCTAGTGAGGCCCAACCAGCCAGGGAAAGAAACTAGTCTGTTAGTTAGGCTATTTTCCACAAAGTAGCTTGATTTGCAGGGAAGTTGGCAATCTCCTGGCATTTACCTCGCATGACAATCAATCCAAGCAAATTCTACTCCCTGGATCAATCACTGTAACTGTCTCCTAGGAAACGGGACCAGACGTGGCCAATCAATCTGCCCGCTAATCACCGCTTATCCTTTCCTCCCTAAGGCTAAGCCAATCAAAGAAATGTCATTGTCATTCAGAGGCAATCAAGCCTCAAGGAAAAGCCAGCCGTCCATCCGTCAGTCACAGAGAATAACACAACAAGTTGAGGGAGGCTGCTTGGCTGTATACTGATCGGTGAGGAGGCAGACCGTACCAACGGCCCTTCTCTCTCCTCTGAATACAGTGAGACTCCAGTTGCTATCTTCCCCATCTTCAATTTGGATTGTGACTGTTCTTTTAAAATGAGATCGGGGGCCGACATGGTGTTCTGCAGTGTAACTTGATCTCCACATTAGGTCTAAAAGCAGCATGTTCAAATGCTGGCTTCATTGTCAGGTCCTTCTTGAAGGCCGTCTCCACCCAGTCATCATGGAGGTCAGCAGCGCAGCGTGCTATTGGACGGATGGCATCGTCTTCTGATTGGTTCCTTCCTCCACTGTTGGAACACAGAGCCTCTAAAGTTTATAAAGGAGGATGACGCGGACGGGGGAAACCACAGACCGTTAGGGACACGGCCCTGCATACTAACAGCATGCTTACTGAACAACCATATAGCTTCAAACTAATCCCCATAATACATCCTTAAGATGGAGCCTTGCATGGTTTAAACTGATATATTTATTCATGGTTGGAGTTTTAAGGAAGATTAGTAAAAGTCCATGCTAACCTTTTCTTCTTGATACAGGAGGTCTAGCTGTGGTAGGGGCTGTAGTACAACAACCACACCACTGGAGGGCAACGTAGAGCTGGGTGGTTACTATCGCTACAAGAAACTCTTTGGATGCTAAGTGCTACATCTTGAAAATGGCAGGGGAATAATCCTTGACCTTATGAAGTATGTGTTCAAACTGAGCTTTGTAAGCTTATGAGATCTTAATAGCATGTAAATATTTTATATTTCACACATAAAGAACATATGTGACAAAGAACGCATAAAGAAATAGATGTCTTTTTAAAATGTCATTACAACCAGTGATAATTATTTTTAAAAATCCTCAATGAGTCAATCTTTTGCATGCTACTGTTGAATCACAAAATATATTACCAGCCTGCATTGGAGTCAAGCAGTTGGGATCCTGATTGAAAATAAACCCTAGAGCAGTTTTCTCTAAGTCGTGAGTGAAGAAAGTTAATTACTTCTACTCATTATCATTGCAAGCTCTCTTACATCTCAGTCATCCATCCACTTTCAAATGCATTCAATTATTGGGAACTGGGTGAAAAAGAATTTCAGTGAAGCTGAAAATGGTATGATTGACATTAGCTAAGTGTGAGGTATAACAGCAGAAAATAAATGTGATCTTTGTTTGCCACCAAGAAGTTTAGCCTCACTCAAGCTCCCATCTCTGCTGATGTAGAACAGTTCTGTTTTGGTAAAAGCAACAAAAAGGGGAAACCATTGGATTACTAGACCATGTCCTCAACATTTGGACTAATAGGAACCACGATAAAGTCTGGAAAACTGTTCTTAACTATTTCCTTGATTTATGTGTTATGTGCTATTTTGGCTTGCATTCAACTTTGGATTCAATATTACATCGTGCACCTACATTAAAGCAAGCGGTGATTATGGATTGGCATACAACTTCACGACTTTGACAAACATGTTTACGCACACAACAAGGTTAAAGGATGAGGTGTCTCTCACAGTTTGTAAGTCACTCATACATTCATACACCATCCATCTTCAGTCTGGAATATTGCCTGCTTCTTCTACCCAGCACCTGCTCACCCGCTCCCCCCTCCACCCAACCCCAGTCCCTACCTCCCTTCCCCAGAAGAAGAAAAAAACAGCTTACAAAGAGATTCCAGGTCAGTCAATAAAACCGCCCCTACTACCAGTATCCAGTGTTCTGCCTCATGGCCTCAGGTTACTGTCTGTCTAGCATTTCAAATCCACCTTTTTCTGTTTGGGGAAGGACTTTCTCATGAGGGAACACTTGTTTGTTTATGCCCTGGCCTGCTGTTGCTGCTCTATGTGTCTGCACTCTGTTCGGTAAAAGCAAGACAGGTTTCATATTCACAGGGTGACAGGTGATGAACATAACATGTGCTTAGTACATCTAGATACAACATTATGGCTCATTATCACATCTGTAAAGTCATTCATGTTCTTAACAGAAAAATAATTCTTACAATATTGGCTGCAACAAAACAAACCCTTCTAAATCATGTTCTCTCAAACATAGTATGCCTCTAGCTGTATTAGCAGCACTAAAACCCCTCTGGAGAAAAACATGGAAATATAGTAGCATTTCAAATAAAACATTAAAACAATCATTGTGTCTAGCACATAATTTCCCAGGCAGAATGAAGTGCCTAGAATAGGAGTTTGAACGTCACACAGCATGGAATTGCCGCCGTAAGGGCGATACAATTTCCAGGCTTCTGATTATAATCCTTTCCTTTGTAAATTCTGTGGTAAGTACAATCTGCTAATGGCCTTTTCTATTTAGCTGTGTGCGGAAATCATCCTGTGACAAAGTCATTTCCCAGAGCACAGAGCAATAAAGAAAAATCATTTAACGAGTTTCTGTTTTTTTCTCGTCAACATAATTGACCATTTCTACTTCAATTTCCTTGAGGTGTTTTAGAGAGTCCCTTCTATCAGCATCGGTAACTGATTACCACCAACTGGCTGTCTGATGGATATGTGTCTATGTTTAAAAATGACCAGACAACAGATGTTCAAACAAATAAAACATCACAACTTAAGAACATTTGGCACCTTTTGCATTTATATTTTACAGATACATAGCTTCCACTATCACTGTAAAGAAATCGTGTTTTTATGGAATTTTAACAAACTCCAAGTCAGCAGCAAACCATACGCCCTGATGTCTTACTTGTCCTTGTGGAGTTCTCTACCCATCAAATGAGACCTAACCTACTGTATATGCTCTAACCTATCATCTTTTACCAAGTGTGTAGATGTAATTTACAGCCATAATGCTGCTTTCATCTTCTCACTATTGTTTTTGTGTTTATTGTTAGATATTCTCATTCCTATCACATGGGTGGCCCAACCAACACAACGTTTTGCTGTTTCACTTCTCAACATATGTATGATAATGCCCCTGACCTAAACATATAAGAGGGAATCCATTGGAGGTCATCTTGTATCCAAACTAGCCGAGCTGGTCCACAAGACAGGCAGTGTCTCCTCACTCATCTTTGTGTTTCTAACTAACCCTTCAATCACCATAGCAGCCCGCACTCAAAGACTGTTCAGTATTCTCCTCCAACTCAAAGGTGTCAGTGTGTGGCCCTGGTGGGAGTGTGTGCACTGGGTGATGAGGAGCCCACCAAGGAACACAGCGCAGCAATAGCACATCTATTTAGAGGGGACAGGCCTCATGCTTTAGAGTGAACAAGGAGGCCACAATGTCTTCTACTAACTACCCTGAGGACATGTTAAATAAATGCACACTGTGTGTGTGTATGTGTGTGTGTGTGTGCGTGTGTGCGTGCGTGCGTGCGTGCGTGCGTGTGTGTGTCCGTGTGTGCGTGTGCGCGTGTGCGCGTGTGCGCGTGTGCGTGCGTGCGTGCGTGCGTGCGTGCGTGCGTGGGGGTGGGTGGGGGTGGGTGGGGGTGGTTGTGGGGTGGGTGGGGGTGGGTGGGGGTGGGTGGGGGTGGGTGGGGGTGGTTGTGGGGTGGGTGGGGGTGGGTGGGGGTGGGTGGGGGTGGTTGTGGGGTGGGTGGGGGTGTGGGGGGGGGGGGGGGTGTTTGGGGGGGTGGGTGGGGGTGTGTGGGGGTGGGTGGGGGTGGGTGGGTGGGTGTGTGGGTGGGGGTGGGTGGGGGTGGGTGGGGGTGGGTGGGGGTGGGTGGGGTGGTTGTGGGGTGGGTGGGGGTGGGTGGGGTGGTTGTGGGGTGGTTGTGCATGTGGGTTTTGGCCGTCCAGGGATCAGCAACAATGTCATCCTTGAGAGCAGAACGGTAAATGGTTCAAATGTACGCTGAGTAGCAGAGCTCCTAAAAGCATACCGTTGGACATCCTCCTCAAAGAATAAAGTACTTGACAAAATATACTATTGTCAAAGCATAAAGTACAAAATATACTGTTGTCAAAGCATAAAGTACAAAATATACTATTGTCAAAGCATAAAGTACAAAATATACTATTGTCAAAGCATAAAGTACAAAATATACTGTTGTCGAAGTAGTGAATGCAGACTACAGGCTATCATGATACAGCGTTACGACAGACTGACTTACTGAGAAGAAACCAATCTAATGTCAAATTTGATGAAAAAGGTAAATTCACATTAGGAAGAATTTCAGCAAGATCCTATCCAGTGAGTCCTGTTACTATAACAGTGTGATTTCACAGACATCATTCAATAAGTCCTGTTACTATAACACATGCTAGCTAGGACTAAGCTGAGGTTCTGTTACCACTCATTGAACTTTCTTAGCATGCAGAAACATTTCAATCATTTCCATCAAAGTCCCTCTCTCCTTCCACTGTACCCTCTGTTACCACCAGCCCCTATCCCAATCGCCCTTCTGCTCCTTACCCTCCATACTCTCCAAAGGTGAAGCTCCTTTTCCTCTGAGACATGCTGCTAGCGGAGCCTCTAGCTGGGCAGTGGGCGTCTGTGCGTCAGTGTAGCACCTCACAGGACTGTGGACAAGGTGAGCTGCTCCTCTGTCTCTCTTTTTCTCTCTTTGTATCCCTGTTATTCTCTAGATCTTTGTGTGCTCACACTTCTCTCTCTCCGTCTCAGTTTTTCTCTCTTTCTCTCTGTCTCCCTGTTATTCTCTAGATCTTTGAGTGCTCACACGTCTCTGTCTACCTCTGTCTCATCGCTCTCTATCTCTTTATATATCTCTCTTTGTCTGTCTTACCCTCCCTCTTTCTGCCTCCTTGTCTGAGACCTTGCTTTACACCCCTAGGCTGAGTGTGTGTGTCTGTGTTAGTGTGTTTGTCTGTGTGTGCATATACGTGTGTGTGTGTTTGTGTGTGTGCGTGTGTGTGTGTGTGTGTGCGTGTGTGTGTGTGTGTGTGTTTGCGTGTGTGTGTGTGTGTGTGTGTGTGTGTGTGTGTGTATATATGTGTGTGTGTGTGTGTGTGTGTGTGTGTGTGTGTGTGTGTGTTTGTGTTTGTGAGTGTGTGTGTGTGTGTGTGTGTGTGTTTTGCTTCAGAAAATGTCTGTGTGTGCACATCCATGCCCTCTCCCCCTCCTTTTCTATCTGGTTTGCTCTGACTCAGTAGCTTGCTCACATTAACACGGAGGTACGCCTGGCTGTCACGTCGCCCTGGTAACCAGCAGGTGCCCCTCATCTCCCTGTCCCTCAGAAGGAGAGCTCACTTATCTTCCAAAGTTTAGTCGTTCCACTTCCATCAAACGTTCTGTTGTTTTCTTATTGTATCACTCATGCTTTTTACTCTATGGCCTTCATAGTGTGTCGGCGTAAGAGAGAGAGAGAGACAACTAACAAAACAAGGTGAACAGGGAAAACTAAAGTAGTTCATCGGTATAAATATACGTGTATTTGTATGGTATTAAAACATCCGCCAATAAAAATAACCACCAAGTTTTCTGTTTGTTGGACACCTTTAAGCTCCAACATTCAATAGAACGAACACAGCTGAGCTTGCAAGTTATGTGACCTTTGAGAGATGAGCTACTGTACATGTGCAGGGGTCAAAGGGATCCAGTGTCACACCACTGTGAGACCTGAGGCAGGTTGTACTGGAACAGGCCTGTCTACCTCTCTACCTGTCTGCCTGCCTGCCTGTCTACCTTTCTACCTGTCTGCCTGCCTGTCTGCCTGCCTGCCTGCCTGCCTGTCTGTCTGTCTGTCTGTCTGTCTGTCTGTCTGTCTGTCTGTCTGTCTGCCTGCCTGTCCGCACGTATGCCTGTTTGCCTGTCTGTCTGCCTGCATGTCTGTCTGCTTGCGTGCCTGTCTGCCTGTCTGTAGGGACACACTGCAGCCAAAGATGGATATCACAAGGCCTTCAGAACCTCAGGGCTCTGCTTACAGAGATAGTTATATTTCTAGGGTTCTATCCAAGTGTTCTATCTCTAGGGTTCCATCCATAGTGTTCTATCTCTAGAGCTCTATCCATAGTGTTCTATCCATAGTGTTCTATTCATAGGGTTCTATCCATAGTATTCTATTTCTAGTGTTCTATCTCTAGTGTTCTATCTCTAGGGTTCTATCCATAGTGTTCTATCTCTAGGGCTCTATCCATAGTGTTCTATCCATAGTGTTCTACTTCTAGGGTTCTATCCATAGTGTTCTATCTCTAGTGTTCTATCTCTAGGGCTCTATCCAGTAATGTGCAGCTATTGTTTAGTTTTAGCTAGTGATTCTATTTTTTTTTTTGCATTTCTTTCTTTCATTGTCATTTATTTTTTTTAAACGTGCAATGCAAATAAAGCTTTGCTATTACTAAAGTTTGGTATAATAATATTGATGTCTTTCTATTGACTTTTGAATTGAAGTCCAAATGAACTGATCTAAAACCATGTCTGCTTTACTCTGTAGGGCCCTCCTGGCTGCTCTATCAACACGACTCAGGAAACTCACTCAGCCAGATACAGCGTTGTGTGGACAGAGACAACCCCCATGCTTTGCGTCCATCCATCAGAGCTAATGGCGGGCAGCCTTTGTATCGCCCCACCTCTCTAGGTGACATTCAGCCCTTGCATTGCCCCTACCTCTCTAGGTGACATTCAGCTGGTATGAGTGGAGCAGAGCCAGGTGCAAGCTCTTCATTAACCCTAAATACACAGAGGAGATCAAATACGCCCCCTTCTCTCCTCTCTCTACCTGTTCTGTGTGTCTGTCTGTCTGTCTGTCCTGTTCTGTTCTGTCCTGTCTCTCTACTTGTCCTGTCTGTCTGTCTGTCTGTCTGTCTGTCTGTCTGTCTGTCTGTCTGTCTGTCTGTCTGTCTGTCTGTCTGTCTGTCTGTCTCTCTACTTGTCCTGTCTGTCTGTCTGTCTGTCTGTCTGTCTGTCTGTCTGTCTGTCTGTCTGTCCTGTTCTGTCTGTCCTGTTCTGTCTGTCTGTCTGTCTGTCTGTCTGTCTGTCTGTCTGTCTGTCTGTCTGTCCTGTCCTGTCTGTCTGTCTGTCTGTCTGTCTGTCTGTCCTGTCCTGTCTGTCCTCACATCCACAATGTCCTTCATGTCCTCTCTGTTCTAATTGAACCCTAACCCATAATAGATGGATAATACATATTTAACCTATTAAAGTGTCTTAAACTTGGCTGTACTTTATAAAAAATAAAAAAATTAAAATATGATCAGTTCTGGTGTGATTAAGAAATATTTCTCTACAGCCTTCTACAGTTCCTGTATAAGGATACATTTTTAATCCATGAAGAAGCCTTTCATACACCAGATGGTCATTTTGGCAAAGCTTGTGTGAGTTTGATCAAATGACAGAATGGTTTCCTCCAGAGAGCTGAGTCTGTGAGCCTCTCAACACCTAATAGACTCCCAGTGGATCTGTTTACCTCTAGCCATGTCCTTCCCCACGATACACAAAGCCTATTTACTGCCAGCCTCATCTGAGTATGGCAGGTGAAAGGCAAGGGTATTTTATAGTAATTAGTCTGTGTCTGCCCTCCTCAGCCCTGGTGTGTGTCTGCCCTCCTCAGCCCTGGTGTGTGTCTGCCCTCCTCAGCCCTGGTGTGTGTCTGCCCTCCTCAGCCCTGGTGTGTGTCTGCCTGTCTCAGCCCTGGTGTGTGTCTGCCCTCCTCAGCCCTGGTGTGTCTTCCCTCCTCAGCCCTGGTGTGTGTCTGCCTGTCTCAGCCCTGGTGTGTGTCTGCCCTCCTCAGCCCTGGTGTGTGTCTGCCTGTCTCAGCCCTGGTGTGTGTCTGCCTGTCTCAGCTCTGGTGTGTGTCTGCCCTACTCCTGCTGGGCTCCTATCAAGGCAGGTCAGCCTGGTGGACTTGAGACCCTCTTGGACGACATGAAGAGGGGAGTGGTAATGAGTGACTGCCCTCTCTGAGATGGGGTTGAATACACCTCAAAAGGAGTCTGTCAGGAGGGGAAAAACACATCTCCCAAAGCCCTGATTTCCCTGCAGCAGGCTGATATACACCATCACAGTGGGTAACGATTCCCCCTAGCAGTAAAACACAGTCAGCAGCAGAGTAGAAAGAATAATAGGGTCTGCTTTAAGACAGGTGTTGTTGGGGGTGTCGATTTCAGCTCCGTACTGGCCTCAAGGTGTGACTGTGGAAGCGAACTAACTCTGTACCCAGGGGTAAAGGAGAGTGGACTTTCTACACTATTAGAGCCAACAGCACAAGGTGTCTCAGTTATAAAAGTTGCTTCCCCACAACTTTTTAAAAAGGAAAGATTTGGGGAAAGGCTGCATAAGGCGTGTTTGGACCGCTGTAACTTTCCCCAGGAACAAGGAACCTTTAGAGGAACTCTGTTCGACCGCAGGGACCAGGGTCTAAATTTAGTTCTGTGGACTAAATTTCACTCCCAGAAAGTTCCTGCTCGGGAAGTAGTACTTTTAGAAGGTACAGGAACTGTAAGGGCGGGGCTTGCAGTGCTAAATATTTCTGATTGGTCGAGGACTGGGATCATTTTATTTCAGCCGCCATTTTTAAAAACCTACTTTGAATAATCCTCGCAGGTCTTTAGACAGCGGTGGAAACGCAGACCTATATTAACCTAGCCCTACAAGGAGCTGAAGGAACCTTTTAGTTCCTTGAAAAGTAGTTCCTGGGACTAAAACGAGCCAATAGTTGGTATGAGTATATCAGGTTATCAGGTCAATCATATTCCATAAAACTGAAATAGGATTGCTTTATAATTGGGAAAATATGTGTTTGTTTATCAACTGCCAAATTTGTAAATCTCAGTGTTTTAATTCCTGTCTGTTTGCGCACTTGATAAGTCTAAAATGTATGCACTTGTCTTAGCAATGTGGCATCTGCACATATTATTTTAGGTCTGATACACTTAATTAAAGGTTGACACTTAAATCATAAAAGTATTATCTCCTCTGAGTAACAACACTAGGTTGCTTTTTTATAGTACTAATATAGTAAGTCTCATAGACTTTAATTGTTCATTATTTAGCATTTTAACAGGAAAATAATAAATGGCAATGAACAATCATCTAGGATTCCCATTCATCTGCTTTGGTGCTGTCAACAGGCCACATTCCTCAAGTAAAGTCTTAAAGGTTAACTAGGTATTTAACCTTCTCTAATTAAGGCAGTTAATCAAAGTATATTTTAACTTCTTGAAACAAATACAGTTTGTTTTTTGTGTTCTCAATGTTTTTGAGAACATTGCATTGTGAAACTTATGGTCTGTAAATCCAAACTGGTAGAGGAAGAGGCTGGATGGAAAGCAAGGGGTTAGAACTCCTGGGAGTTGTTTCGAAGCAACAACACCCCTTTCTGTTCAGCAAAGCCAACTACACCCACTGAAGCCTGCACACTGGAGCGTCTGGTGATGGTGCAAAGCAGAGGAGTAGGAACTTCACCTTCAGGGCAACGTGTCAGGCACCTTTCCATTATGCCTACATTTCAAATTAAATTACACATCAATTAAAGAGTAGAGAGTAACAACAAGACAGTCCAAGACAGAGAGAGAGAGAGAGAGAGAGAGAAATAGGGGTACAGTGAGAGTGAGAGAGAGAGAAAGTGAGAGATAGAAAGAGAAGGAGAGTGAGGAATAATCAAAGCATGGTGAGTCTTCTATCTCTAGTTTCATTCTTTTTTTGAAACGACGTTCCGTCGTATCGTTGGTGTTTGTTCTCCGTCTGAAGAGATATTATTAAGGCATCGCCATGCCAACAGAACCCTGGGCTGTTAGGAACGGCACACATCGCCATGCCAACAGAACCCTGGGCTGTTAGGAACGGCACACATCGCCATGCCAACAGAACTCTGGGCTGTTAGGAACGGCACACATCACCATGCCAACAGAACCCTGGGCTGTTAAGAACGGCACATATCACCATGCCAACAGACCCTGGGCTGGTAAGAACGGCACACATCACCATGCCAACAGAACCCTGGGCTGGTAAGAACGGCACACATCACCATGCCAACAGAACCCTGGGCTGTTAAGAACGGCACACATCGCCATGCCAACCGAACCCTGGGCTGTTAAGAACGGCACACATCGCCATGCCAACAGAACCCTGGGCTGTTAAGAACGGCACACATCGCCATGCCAACAGAACCCTGGGCTGGTAAGAACGGCACACATCACCATGCCAACAGAACCCTGGGCTGTTAAGAACGGCACATATCACCATGCCAACAGACCCTGGGCTGGTAAGAACGGCACACATCACCATGCCAACAGAACCCTGGGCTGGTAAGAACGGCACACATCACCATGCCAACAGAACCCTGGGCTGTTAAGAACGGCACACATCACCATGCCAACAGACCCTGGGCTGGTAAGAACGGCACATCACTGGGCTGGGGCCATTGTTCTGTATCCAAATGGAACAAATGAGATTATCTGTCTGCCAACTTTGAACGGCCAGATCATCAGGGCATTACCCACCCCTCCCACCAGATCATCAGGGCATTACCCACCCCTCCCACCAGATCATCAGGGTATTACCCACCCCTCCCACCATATCATCAGGGCATTACCCACCCCTCCCATCAGATCATCAGGGCATTACCCACCCCTCCCATCAGATCATCAGGGCATTACCCACCCCTCCCACCAGATCATCAGGGCATTACCCACCCCTCCCACCAGATCATCAGGGCATTACCCACCCCTCCCACCAGATCATCAGGGCATTACCCACCCCTCCCACCAGATCATCAGGGCATTACCCACCCCTCCCATCAGATCATCAGGGCATTACCCACCCCTCCCACCAGATCATCAGGGCATTACCCACCCCTCCCACCAGATCCTCAGGTCCCTGGCATTACCCACCCCTCCCATCAAAGTGGGCAGACTGTCGTTATTTTTGTAATCTCTTGCCAAGTCCTCTGGACGTGGATCTGGGGGGCAGACATTTCCCATTTGTCTTTGTAGCACCGTGCCAGGCATTGGGAGTCAAAAGAAACCATGGCCTTGTGGAAGGAGAGACGGTAGGAAAAATACACTTGAAATAATGAGAGGAGGCTGGTTGGTAAAAGGAGGAGTGAGATGGAGAGAGTGGGGGAAAGGAGGAGTGAGATGGAGAGAGCCAGAGCACAAAGATGAGAGAGATGGATAAATTGCAGTTGGGTTGCACGTTCAAAGGACGACACACACGCACGCACGCACGCACGCACGCACGCACGCACGCACGCACGCACGCACGCACGCACGCACACACACACACACACACACACACACACTCACACACACACACACACACACACACACAGAGTCATATATTCATTTAGCCACATCCTCTAAAGTCCGAGTGACGGTATGGAAGAAGGTGGTGAGGGGATGGAGATTAAAGATAGAGACACAAATCTCCCTGGCCGAGCGCGTGATCTGAGCATGTGCCAGCAGAGCAAATGGAAAGAGGAGATGATGAAGGAGAACAATCATTTATAGAACTACTGCAGCCAGCAAGCACACACACACACACACACATACACACACACCCACATACACGCTAACACACACACACACACACACCCACATACACGCTAACACACACACACACACACACACACACACACACACACACACACACACACATACACGCTAACACACACACACACACACACACACACACACACACACACACACACGCACACACACACACATACACGCTAACACACACACACGCATACACAGACACACACACACATACACACACATACACGCTAACACACACACACACACATACACAGACACACAAATAACTCCCTCTCTCTAAGGAGAACAGTGGGAGGGAGCCGCACACTGTAGGAGACGGAAGAGATAGAAATGAAGAAAAAAGAGGGAGGGAGGGAGGGAGGGAGGGAGGGAGGGAGAGGGAGGGAGGGAGGGAGGGAGAGGGAGGGAGGGAGGGGGAGGGAGGGAGGGAGAGGGAGGAAGGAGGGAGAGGGAGGAGAACGTAGCTTATTTTTCAAGCATCAAGTGCTTGGGTTGAGTAGCGGAAAGAGCCCTGTGGTCTGCAGCCTGGGGTTGATGACTTTGCTGGCAGAGAGGCTGCAGAGATTCAGTCAAGGGGCAGACTTTGATTCATACACAGAGACAAGGCCATGTGTCAGTCAAGATACAAAGAGAGAGAAAGAGAAATAGAGAGAGGGAAAGAGAGAGGTATAGGGAAAGAGAGAGAGAGACAGGGAGAGCAAGAAAGAGAGAGAAAGAGAAAGAGAAAGAGAAAGAGAAAGAGAAAGAGAAAGAGAAAGAGAAAGAGAAAGAGAAAGAGAAAGAGAAAGAAAGATAGAGGGAAAGAGGGGAGTGGAAGAGAGAGAAATCAAGATGATGGCTTATCAGCACTTGATTATACAGCCCTGAGTGCATGACTGATTTCCGCTATCTGGAGGTAAGCTGCCTTTCTGTAGCTCAGGGTAGTTTATCTTGTTTCAAATTGCTAATCGATCAGCAGAAGTGCTCCATACTGCGTCAAAAACAGTAGGAACAACATTGACAGGAAGTACATGGCATATTAATGTAGCAGAGGAATCGATAGAGGAGGAATTAGTAAGTGGGGAACCATTCGTTTAAAACAGATGTTTTTCTTCTGACGGTCCCTGGTGTGTTTTGTTGTTGTTTTGGCCTGTCACGTTGCTGGTATGCAAATTACCTGTCACTAAGTCAATATGACGCATAATTACTCTTCATCACAATACCCCAAGCCTTCTCTCCACAATCTTTAGAAAATCAGTATGTCAACCATCAAGTTCCATAAAGAACTTTCAGTCTTAAGTGAACAATTTGATATGGACGATTGTTCATTCTTTATTGCAGCTTATGGTAGAATACAAAAGCTAATGTCGCTGATGTTTCCAATTGTCACTTCAAAGGGGGGCCGTCTCACAAAGAATGATTGACATGTGTCGTATCCTGGCAACGCTGTTCTCTGGAAGTCTGGCTAAACAAAAGGCTGTATTGTTGGTGGGATTGGAGTGGTTTTCAGGACCACGGACAGCACTATGACCCTGCTGACACTGAGGAGGGCAGCCACTGAGGAGGGGGGCCACTGAGGACAGGGGGATACTGAGGAGAGGGGCCACTGAGGAGAGGGGATACTGAGGAGAGGGGCCACTGAGGAGAGGGGGATACTGAGGAGAGGGGGATACTGAGGAGAGGGGGATACTGAGGAGAGGGGCCACTGAGGAGAGGGGGATACTGAGGAGAGGGGGATACTGAGGAGAGGGGATACTGAGGAGAGGGGGATACTGAGGAGAGGGGGATACTGAGGAGAGGGGCCACTGAGGAGAGGGGGATACTGAGGAGAGGGGGATACTGAGGAGAGGGGATACTGAGGAGAGGGGCCACTGAGGAGAGGGGATACTGAGGAGAGGGGCCACTGAGGAGAGGTGGATACTGAGGAGAGGGGGATACTGAGGAGAGGGGGATACTGAGGAGAGGGGCCACTGAGGAGAGGGGGATACTGAGGAGAGGGGGATACTGAGGAGAGGGGCCACTGAGGAGAGGGGGATACTGAGGAGAGGGGATACTGAGGAGAGGGGGATACTGAGGAGAGGGGGATACTGAGGAGAGGGGGATACTGAGGAGAGGGGATACTGAGGAGAGGGGGATACTGAGGAGAGGGGGATACTGAGGAGAGGGGGATACTGAGGAGAGGGGGATACTGAGGAGAGGGGGATACTACTACTTCATGAGGCGACGCCTAGACTGAGCTCGTTCAGATGGCGCAACTCAGACAACAGCCATTATCCACGTCACACCGATCAACAAATCGCATGTGCTCAATAGTTCACTCACCACACTGGCTCCTGCTGCTGCACCATGCTCACTACTGCACCGTGCTCACTACTGCACCGTGCTCACTACTGTACCATGCACACTACGGCACCATGCTCACTACGGCACCATGCTCACTACTGCACCATGCTCACTACTGCATACACACTGGCTCCTGCTGCTGCACCATGCTCACTGCTGCACACCCACCTCTACCCCAGCCTCTACCCCAGCCTCTACCCCAGACTCTACCCACCTCTACCCCAGCCTCTACGCACCTCTACCCCTGCCTCTACCCACTTCTACCCACCTCTACCCCAGCCTCTACCCCAGCCTTTACCCACCTCTACCCCAGCCTCTACCCCAGCCTCTACCCACCTCTACCCCAGCCTCTATCCCAGCCTCTACCCAGCTCTACCCCAGCCTCTATCCTAGCCTCTACCCACCTCTACCCCTGCCTCTACCCACTTCTACCCACCTCTACCCCAGCCTCTACCCCAGCCTCTACCCACCTCTACCCCAGCCTCTACCCACCTCTACCCCAGCCTTTATCCCAGCCTCTACCCAGCTCTACCCCTGCGTCTAACCACCCCTACCCCAGCCTCTACCTCAGACTCTACCCACCTCTACCCCAACCTCTACCCCAGCCTCTACCCACCTCCACCCCCCTCTCACCCTGTATCTCACCCTGAATCTCACCCTGTATCTCACCCTGTATCTCACCCTGTATCTCACCCTGTATTCCCCTCTGTCTCACCCTGTAGTCTCTACCTGATCGTTCATAATGCATGGGAACCACAACACTCGAGGTTCAGAAAGAAGGCCGGTAGACAAAAACACATGAACATGATCTCTACTTGGTGGACTTCTCGCAGGCAGGAGGATCACCCAAACTATACTAACAGCAGTTAAAACACACACATTATATGATGTGTGTGTTTCCCAAGGACTAGCTGCTGTTTCAGCTCCACCCTGAAGAGACTAACCAGCTGATTAAGTTGGATAAGAACAGTCTCTGAAGGTTGTCCAAACCATCTCTATTCTGAAATAACAGACCCACTCAATGGCCCTTCGCTCCACCGATCATTTCAAGCATTCCTACGGCTTGGTCACCTACTGACTCATCATCATGCCCCAAAGGAAGGGGAGGGCAGGGGAGGAGAAAGCATGTTGACAGAGGGGAGGACAGGGGAGAGAGAGAGAGGACAGGGGAGAGAGAGGGAGGACAGGAGAGAGAGAGGGAGGACAGGAGAGAGAGAGGGAGGACAGGAGAGAGAGAGAGGACAGGGGAGAGAGGGAGGACAGGGGAGACAGAGGGAGGACAGGAGAGAGAGAGGGAGGACAGGGGAGAGAGGGAGGACAGGAGAGAGAGAGGGAGGACAGGGGAGAGAGGGAGGACAGGAGAGAGAGGGAGGACAGGAGAGAGAGAGAGAGGACAGGGGACAGAGGGAGGACAGGGGAGAGAGGAGGACAGGGGAGAGAGAGGGAGGACAGGAGAGAGAGGGAGGACAGGAGAGAGAGAGGGAGGACAGGGGAGAGAGGGAGGACAGGAGAGAGAGGGAGGACAGGAGAGAGAGAGAGAGGACAGGGGACAGAGGGAGGACAGGAGAGAGGGGGACAGGGGAGAGAGAGGGAGGACAGGAGAGAGAGGGAGGACAGGAGAGAGAGAGAGAGGACAGGGGAGAGAGAGGGAGGACAGGAGAGAGAGAGGGAGGACAGGAGAGAGAGAGGGAGGACAGGAGAGAGAGGGAGGACAGGAGAGAGAGAGGGAGGACAGGAGAGAGAGAGGGAGGACAGGGGAGAGAGAGGGAGGACAGGAGAGAGAGGGAGGACAGGGGAGACAGAGGGAGGACAGGGGAGACAGAGGGAGGACAGGAGAGAGAGAGGGAGGACAGGAGAGAGAGGGAGGACAGGGGAGAGAGAGGGAGGACAGGAGAGAGAGGGAGGACAGGAGAGACAGAGGGAGGACAGGAGAGAGAGGGAGGACAGGGGAGACAGAGGGAGGACAGGGGAGAGAGAGGGAGGACAGGAGAGAGAGGGAGGACAGGAGAGAGAGAGGGAGGACAGGAGAGAGAGAGGGAGGACAGGGGAGAGAGAGGGAGGACAGGAGAGAGAGGGAGGACAGGGGAGACAGAGGGAGGACAGGGGAGACAGAGGGAGGACAGGAGAGAGAGGGAGGACAGGAGAGAGAGAGGGAGGACAGGGGAGAGAGAGGGAGAGTGGCCAGGGCTTGGTCACCTACTGACTCACCATCGTAGCTACCAGCTCCTGCCTCTCTCTAACTCCCCCATAACCCTGTGCCATTACAACGGCTCCAATCAGAATGATGGATGACCACCGCCGAGAACATGAGAGCAGAAGAACATTGGAGCATGGCATTAGCTTCTCAGCTTCTGAGCTCAATTGAAGGTGACGCGTCCACAAGTCAGATGTCCCCTTGATGAGGGAGCGGTATTTCCCAAGTGGGTTTCATGAAATGTCAACAAGCAAGCTGCGGTTCCAATGGAGGCTGAAGTTTGAATGCAGCGTAAAGTAGAGCCTTGAGACCTAAACACTTTTCAAGCAGCCATTAGATGTCGGAAAAGACAGCATTAAACCAGTTTGTAATCAATTACTGTTAAGTGCCAAAGACAAAAACCCTATTCAACTACAGTTCAGTACCACCAATCAAAGTAAATATTTTGTCAGTACTGGAATAAATGATCCTACAAAAAGGCTGTTAAAACAGTAAAACAAAATATTTGGATTCTTTGTTTTCTAAAGGGCTTTGTGTCTCGTTATTAAAAAGCGAATTTCCTTTTAGCGTTGACTTTTAATGACTGTTCTGTTTCCCAATGGCACTGATGCACATCTGGCACCACGGAACACGGAACTCCAAAAGTGTCACCATGAAACACAGACCACAGAACTCCAAAAGTGTCACCATGAAACACAGACCACAGAACTCCAAAAGTGTCACCATGAAACACAGACCACAGAACTCCAAAAGTGTCACCACGGAACACAGACCACAGAACTCCAAAAGTGTCACCACGGAACACAGACCACAGAACTCCAAAAGTGTCACTCCCAGAAAACACAAACCTAGCGAGTAATTTTGGAAGCACCAGATTTCCCTGGAGGTCCTCCAGGGAGGCTCAGTCGAGCCTGTAATGAGGCCCACGTCTCTGACGCCTTAGGAGGGCCCCCCTCTGGGCCACTGGGGGCGTGCCATCAATACTGAGGAACCTAGTGCCCCTCCTTCACAGCATCTGGCTCTGTCTGCAAGGACAGCAAAGACAACCCTCTGATTAAAGATTTACTAAGCAAATGTATTCAGTTTGAATGAACATTCAACTGCTCATTGTTTGCAGTAGAATCCATCGGTAGTCATTCCTTTCCTGAATTATAGACTCGGGGGGGGGGCTCCAGTGCTTCCTATCATACCACAGTCAGATGTTCACACACCACAGCAGACCCAAACACGCACAGGCTCTCACTTTAGCCATGCAGGACTCTGTGGAGCGTGAAAAGGCCATCGGCACACACAGTCCACTGTTACCGGGCCCAGAGCGTTCATCCAAAACGAACCTGGCAACTTCATGTTTTAGTTAACAGGGTGCTGGGTTAATTCCAGACAGCATATTGGTTTTAGTTAACAGGGTGCTGGGTTAATTCCAGACAGCATATTGGTTTTAGTTAACAGGGTGCTGGGTTAATTCCAGACAGCATATTGGTTTTAGTTAACAGGGTGCTGGGTTGACACGTAAATCCTGTAATTTTAGACACCACTACAGTTTTGGTTAACAGAGTGCTGGGTTAATTCCAGACACACATTGGTTTTAGTTAACATGGTGCTGGGTTAATTCCAGACACACATTGGTTTTAGTTAACATGGTGCTGGGTTAATTCCAGACAGCATATTGATTTTAGTTAACATGGTGCTGGGTTAATTCCAGACAGCATATTGGTTTTAATTAACATGGTGCTGGGTTAATTCCAGACAGCATATTGGTTTAGTTAACATGGTGCTGGGTTAATTCCAGACAGCATATTGGTTTAGTTAACATGGTGCTGGGTTGAAATGTAAATGTAATTCCCACCACTGAGAGGCTTGGAAAACTACGACGTTCTCCATCACTCAGGTGACATCTTAGGACACTGATGTTGATAACCAGGTGGACTGTGTTGGTGTTTGTGTGTGTTAGGGGGGTGAGTGTGTGTGTGTTTGGTGTGTGTGTGTGTGTGTGTGTGTGGGGGGGGGGGGGGGGGGTTTGAAGGTGCGGGTAGGATAAGGGAATGATGATGATGTTTTTCTAGATAGAAATGTTTCACCCTTGCTTAGCATTCCTCCTAATTACCCTTTGCTGTCTATTTCTCTGTCTTTTTCTCTCTTTCTTTTTCTATGGCTCTGACTCATAGCGGAGGCTAAGGACCAGACTACTCATCAGAATAATATTTTCAAGCTAGGCTCCTGCTTACTTTTAAAATCCTTTAATCAAACAAACATCAACCGTTACACAGGGACTAAACATCAGCTTTAAAATGCACTCCGACAACTCAAGCCTCAGTGTTTTAACTTCAGTTCACTCTTTCTTATCACAGCAGGTTCAGGGAGGCAAACTTCAGGGGAGCATTAGGTAACCTGCTGGCACAGGGCTGATCCACAGCCAGCCATGAATCAGCAAAAACAAGGAGCACCTCCCTTCCCTGCACCAGGAGATAACAATGGGAAAACGTTTGGAAAAATACCCGAAAAAAACCTCATCGTTTCTCAAGGAACCTCGGCGTTCCACTCATACACTGAACGCTTTTTCACTTCTTTGGGAAATAATCTGGTAGCGGGGCTGAGTGATGAATTATTCAGAGTGAGAACACGAGCAGTACCATATTGATTGCTTCTCTTTTTTTTCCTTTAATACAGCTTTTTTGGGGGCTGAAAAATCACTCAATCCAACACAAGTTTGTAAAGTCACAGGAGCGAGAAGCAGCCACTGATCAACACCCTGGGGCAGTGCATGAGACATGGGCCAGCCAGAGGCTCACACTTCTCCACAGACCTTAACGGACCACATCAACAATTTGCACGAGCAGGGTGAAGGAAATCCCCTCAGACCGCCAGCGAGCAGGGGAGGACACTTTATTCTAATTATTATTATTATAATTATATAAATTATATATTGTATTATTATTAAAATATTAGAGGGGAAAATGAAAGTTTTTTATTCTTATCGGCAACTTGGTTAGAACACGGAACGAGGCCACTTCTATAAATTCCCTAATTCGTTAAATAAATAAATGCACATATACACACACAGGGATTTGAACATGGGGGCTCAACACAGCCAAACCCCCCCGCCTCCCCCCCTGCCCAAAGTCTGATACATCTCTTAACGAACAGTAACAACCAAACCCTATGCCTCTGTAATGGTCTGACTGTTGTCCTTAGGCAGTGAACTGGGAGGAGCAAGGGCAGCCAGTGGGGGCTGACCCCATGCACATGGCTCCATTCCCCAGCCTCTACCAAGGCAGTAATCTGGGACTAACATGGCTCCATTCCCCTGCCTCTACCAAGGCAGTAATCTGGGACTAACATGGCTCCATTCCCCTGCCTCTACCAAGGCAGTAATCTGGGACTAACATGGCTCCATTCCCCAGCCTGTACCAAGGTAGTAATCTGGGACTAACATGGCTCCATTCCCCAGCCTGTACCAAGGCAGTAATCTGGGACTAACATGGCTACATTCCCCAGCCTCTACCAAAGCAGTAATCTGTGACTAACATGGCTCTATTCCCCCAGCCTCTACCAAAGCAGTAATCTGTGACTAACATGGCTCCATTCCCCAGCCTCTACCAAAGCAGTAATCTGGGACTAACATGGCTCCATTCCCCAGCCTCTACCAAAGCAGTAATCTGGGAGTAACAGGGCTCTGTTCCCCCAGCCTGTACCAAGACAGTCATCTGTGACTTACATGGCTCTATTCCCCAGCCTGTACCAAGGCAGTAATCTGGGACCAACATGGCTCCATTCCCCAGCCTCTACCAAGGCAGTGATCTGTTCTTCATGGACAACTCATCTGTGTGGCGGGTTGCCATACCGTCCACAGAAAAGCCTGCGGCCGTGGTAACGAGAATGAAGAGGTAGGGTGGACGCAAAGCGAAATGTATTTTTTGTATTTTTTATATTTTTAGTTGAACGTTAGTCTCATCCTCGGCATGTACAAGGCCATCTCCTTGTGAAGTAACTCACTCACACGTTACAAATGAAGGGCTTTGTGTCTTGAAAAGTGCAATATTAATTAAATGCATTAATACTGTTATTATTATTATTACAATCACTGCAGGGTCTATGATTTTCCATTTCAAATGTGACAGTGGAACGTGTTTGAACAGGGCTAAATGTTAGGCTCCTCTGGGCCTATTTAAGTTCTGTCACTGTCAGCAGGAGCCTAACAGCCATTAGGAATCCATATTTCAGACACCTGTGTTTCACTATGCTTGTTGCTGTCTTCACAGGACTTCCTGTGTATATATACCTTGAGCGCCTATTGTTTCTTTGCTCAGTCTTAATGTTTGTGTTTGTCCTGAATGTCACTGCGTTTGAGAACGCTCAAATCAGGACGATTCACCAGGGATTTTTTTTTTCAAACATGTTGATTTATGCATGTCACATAGCCTGAAGCTTGAGCATGGTAGCGTGAAAGTAAAATGTCTGTGTGGACTAAATTTAACTGCCAATGCATGCAACCGCCCGATGAAATCCCAATTATTCCTACAGTGGAGCTGTGAAAATTAGCTGGCCGTTCCTTTGTGTGGGATAATGGAAATGCACACAGCTGTTTCACTTCAAGGTTAATGCAAATGTTAAACTACTATACCAATCCCCTTCCTGGGTCGGAATAATGGATCTAGTGTGTTGGACAACAAAGGACAGAGCTGGAGCTATACACTCATCATAGGAGGTATTCTATATGAAACATAATTAAACTGTAACACTGATCATAGGAAGTATTCTATATGAAACCATCTCACATGTTAATGTATCTTCTTATGCATTGGCTGAGGTTCTGCCACACACAGGACACTGAGTGACATAAACCATAAGGCATTGAACTTCCTGCCCATCACAGTAGAGGAGGGGGGCAGCAGGGAATGAGGCATTGAACTTCCTGCCCATCAGAGTATAGGAGGGGGGCAGCAGGGAATGAGGCATTGAACTTCCTGCCCATCAGAGTAGAGGAGGGGGGCAGCAGGGAATGGCTGCAGTCTGTTTCCCACCCATAACTCCCCTACCAGTCTGAACTGAGGAATAATGCAGGAGTAGTTCCACAGCGGGTGTGGAGGACACACACACACACACACACACACACACACACACACACACACACACACACACACACACACACACACACAGACAGACACACAGACAGACACGCACGCACGCACACACACACACACACACACACACACACACACATACACACAGACAGACACACACACAGACAGACACACACTGACGGCTACAACTGCAGGTAAATTATTTTCATGAACATTAAAAACACGTCATACACAAAAAGTCTAATTGAAACCATATCCAATCTCATTATGACCCGAATAATCGCCTATCATGCATGCTGTCAGCCACAATAAGTCTAATTACCAGGAGAAGGTCCTAATTAGCAGGATGGTGGCCAGGCAGCACACTCACCCTCTCTAAGAGAGAACAAGGAGCTAGCAGGGTCACAACCAATGGAATGCAATAATATACTGCATGATTACACAGCACCAGCGCACAACACCATTTCCCTCCACATAATACGGTCATCAAGCCACCAAAATCCTTCCAAACTCCAATTTAACGCCACTTATTATGATAAAGAAAGAGAGAAAACGATTTTGCGTGTTTAATCTTTAAAAGGATTCAACACCATTCTTCTAAGATGAACATGGGCACGCTCTTAACGCAGAGAGGAAACATCTAGTCGTCTGGAGAGGATCCAGAGGATCCAGTGATCTCAAAGAGACGCTCTCCCTGCTCATCTACATCATGTTTCTCTGTCCCGACCGAACCAAAGTGTGTGCGACAGCAGACATGGCACCATGAGATCTCCTCCGCAATGTTGGTTAAGAGAACATGTCTGGCTTAAAAACAAATGATCTTCTTCTTCTGGCCCTCTGTTTTGTATCTGTACCTCAGCCTCACGTGAACAGCATGAGCTGTAGCCCCTTCCCTCAGGCTGCTGGGAAAGCAGTCTTATCATATTGGATTTCAGCCAGGGCCCAGACCGTTGCAAAACAAACGAAACAACAACCAACTTACAGATGTTGGAAATAGACTAATTTACTCTTTTACAGATCAATACATCAAGACTGACAGAGAAATTAGAGAGATAGAATACTCTTAAACTGGTAAAAAAAAAAAAGAAAAACAAATGTGTTCTATCAGTTTCAAGTTGATTGCTTGTAATGTGGGTCAATCACAGACACAATTGATCCCTCTGAAACCTGGCTCTATGCTAAACCGTCTTCACTCAGTCTGAGTTATACTTTCATTTATTTATTTATTTACTTTGCAGTGGGACAATTTGCATGGAGAGTTCAGCAATAGTGTCTCTCATAAAGTCTTAGAAGTATTTCAGTTGTTTGAGGTTTCTCTTATAAAGTCTTAGAAGTATTTCAGTTTTTTGAGGTTTCTCTTATAAAGTCTTAGAAGTATTTCAGTTGTTTGAGGTTTCTCTTATAAAGTCTTAGAAGTATTTCAGTTTTTTGAGGTTTCTCTTATAAAGTCTTAGAAGTATTTCAGTTTGAGGTTTCTCTTATAAAGTCTTAATAGTTTTTCAGTTGTTTGAGGTTTCTCTTATAAAGTCTTAGAAGTATTTCAGCTGTTTGAGGTTTCTCTTATAAAGTCTTAATAGTTTTTCAGTTGTTTGAGGTTTCTCTTATAAAGTCTTAGAAGTATTTCAGTTGTTTGAGGTTTCTCTTATAAAGTCTTAGAAGTATTTCAGCTGTTTGAGGTTTCTCTTATAAAGTCTTAGTAGTATTTCAGTCGTTTGAAGTTTCTCTTATGTCGTTTTATCTCACTCATTCTAGGACGAGGTGGTTTGTTGGGAAAACATTATCACGATATCCAACTAAGCTATTTTATTCCGTTTTTTTCTCCCTGTAATAGAATCATTTGGAAGAAATGTAGTTGTGCTGGCATGCTATCTTTCTATTTATATCTAAACTGGCAGGTCAGATAAATAGACACTTGAGCTGTAGACCTCTACCTCACAATCCTACCTACTCTACAGTGGTGGGGCAGTGGATCCCACACAAACCATCCAGCTTACATCAGGAGAGGAGAGGAGAGGAGAGGAGAGGAGAGGAGAGAAAACAAGAAGAAAACATCCTGCAGCATAAGTGGTGCCATAGCATTACTCACCAGCCTTTGCAGTTGTATTTTGACACAAACAAACATTGGGCTTTTAATTTGACGCTGCCAAAAGGCCATTTACACAAAAAGAAAACAGCCTGGAAAAACATTTGACATTTAAGAATTCACAGCAACATGAAAAATGAGAAATTTCCCTAAGTTAAATAAGCAATGCTACTGTTCTGTTGAGGAATTTATATAATGATATTTTTTTTATTGATTACTAATGATTCTGCACATCCTTAGACCCCCCCAACGACTTAATTTGACGAAAACACAAACGTAATACAAACAGAGTGAATGCCAGCTGTCAAGGCCAGACATCCCTAAGAGCTGCAGACATTTGTAAAGAGACACAGAGAAACAAGGAGACGCCAACAGGCAGACACAGACAGAGAACACTGCAAAGTAAACAAGTCGTCCACTGTGCTTCGACCACACAACACGAACGACGCATCTCAAATATAAACAGCATAGGATCTTTGTTGACCTATCTAAAGTCATAGATGATCAAATATAATGCCAAAGACATTCTGAATATCTTTGGGTAAAAACATATTTACCATCCTCCACTTAGTTCTTCTTTTTACCACAGTACATTCTAAATCTTAGTTCTTGTTTTTACCACAGTACATTCTAAATCTTAGTTCTTGTTTTTACCACAGTACATTCTAAATCTTAGTTCTTGTTTTTACCACAGTACATTCTAAATCTTAGTTCTTGTTTTTACCACAGTACATTCTAAATCTTAGTTCTTGTTTTTACCACAGTACATTCTAAATCTTAGTTCTTGTTTTTACCACAGTACATTCTTGTTAGGATTTGTTACCTGCTGGTTTTTTCCCCGTGTGGATGTCCCCGTGTTTTTCTATGTGCTCCCTGGCTGGGCGTGGCCAACCTACTTCCTCCTTCCAGCCACTAATGCTCCACAGCTGCAACCCGTTCATCCCAATCTACTACAACCCTGACTCAGTATAAAAGACCGGTCATCACTCCCACTCATCGCCCGTTCGTCAGACTACCTCGTGTGGTAAACGCTACAGCCTAAACCCTTTGTCTACCTAGGACAGTTACCTGTGGATATATTTTGCCTATGCTTACTTTTTGTCTCCTGTGCCAGGACCAGTATCCAGCCCGTTACCTGCCAGCCGCGCTCAGCCACCTCTCTCGCCTCACCTGCTCCGCTGTTCCCCGTGCTTGGTTTCCTTGGACCCGCTTCCTGGATCTCCCTTTCACTGCCCAACCTGCCAGCATTCCATCCCAGTTGAAATCCGCCTCATGTGCTATTAAACTCTGTTCCGCCATCTAAACTCTCCGGCCTCCTATTTCAGTGTTTGCACTTGGGGTTCAGTTTTGTAGATCGGCTGCTTACCGTACAGTACGAACTGGCCTGAAATGAATCCCGCAAACACTGGTACGGATTCCGCTGCAATCCAGCATGCTCTCTCCAGTCAGGGCTCACTGCTGGGCCAGCATGACCAACTACTCCGAGCCTTATTTGACAGTAACCAGGCAATGGCTCACCATGTGTCTGAATTGGCTTGCCAGATTTCCACCCTGACTTCTTCTCTCACTCCCTCTTCTCCCGTCAGCAATCCCGTTCCCGTCCCTCGCCAGGACTTCCCGATCACCGACCCCGAGCCGTTTCACGGAGAGGTAGAGAAGTGCAGAGGATTTGTTTTTCAATGTCGTAAGGTTTTTCGCCAACGCCCCGTGTCTTTTGCCTCGGACGCCACCAAGATCAACTATATGTTGAGTTTGCTCCGAGGTAGGGCATTAGCTTGGGCAGAAGCTTACGACTCTTCAGTGGACTATAACACCATACTGTGAGGATTTTGCTGCACAACTTTCTGCGGTTTTTGACCATCCTGATTATTCCGGGTCTGCCTCTAATCATCTGCTTAGTCTCCAGCAGGGATCTCGGACCGTGGCGGATTACGCAATTGAGTTCAGGACCCTCGCGGAGGAAGCCCAGTGGGATGAGAGGGCATTAACGGCGGTGTTCATTAAGGGCTTAAGGGACCCACTAAGGGACGAGCTAGCTACCAGGGACAAGGCAGAGAACCTCCAGAGCCTCATCACTCTCGCCTCACGGCTGGACTGTCGTATGAGAGAGAGACTGGCTGAAAGGGCTAAACATTCCTCACCTGGTGTGGAACCCATGCAACTCGGCCGAGCCAAACTGTCCCCCGAAGAGCGTCAACGACGCATGAGCGCTGGTGAGTGTCTCTATTGTGGCCATAGTGGACACTACCTCTCCAACTGTCCTAGGCGCCCAAAAGCAAGTGCTCGTCAGTAGGAGTGGGGGTTCTGGCAAGTCAGCAAGACATTCCCCCACTTACCCCCATTGCTAACCGGTTGTTGGTGCCCGCTGTTATCTGTTACACTTCCTCTCCAAGCACTTATTGATTCTGGTGCCGAAGACAATTTTCTTGACCGGGAGCTGGCGACACAACTTGGCCTCACCCTTGACCTTTTGGAGGAACCCCTGACTGCGTACTCCCTCAACGGCAGTGTCATCGCGAAGGTAACCAATCAAACCAGCACTGTTTTGGTCATCTCTGGAAACCACCGTGAACAAATTCAGTTTAAAGTTATCTCTGCTCCATCAACACCTCTCGTGCTTGGTTACCCCTGGCTCCGCATCCACAACCCTCACTTAGATTGGGCAGGAGGTAGAATTCTGGGATGGAGTCCCTTTTGTCACGCTAACTGTCTGCTCTCTGCCTTGACTTCAGTTTCTTGCTCTAACTCTCGCTCCTCAGTCCCGACGGACCTGTCTGAAGTCCCCAAGATCTACCACGACCTCGGAGAGGTTTTTAGTACCATATTCACAAAACTGGATCTCAGAAACGCCTACCACTTGGTCCGAATCCGCCGGGGGGACGAATGGAAGACTGCTTTCAACACCCCTCTGGGACATTTTGAGTATCTCGTCATGCCTTTCGGTTTAACCAATGCTCCAGCTGTCTTCCAGGCCTTGGTCAATGACGTGCTGCGTGACTTTCTGAATCGTTTTGTCTTTGTTTATCTCGATGATATTCTCATCTTCTCAAAGAACCAGAGTGATCACGAGAACCACGTCCGCCAAGTCCTTCTGCGGCTGTTGGAGAACAAGCTGTTCGTGAAGGCTGAGAAGTGAGTTTCATCAGGAGAGTGTCAGCTTCCTGGGGTACATCATTGGGCCCGGCCGATTGGAGGCAGATCCTGGAAAGATCAAGGCAGTAGCAGAATGGCCGGTCCCGATCTCCCGGAAGGAGTTACAGCGCTTCCTGGGTTTTGCAAATTTCTACCGAAGATTCATCCGCGACTACAGCAAGGTTGCCACCCCGCTCACTAAACTCACCTCCACCCTCACCAGATTCACCTGGACATCTGACGCTAATGAAGCGTTCAATAGGCTGAAGTCCCTGTTCACTTCAGCTCCTATTCTCATTCAACCAGACCCATCCAGACAGTTTATTGTAGAAGTTGACGCCTCCGACACCGGTGTGGGGGCGGTGTTGTCTCAGACCACATGCCCAGACAACCGACTCCATCCTTGTGCTTTCTTTTCCCGTCGACTCTCGCCTGCTGAGAGGAATTATGATGTGGGGAATCGTGAACTGCTGGCCGTTAAACTCGCTATGGAGGCATTGGTTGGAGGGCAGCGAGCAGCCTTTTCTAGTCTGGACCGACCACAAGAACCTGGCTTATATTCAGTCTGCCAAACGGTTGAACTCCAGGCAAGCCAGGTGGGCGTTGTTCTGCAGCCGTTTCAACTTCACCCTCTCCTACCGACCCGGATCCCGCAACACTAAACCAGATGCTCTCTCCCCATTACATTCCCCGGAAACCTCTGACCTTCCTGCTGACACCATCCTGCCACCTGACCTGGTTGTTGGGGTCCTCACCTGACGAATAAGGGACATTATTAAAGAAGCACAGCGGTTCCATCCTGATCCCGGCAGCGGACCACCCAACTGCCTATTCGTCCCTGACCCTGTCCGTTCCCAGGTTCTCCAGTGGGCCCAAACCTCCCGTTTTGCCAACCACCCAGGGACTAACCGCAACCTCTCTTCTCAAACGGTACTTCTGGTGGCCAACCATGGAGAAGGACAATAGGGAGTTTGTTGCGGCCTGTACCACCTGCACCAGGAACAAGGTCTCCCACCAGTCTCCTCCAGCCCCTTCCCATTCCAAGTAGACCCTGGTCCCACATAGCGCTGGATTTTGTCATTGGGTTACCACCATCCCAAGGTAACACTACCATTGTCACTATTGTTGACCGGTTTTCCAAGTCTGCTCATTTTATAGCCCTGCCCTGGAAACCGCTCGTATCATCACAGAGCACGTTTTCCGTCTCCATGGGATCCCTTCAGACATCGTGTCCGACCGTGGTCCCCAGTTCATATCGCAAGTATGGAAGGGGTTCTGTAAATCATTTGGGATTTCTGTCAGTTTGACCTCTGGTTTCCATCCCCAGTCAAACGGCCAAACTGAGAGAGCCAACCAGGACCTTGAGTCAGCCCTGCGCTGTCACCCACAAGAATCCTACTACCTGGAGTTCTCACCTCTCCTGGGTCGAGTACTCGCTCACTTGCTCTGCCACCGGTCTCTCTCCATTTGAAGCCTCCTCGGGGTTCCAGCCACCCCTATTCCCCGAGGAGGAGCTTGAGGTGGCAGTCCCCTCGGTTCAGCTCCATGTCCAGCGTTGTCGCAAGGTCTGGGATGACACTCGCTCTGCTCTTCTCCGGGCTTCGGTTCGAGCCCAACGATCCGCCAATCAGCGGAGGCGTGCTGCACCCCCCTACTCCCCGGGTCAATCAGTTTGGCTCTCTGCAAGAAACATCCCGCTCCGCATTGAGTCCAAGAAGCTTGCCCCACGCTTCATTGGTCCATTTACAATAGACCGCATCATTAACCCCTCTGCCGTTCGTCTCAGACTCCCCAGACCCATGAGAGTCCATCCCACCTTTCATGTCTCCGAGATCAAGCCCGTCCTAACCAGTCCGCTGTGCCCTCCGGCCGTTCCCCCTCCTCCCGCCCGGCTCATCGAGGGCGGTCCAGCCTACACCGTCCGGCGGCTGCTGGATGTGCGGCGCAGAGGCCGGGGGCTCCAGTACCTGGTGGACTGGGAGGGGTATGGTCCTGAGGAGCGTTCCTGGGTTCCTCGCTCTCGTGTGTTGGACCCTGTCCTGCTTAGGGACTTCCATCTGGCCCATCCTGACAGGCCGGGCGGGTCGCCGGGAGGCTCCCGTTAGGGGGAGGTACTGTTAGGATTTGTTACATGCTGGTTTTTTCCCCGTGTGGATGTCCCCGTGTTTTTCTATGTGCTCCCTGGCTGGGCGTGGCCAACCTACTTCCTCCTTCCAGCCACTAATGCTCCACAGCTGCAACCCGTTCATCCCAATCTACTATAACCCTGACTCAGTATAAAAGACCGGTCATCACTCCCACTCATCGCCAGTTCGTCAGACTACCTCGTGTGGTAAACACTACAGCCTAAACCCTTTGTCTACCTAGGACAGTTACCTGTGGATATATTTTGCCTATGCTTACTTTTTGTCTCCTGTGCCAGGACCAGTATCCAGCCCGTTACCTGCCAGCCGCGCTCAGCCACCTCTCGCCTCACCTGCTCCGCTGTTTCCCGTGCTTGGTTTCCTTGGACCCGCTTCCTGGATCTCCATTTCACTGCCCAACCTGCCAGCATTCCATCCCAGTTGAAATCCGCCTCATGTGCAAACTCTCCGGCCTCCTATTTCAGTGTTTGCACTTGGGGTTCAGTTTTGTAGATCGGCTGCTTACCGTAACAATTCTAAATCTTAGTTCTTGTTTTCACCACAGTACATCCTAAATCTTTAGAGGTGACTTGAATCAGAAATTTGGATAACTCCTGTTTAAGGCGAGTGGTCTGGAAAAGTGATTGTGTGCTTCTGAGGCTGAGGCATGCATCTGTGGTGAGACTGCAGTGCAGACAGCACTAGCCGATCATTAGGCTAATTGTATCGCTGCTCTCTGTGCTCACCGGGGAGCAGCATAACGGCCTAATCTCCTTGACATTTCCCTTCACATTGTGCTCTGTTTGGGCCGGCCTCCTGCTGGGAGAGAGAGGACAGAGGATGAACTGGGACATTACATGTCAGTGTGCACGCCCACGTACTGTATGTCTTTATCTCTGTGTGTGTGTGTGTGTGGTTGTTTGAGACTGCCTCCAAGTAGCAAATGTCCAACTACATTCCGGTTAGTTAATCAAAGTTGTTAGACTCAAACATATTTGGTATTCAGCTCAACGACTGCAGAGGAAATTAGCGCCAAGCCAATTAGCTGACCGATATGGGAATCAAAACTGTAAAAGGTTGCCAAACTGCACGGCAGGTGCACAATATAATTAACATTCCAACTATCCAATTTGTAATTAAAACAGTGCATTCCAATGCCTTCTAATCTGATCACGTACTAGCTAGCATCTTGTTGGACAAGGAAAGCCCAGCTGTGAGGTTCAGAACCCCCACCAGACACACAGTGTAGAATAGCTGCACTGGTTTATATTTGCATCAAATATAAACTGAGCATATAGGGGAAACATAGGATTGACTTTTTTTTTTCCTTCAACCAAATAATTTCAATCCCTGAAAAGTGAATCTCTATTTTCTGTGGAGCCTCAAGCACAACCTACGTCCACTGTAATCTCTGTCAATCTAAACAGCAGCTCTGATGGAAACAAGCCTCTAACCCCGACCACCTGAGTGAGGCCTGTAGGCCGCTGTCACCCAGCACGAGATGGAGAGGGGGGGGGGGGGGGTCAGTGGTGATGGAAGAGTGGGAGGGGGGGGGCAGTGGTGATGTAGGAGTGGGAGAGGGGGGGGGGCAGTGGTGATGAATGTTTGATTGGACGCAGACACACAGTTCATCATCATCACCGTGGTGACTCCTGAATCCTGCAGGAAACGCACCGAGACCTGGATCTCCACCTCGAGTTCAACACACAAACACACACACACACACACACACCAGATCACGCTGCAGGCTGTCATGACAAGCCGGTTGTCAAATTGCCTGCCTTAGAATTCAGAATTGTAATTTTTTTGAAGGCCAAACTGCAGACAGATCTTGCTGCAAGACTGATAATGTACACTGAACATTTATGTAAATACACAGACTGATAATGTACACTGAACATTTATGTAAATACACAGACTCCCGGACTGGCTGTTGGTTTGGTAACAGCAGTTAGATGGTAAAGCTGATAAAACTAACATACATTATAGACAAAGTGTTTCCTCAGGTGTAAAGTGTTGTGGTGCTTTGTGCTTTATGTGTGTAGCGATCTCAATCTGTGCCCTTCCTGATGATAGAGGAGAGGGTTCCAATGTCCCAATACAGCCTGAGTAATGGAGGAGGAGACTCTGCCAAACCCCTCCAGCCAAATGGCCCCAAGGGAATGATGGCTTTCAGCGCTGGCCTCATCCTTCCTCCTGACTCTCCCAGCGTCCCCCCTCCGGTAAACTCCTCTCACGCCAAGGCTAATGTCTATGCTCAGGATGGGCTGAGCTTCCAAAACCTCAAGTCCACCCAGGACCTGAAGTAGCTAAGGCTTAGCAACAGAGGAGGAGAGGGTTGCTGTGGTGATGGCACTAAACAAACAATAAGAAATAAGTCCCTTAGTACTTTGTCTCAAAAGAGCTGATGTTGTTATTGGTTGACCTATACAAAGAAACCTGGCTGTGAGTATGAATGGTTTAATGTGTAGATTATGAAACGTCTTTCCCACCTCTTTCTCTTTGTGCAGCCTTGATGTTTCATAGAGAGAGTGCAGGCATGCCACCGTCGATCTACAATCTCTTCCACAGCACCAGCAAAACAACAACCACGCTGCAGCTGTTTGGTGTGCTGCAATGGAAATGACCTGTCTGTGACCTCCTAGTTAGTAACATAACCTAGTTAGTAACATATCCTAGTTAGTAACATAACCTAGTTAGTAACATATCCTAGTTAGTAACATATCCTAGTTAGTAACATAACCTAGTTAGTTCCATATCCTAGTTAGTTCCATATCCTAGTTAGTTCTATATCCTAGTTAGTTCCATATCCTAGTTAGTTCTATAGTCTAGTTAGTTCTATACTCTAGTTAGTTCCATAGCCTAGTTAGTTCCATATCCTAGTTAGTTCTATAGTCTAGTTAGTTCCATAGCCTAGTTAGTTCCATATCCTAGTTAGTTCCATAGCCTAGTTAGTTCCATATCCTAGTTAGTTCTATAGTCTAGTTAGTTCCATAGCCTAGTTAGTTCCATAGCCTAGTTAGTTCCATATCCTAGTTAGTTCTATAGTCTAGTTAGTTCCATAGCCTAGTTAGTTCCATATCCTAGTTAGTTCCATAGCCTAGTTAGTTCCATATCCTAGTTAGTTCTATAGTCTAGTTAGTTCCATAGCCTAGTTAGTTCCATAGCCTAGTTAGTTCCATAACCTAGTTAGTTCTATAGTCTAGTTAGTTCCATAGCCTAGTTAGTAACATATCCTAATTAGTTCCATATCCTAGTTAGTTCCATATCCTAGTTAGTTCTATAGTCTAGTTAGTTCCATATCCTAATTAGTTCTATATCCTAGTTAGTTCCATATCCTAGTTAGTTCCATAACCTAGTTAGTTCTATAGTCTAGTTAGTTCCATATCCTAATTAGTTCTATATCCTAGTTAGATGAGCACATTTCTGATGAGGATGAACACCGTGCCACCTTTCAGCATTGACTGTAGGGTGGCTGCATAGCTAATGTGTTGAATAAATTAACCATCCGTTTGGGGGTAAGTATAATGTGAACACATTAATGATATGCTGTATCGACTTGGACGTTCCTTAGCAATCGAAATAGCTTTATCACTTTCCTTGTTCCTTTAAACTCCCAAATCCACACATTTCACTTCAGTGACTCGATGGACACAAACCTATTCCAACTGACTGAGAAAAGGCGCCGTAGGTTTGAGCAACGTTCTGCGGTTTCCATGTATATTCATTTGAGTATATTTTGAGAACTCTGCTCTGCAGCGGAGCAGGGAATGTTGAGGAAAAGTGACTGAAATATTTGAGACGCAGCCTGACAGAGGCTAACTAATGTGCCGCACGTAGAAGAGGAAGGTAGAGAACAGTGGCCCAGGGGGTTTTCACATGGAGAGGCTGATCCTGTGTGTCAGCAGGTTAGCCATGTGTCCTATTGGGACTAGAAGCTCCGACTATTAGAAGCGATGAATCACAGCACCTCTGCTCCACGTATGACCCTGCTGCCCGGCCTAACTGCCTTCAACAACGGCTCCCATGGATTCAAACGAACAGAGCCGTCGGGAAAGGCTTCTCCCACTGACAGGCCTACACTTCCATCCCTCTGGATCAAAGAGCTGGAGATGGGGTCGTTTGTGTCTCAAACCAAGTCCACTTTATTTCACATTCCAGACGCAAGCTTAGAGACATACAGCAGAGGACACTGATAATGTGATGCATAACGTTCTAGGAGCTTTAGACCCGAGTATTGTTTTGATAACCAAACTGTGTGTGTGTGTGTGTGTGTGTGTGTGTGTGTGTGTGTGTGTGTGTGTGTGTGTGTGTTTGTGTGTGTGTGTGTGGGTGCATTTGTGCTGTGGACACGAACTCTAAAGCATAGATAATGTACTGCCTGAAACAGTCAAAGCACCGATCTGAGGCGGAAGGCATAGCAAATACTCAGCATCCGACAAGCTTATCTCAGACTGGTCTTTGCCAATATGTAAAATGGTCGGCAGAAACGTATTATGCATTCAGACAAACCAGCATCTCAGTTTGCTTAACAGTTCAGGGAGCAGAAGAATTGAGGATTTGCTCCAGACTGCAGCTTCTGTCGGATGATAGAACTGATTCGTGGAAAATAGATTTCTGTTTCTACGGAATACCAAAGAAGGATGTTTAGTGACCGTGGTACAGCGTAAATGATATTACTGTTTAAACTCACAGAAAACAATACCGTAATATTTGCTATTCAGAGTCTATCCCACCTGACAGATTGAAGAGCTAACAAAAGCCAAAACAACAACTTTTTAAAGAAAAAAACAATAACTTAACAATTAGTTAATAACAATTTAAAATAATTGTAATTCCTAGCAATTAGCTGTTAGTGTTCACATTGAGCTTGTACCACATTTAACTGTAGGAGCACACATTTATAGTCATATAGTCAATCTTTATTCATGAAAATTAGCCATTAGAAAGAGTTGCTGTTTCTAACAAATTGTTGTTTCTCGGTCATAACTCGGTTTTATTTCTCCGTTTTATGATGCTCAATCTTTGTCATCCATGTAAATGTAACCATATTACTAGCTACAGAAATAACAGATTCCAAGTCAATTTACCATCAATATATTTCACTTTTAAGTACTGTGTTGGGACTTCATCAACTTGATATACAACTTCAGTCTGGCTGTCTATTCTGCATCTTGCTCTAGTTATGTGCTCAAATAAATTCACTGGGACAAACATAAAATAAAACCACTCTCTGCTCTGTTGTGAAGAGGACAATCCAAGCCTCAGGGACAGTATTTTTCTGTATATTAAACCACAGATTTGAAACCTCATTAAACCTACTTTTCTAATTATGATACCACTATAAATTACAGTTGCAGTGTGTATCCCTTGTCCATTTTATTTGGCTTATTTCTTTATGGGTGTGTTTATCCAAACCAATCCTCCTGTTTTAGGAAAGGGCTCCCCCAAATGGATGCACTGCAAGCAGAACAGAACTAAACCATTCAGGGTGTGAGGCTGTAACAGCCCTAAACACTCCATCGGAAAAAACATACAAATGGCTTTATGGATTAACTCCAATTACCTGTGAGGTGGTATTCTAAGTGTGATCAATGGTTGTAGCCATTCTTTATACGTTTTCATTGAACTGCACACATTTTGTTCAAAGCTGCTCTGGTCTTCAAAATGCAGCCAAGATGAAACCTCAGATGAGAGAACTACATGCATGATGCAATGCAGTCTGACCATGACCAAACTCAAAGAGCTTTTTTTCTCTCTTCCTCTTTGTGTGTGTCTGTGTGCATACATCCACGTATGTGCGTGAACGTGATTGGTGGTCACACTGACACGTCCATGTTACGGGAAGACATCTACAAAATCTGACAGCCAGTTTTCCCATCACTGTGCACTCTAAATGTTGAAAATATGTCACGGAAGAACACAATTGATACACAGACAGAGAGTGACACACACACACACACACACACACATACACACACACACACACACACACACACACACACACACACTGTGATTAGCTAGTCTGCTCATGTATCAATTCAAAATGTCAACAAAGACATATTGTGCTCTTCCAACTGTAATGTATAAGATCTATGTACAAAAAAGAAAAGAAGATGGAATTTGTCAACAGACTTTCCCTGTTCTGTGTGGGGATCCACACTCCTCCCTCTTATCTACGTTGTCAGTCAGTCAGGTGTACTTCCTCTGGAACACCGTAAGACAGCAATATGATCTTATTCTCTTTTCATTCATTTTTCAGAGCCTCACCAGAGTTAGCTGGAGAGTCAGTGTGCCACTGAAGACAAACTGGAGATTGGCTGACATAAGCCTGCTTCCCCCTTTATTTACATGAGGATCTAAAACCTGATCAGCAGATGAGCTTGTAGAGAGGAAGGACAGATCATCAGCAGCTTCCCAGTGCCGATTCAAACAGCCCAGAACAGGGCCACGGTTGGCAGCCTCCTCTGCAGCATCTGGACTAACGTGCAGACAGCTTTGTACTCCGCCGTCTCTGCTTAAAAATATCCCCAGCCTAAAGTCCAAGTCAAACCAATTTGTCCTTGTCGTAAACCATTAGACTATCCTGGAGGTAACGTATACTGAGACATCCTGCAGTGACCCATTTAGGAGGGATCTGTAATGGAAAATAACACTGTACCGATCCTACCCCAGGCTGGGAGTGGAAGCACAGAAAACACCTTGAAGTTAGCTGCTTTTGGAGTTTGCACTTGGAGGTATAAACTGAGTCTATCTGTGGCTCATTTTTAATACACAGATTATAGTTTCTACTTATGAAAAATGTATTAATAACATGCCCAAAAGATAAATGCATCAATTGGTTTTGTAAAACTTTAGGACAATATTCTTACATATATCTGTAATTCTATGATTCTGTCATTGGTTACCTGAGGTGAATATATACTTTAGGTAAACTCAATTCTAGATTCAGGTGGGAAGGCAAACATTTCCCCCATAGCTTATCTATTCCCTAAACTCAATATCCCCACACAGAGCACATTCAGTGGCCAATTTCAAAATTGGTGTGTTAAACATACTTTATATTATAACTACCAATGGGCAAACTAGCAAATGTTCTTCCACACCACATACTAAACTGAGTCTTCACCCTCACACTTGGGAGAGGCAACATTATCACTCACTAAATCTGTTGTTTGTAAATGTATTTAAAATATGACAGAGTATGCTGGCACATGAAGGTACACCCTATTAATTGCAGAACCCTACAGGCAAAGGAGAAAAACACAAGTTTTTTTTTTTCTTCACTAGGTGCCTCTGAACCTAAAAACATTCAATCCATGCATTGGAACAAGGTTTTAAACAGCGGCTTGTTGGCAGTCCTTGCCATCATTATCAGCATGTAGAATCTACCAAAGCCCACTATAAAGCACTGTTGTTTTTCAATCATAAACAGGGTCAGTAGTGGACAAACAACACTCGCTTGAGGCAACATTTTGCATTCTGGACGTATCCAAAAATAATTGTGTGTTCAAGTGGCTTCTTAGCAGTTGGAGTGTTGAATGCCAGAGAGTCAGTCAAGCAGCAAAGAATCAGCCATCTTGTTTAGCAGTCTCCAACCCTCTAGTGTGCCAGGCGGGAAGCTGTCCATTCCCTCTGACAGGCAGAGGGGACAATCCCACAGGAAGAAGCAACAAGGACATTCATGGAGGAAGTTAGAGAGGCTCCCCTTTCCCTTTCCTTCAAAGTCGCAATTCCCTCCATTTATAAAGAGAGGAATTCTAGAAGAGGTTTGGTAACAAAGTAAACCAGATCGTTTGTTTTCAACATTGAGGAGTATATAGAGGGACAGTATTGATCTTTTAGCACTTCTTAGTTCTTAGTTTTCAGGCTATTGTTAGGAAGAGCAGGCACTTGTGGCACAAAAGTAATTGTAAAAACAATTACATCATCACTTAATCAAACATATTTGCCTTTGAATTTTATTTAGACCAAAATTATTTTCGCTGAGAATTTTGGACACGGGCAGATGGATGCGGTTTTAACCCAGATGGGGATAAGAAAAAGTATATCCCTGGCAGTCTTAGCATTTTATGAAAAGACAAAAACTCGCACAATTTCAGTTTGCAGATTTTCTGATTGATTTTAATCAATGATTAGTCCCTCACTGACCCTGATGGAATAATCTCAGTGTAGTCCAATATTCATAGATTTGTTAGTGATAATATTTGACTGTTTTATAAAATATACATATAAGAAATTTGCCAGTTAGCATTTTTCTATGCACAATTTGGCTCAGTGCTGCTCTTGTCTGGTGCAATAAATAAAATACACAACAGGCAGTAAATTGTGCCATTCGTTTGCCTTTGTTTTAATCATCGTGAACACTGCAGTAGGAGTGTTGCATTTGCATTGTGCAGTAGCACAATACCTTTTCTTTGAACAAGGCTGGATGGACACGGTGCTTTTTGTTACACGCATTGGTGGGGGTCCGGTTTAGCGCTCTGGTGCTCTTGGAGTAAACCTTGGAGAAGCCTACGGAGCGCTTTGCATCCATGTGGTGAGGAATTAAGATATGACTAAATTATATTGACTAAACCTATAGGCAATCACGAGGAAGCTTAACATCACTACATCAACACTTAGGTGTAGTATATGGAGGTAAAATAACCTACTGTTTACTTACCTTTTGGTGAATGGTGGAGCACGGATTGAATGGTGTGCGCGTCTTTGAGGCTGTGGAACGAATGATGCTGAGGCTGAGACCGAACGCAAACATGTACTATATATGTTTTAAACAAACATTCATTCTACCGTGACCTATGCTGTACAAATATTTGGCAGTTCAGCTAAAGGATTTTGTCCGCTCAAGGCTCGCTATTGTTCTTCATCCAATACGCGTCGGACGTTGTCAGCTTCGCAGATCTGAGCTGAACTCTTTCTCTCCCCTTTTTTAGATCGTATGAATAATGTTGGCAGTCACGTGCTCATTCTCTACTACGTTACCGAACCTCTAGCAAAGTTACGCACGGCATATCATAAAAAATAAGAATGTGCCGTACGGTTTTGTACACTCAAATTACATCGGGAACTTATCGGGAATAATCATTATAACCCTTTGTCATTATAACCGTAACCCGATATGCCTAATTCACTAGTACTGTTATTAGACTTCAATGTATTAGAAAGCAATAAGTGCAATTATTGTTCCATTCTCGTTAACTGCCCCCCCCCCCCCCCCCATGCATTTTTTTTTACCGGACGCATTCTGGATAGGGTCCACCTCTCCTTCTTCTTACACAGTTCTGTGTCCAAAAGGATGTACAAGGATACACTGAATGTTAGAACATAGTGAAGGGGACAGCTGGCTAGAGCTAAGGTGGCAAAATCAATTATTGGTTTCCCACTGCTCCTATGAAACACAATAAGACTGTGAAACAGCATAATACACTCAATAGATTACACAGTCAGACATATATTTCCCAAGGTGATTCACAAGCTGTGTTGAGGAAAATGAAGCCTGGAGCATCCTAGCTTCTCTCAAGTCATGGCATTAATCAGTGCAAGGTTTCTGTAAGTGGCTTGGGCAGTTTAATGAAAAGCGAATTACTTAGCTGAACATTTTAAGCTCATAGTGTTTTTTTGCTTTGTTGCTGTGGAGACCCAGAGCTGCTTGCACTTATTGCACCTCTGGACTGCTCAATTAGAACGTCAATGTTCAGTGTAAAAAAGCAACAATGTGAAGCCATGCGAGTGGTTAGGGTTAGGGTTAGGGTTGGGGTTAGGGTTAGGGGGTCTGTCTGTAGAGTCAGAGCACCTTTCACCTCAGCACTGTGGCCAATAGAAACCTCTCTCCAATTCACACAGGAAAGAGGACTAGGGGAACGTCCATGTTATAAACCAGGGGTTGACATGGTAAAAGGTTCCCCCAGCCTTCCCCTTTCTGAGCCTTTGGTTGACATTGAGAACTCATTGTGAGACTTAAAAGGTAAAAGTCCAAGAGGTGGACAGACAGGACAGCACTCTACAGACAGGACAGCACTCTACAGACAGACAGGACTCTACAGACAGGACAGCACTCTACAGATAGACAGCACTCTACAGATAGCCAGGACTCTACAGACAGAGGACTCTACGAACAGACAGGACTCTACAGATAGACAGGACTCTACAGACAGACAGCACTCTACAGATAGACAGGACTCTACAGACAGACAAGACTCTGCAGACTGGACATGACTCTGCAGACAGACAGGACTCTGCAGACTGGATATGACTCTACAGACAGACAGGACTCTGGAGACAGACAGGACAGGACTCTGCAGACAGGGCAGGACTCTGCAGACAGACAGCACTCTACAGATAGACAGGACTCTACAGACAGACATCACTCTACAAACAGACAGTACTCTGAAGACTGACAGGACTCTACAGACAGGACAGGACTCTACAGACAGACAGGACTCTACAGACAGACAGCACTCTGCAGACAGACAGACAGGACTCTGGAGACAGACAGGACTCTGAAGACAGGACAGGACTCTGCAGCTGCTCCTTGGCCCCTAACTTCCCTTTCATTATTTTCACACTCTTTCTTTGTATTTGTGTTCTCAAACGAGTGTATGTGTGTATCTCTGCATGTCACTCATCCGAATATTGACATGTCCGCACCCCTAAAATATACAGTATATATACATATATACGTACATATATATACAGTATATATATTCTATTTGGCATAGAGATATGTAGAAATGACAGAATCTGTGTACGGCAGTGGTAAACATCTTTAGGAATCTGATCGATTTAGCTTTTCTTTAAAAACTATTGATCTGTTTGGCTAAGGCTATTTCTCTAAAATGACTGAAGATTCATTCAAACCACACTGTCATTCTTTTCAGTGGGAGACTACTGGAATAGAATAGGTCCACCTCTTTGGAGCCAGAGCACTGGAAATGAAACAGGTTGAAGGAACACAGGCTGTGTTATTATTTAAACAGGACAGACTGTAGCTGACTTACTACTGTCACGGACATCAGCACCAGCCCCACAGTAGATTATCATTCTGTTGACTTTGTTTGCCTGCTAGAAAGAACATCCCCGCCACCCTTATTCCAAACACGGACTTTCCTTCTACTGAATCCATTTCGACATCTTTTTTGGCCTCCTCCACCCACACTGTGGCCTTATGGCCTTGACCCCCTTCACTACCATCTGGCTCTCCAGGCCACTGGACTGTGTGAAGCAGGAATAGTAAAGAAATAAATAAAAAAGATTGTGCTGTAAAACTAGGAAGGATGATGTGTGGGCAGAAACATCAGGTAGGACAAACAGGGACAGACATGAAAAATTGTTAATTGAGCAGATATAAATGCATACAGTAATGCAGTACAAGGACTGATTCTTTTTTTATCAAAATAAATGTACAGATCCATTTCCTCATCTAGGATTCCCTTGTAGGGCAAGAAAGCCGTCTTTGGCCTCAGGGTAGGACAGAGCCCTAACCTCATCCCTAGCACTGGTAAACCGCAGATTAAATATGGATTGGATTGACGGAGAATTAATGAGACAGACTGTCAACACGTGGGAATAGAGCCTCAAAGGGGCCAAGGGACAGTTGGTTTGGCCCATCTTTAAATTGAAAAGGCAGAATGGTTTTGCCCCTCTTAAAGTTGAAAAGGCAGAATGGTTTAGCCCATCTTTAAGTTGGAAAGGCAGAATGGTTTGGCCCATCTTTAAGTTGAAAAGGAAGAATGGTTTGGCCCATCTTTAAGTTGAAAAGGCAGAATGGTTTGGCCCATCTGTAAGTTGAAAAGGCAGAATGGTTTGGCCCATCTTTAAGTTGAAAAGGAAGAATGGTTTGGCCCATCTTTAAGTTGAAAAGGCAGAATGGTTTGGCCCATCTGTAAGTTGAAAAGGTAGAATGATTTTGCCCATCTTTAACTTGGTAGACTTCCTCCGACTTGGGTGAGCTAAATATCACACAACCATAGCTTGACATTTAAAGCATCAACTGAGGTTATGGATTCAACTCCATACGGTGTAGTTAGTCCCAGAGGAGAATTGCGCTTCATTGCCATAACAGCTCAATCAGTATGTAAACTGTTATCGCTTACTTCCTTTCATGCAACATAAAGTAATAATTAATTAATTCAAATTTGCCTCGGTCTCATAATCTTTTCAATAAGTTAATTAGAAGGCTTGCATAGCTGAGGCGTGACCTTTATTTTTGCCACTGGTATTATAAATGGTTATTCAAAATGATTGGTTTCTTTACAGGAATACCCAGGGTGGGAGACTGCATAACTGCCTGAAGTGAGGCGACGCCCTGGCAGAGCTACTTCAGTCAACAGCAATTATCCACGTCACACCAATCAACCAATCGCATATGCTCAAACGTTTACCACGGTCTACTTAAGCCCCAAGTCACTCACCACACTGGCTCCTACTCTGCCCATGCTCACTGCTGCACCACACTGGCTCCTACTCTGCCCATGCTCATTGCTGCACCACACTGGCTCCTACTCTGCCCATGCTCACTGCTGCACCACACTGGCTCCTACACTGCTCCTATGCTCACTGCTGCACCACACTGGCTCCTTCTCTGCCCATGCTCATTGCTGCACCATGCTGGCTCCTACTCTGCCCATGCTCACTGCTGCACCACACTGGCTCCTTCCCTGCCCACGCTCACTGCTGCACCACACTGGCTCCTACACTGCTCCTATGCTCACTGCTGCACCACACTGGCTCCTACACTGCTCCTATGCTCACTGCTGCACCACACTGGCTCCTACTCTGCCCATGCTCACTGCTGCACCACACTGGCTCCTACACTGCTCCCATGCTCATTGCTGCACCACACTGGCTCCTACTCTGCCCATGCTCACTGCTGCACCACGTTGGCTCCTACACTGCTCCTATGCTCACTGCTGCACCACACTGGCTCCTACTCTGCCCATGCTCATTGCTGCACCACACTGGCTCCTACACTGCTCCTATGCTCATTGCTGCACCATGCTGGCTCCTACACTGCTTCTATGCTCACTGCTGCACCACACGCTATGTTCCTGAACACCCACCTCCACCTCAACCTTGTTGCAGTAAACAGTTAAACATATCGTAAGTTTTCCTGACTGTAATTTCATTTTAAAATGATTTTAAAATGCTGCTTTTGAAAATAGAAGCAAATGCTGCAGTGTGTGCTGCTCTATTGAAGGGTTAGGGTTAGGGTTAGGGTAAACAGTAGACAGTAGACAGTACTAGCAGTAAATAGTGTGTGCTGCTCTACTGAAGGGTTAGGGTTAGGGTTAGGGTAAACAGTAGACAGTAGACAGTAGTAGTAGTAAATAGTGTGTGCTGCTATACTGAAGGGTTGAATGGTTTTCAGACACTGTCTGTGTGTCTGCCTTTGGAATGGGAGAATAAGCAGAACATAGGCATGGCTGCCTTTCCAAGGGCTGGGAGTCTTTCCTTGGAACTGCTGCCTTTTCTTAGTCAGGCTGAGGACAAACAGCTAACGCTGACTGTCAGGGGGAAAAATGTGGATCAAGTTTGCCCAATACTAGTGTACATAATTCATACCAGAGCTGCACAACAAAAACATTTTGATGAGAAATTTCCACATCACACATATCTGAAATGTATGGGCTTATGATTTTTTTTAGATGATTTATAGTTTTTTGTAAACAAATAATAAAATGCTCCTCTAAAATGCATCCTCAGTTTTAGGGGTGAAATTGTATTTTAAGATGTAATATAAAACATATGCATGATGTTATTGCTAGCTGCCTATTCATGTGCACTAAATGTATTTGTTTTAGCTCCTAAAGCTTTGATCACCGTAGTGGGCATATCTGGTCGATAAATTCACTCAGTGGATCATTATCTTCTCACACTCCACATTTCAATTTCCAAACAGGTGTGATTGCCTAAAAGCCCTTCTGATGACCTCCTTCACAGTTCTACCTCTAATAACTAACATCTCCTAACCATCCGCACACACGTGGCAGAGTGACTCATGCTTAAGACTCCTTCCCCATAGAGTCAAGGCCTGGTGCTCTCTCTAAAATAAACCCATGTCAGAACGCCAGAATCCCATCAGATAAGAGTTCCGTATAAATAGTGCCTCTTCCCACAGAAGATCCTCTCTGCATTTCCGTCACAATGCTCAAGCAGGTCAAACAGGGCAAGAGGGGGCGTTCAGCTCTACCTACAGTAGATTGCGAAAAATGTGGGCTTGATCGGCTATTTTTTATTTTTTGGGGAGGAGGTGGGCACTTCTATTTTTGTGTTTGCACAGTGGGTGTGAAATAACTGAGTTGTGTAATGATGACCTGAGCACCAGTGTAACTCTGGACTCATCTCTACTGTAGTACTAAGTGGTACCATGCTGGCCCAGGCTATCTGTGCAGACAGGGCTTTATAAATACCGGCTCAGTTTAACTCGGTCAATGCAGTGTACAATGTTGACTTCTAGTGTTGCAGGGGTATGAGCACAGGGCTCTGTTTCACAGCCAGCAGTGTTGATCACGGAGGGCTTCACGGAAAGCCACCTGAATGGACTTGATTTCTGTTGACAGTAATTGCTCACTATGCAATCATCCTAAGATGGATGTGTTAATGAACCCATGTGTAATGGACACGGATAAGGGCTGCTCACTGCAGACAGTCAGCGTGAAGCCATGCTGGAAGGGATCCTTTCAGGAGGCCAACGGTGAGTGGCATGGACGCAACAACAGCAGCACTGTGTAATCTACAATATGCACTGCTCATTTTATAAAAACATCCTCAAATATGAGAATGAAACTTGTCATTTCTAACAATCTGTGAGTTACTATGTTTAGGCATAGATTTCATAATGTCGAGTTTCACACTAATGACAACACAGAATCACACTGGCCAAGTCGCCTGCTACCACCTCATATCTCTCTACAACAGCATGAGTACTGTAATGTATGTCCAAGATGTGTCCTGCCTCTCCTCTGCAGCACTGAAGTGTTTTCTAAACCTCTGAGTGAATCCACGCTGCTAGTGTGCTCTGCTGAGCGTGGGATCGATACCACCCAGTTAATCTGGGAGCTGGTGTAATCAGCCAGGGCGTTAGTGCTGGATGCCTGCTGTGGCCTATGGGCAAAGAGGCTCAACTAAACACTGAAATAGAAAGACAGACAAGCCTATGGAAAAGGACAAACCAGGTGAGAGGGTAAGCGTGTGTGTTTGCTGTGGAGTAAGGTTTCCTAGAGGCGGGGGTAAAACAGTTTATATGTAAAGGTGCGTTTTTGCCTTCCAGATTGATAAATAATGTGGAGGCCTGGGAGTTGTTAGTAACTGCACAGCCACATTGTGGACACTTACCACTGTGATATCTTTAAAACAGTTTACTGGCATAGTATCATTTTTAAAAGGTATTTTATGTTTTCCAAATACATGTGTTGTCTATATATATTTGTATTGTTTGAAAGCCAGCTGTGTTGTGAACAAAATGCATATTTTTCCTTTTTTGTAAAATAAGGATACACAGATGATGCTTGTATATGTGTTCCCATTGCCACCACAGGCCCATTCAGCTCCATTCAATCTGCTCCCAGCTCTGTGCTCCAGTGCTTTGGTCTGTTCATGGACTGGCCTCATGATTCATTGAGCCCATCAGTCAAGCCTGAGCGTTTTTAGTAAGCAATCCATCACACGGATCAACAAGAGCACCTATTGATCAGACATGGCAACTTGATAGTGTGTGTTGAACGAGTTGAAATGCACGGACATGCACACCTAGTGGACGGTGCTCTGTTAAGCTCCTAATGCGGCAGTAGATCATACACTGTACCCCCCCTCATTCCCCCCTACCCCCCCCCCCCCCCATCTCCGCCTTTTATCAGTCCTCTCCAAACCACAGTGGATTCCTGCCTAATAATGTAACACCATATCATCTCTTAAATTATGCATTCATACTCTTTGAAACACTAAAATCTGCACTAGCAAACAGGGCAGACAAAAATTTTATTACACAAAATTCACAAAAGGCTAGTGACAGCAAATAACAATTCATGCAATTATTTTTATTCCCAATGGATACGTTTTTTTTGCTGAGCACATAACAATAAATGTTTGTAAGAGTTTGACACTCCGAGTTACCTAGCTCTCTTCACTTTAAAGAGTCTTCACTTTGAGAGATTCTTCACTTAAGGATAGCCTTCACTTTGAGAGATTCTTTACTTTAAGGATAGTCTTCACTTTGAGAGATTCTTCACTTTAAGGATAGTCTTCACTTTGAGAGATTCTTCACTTTAAGGATAGTCTTCCCTTTAAAGTCTTCACTTTGAGAGATTCTTTACTTCAAAGAGAGTCTTCCCTTTGAGAGAGTCTTCACTTTAAAGAGAGTCTTCTGATGGTATGAGTTTCATTTTGTCTTGGTTTTGTAAGGAAGTGTGGTGTTGCCTGTTAATGTGCTACTAGAGCACCAATGAGGATGTGTCTTCTGTTGTTACCGGGCGGAACAGAAGCTGACTCACTGGTACTCCTGAGGACCATGCATTGCTCATTTTGGAACTTTCCTGCAAATTGGCAATTGCGTCATATAAGCAGAATATACAGAGAACAAATTCTACACATTAATACAAAACTTGTAAGAGAAGGATGCTTTATATCTTGTTTTCATTCAAAGTAATTCTGATCCAATAATTTGCTGTGAAATGCAAGAGCACTAACCATGGCCTTATTATTTCATCTTTAAACCTTGTGCTTTGCAGTATTCTGAAATGTATGTTGGTTTATCTGGACTTTCCACATCCATGATTACTTTTCATTTTTAGAAATTCTATGTGACTGAGCATTTCTGATGAAGCGATTGGTAACGGCACAGGGTCGCGGTTGCCATGGTGACCGCGCGACGTCTGGCCCGGGTCGCTGTGGTTACACGGGGTCGAGTGAGATGGTCCGTTCTCGGGTTACTCCAGGACAGCCACTGCTCCTCTGCTCTGGACTTGCCCCTGGAGCGCTGCAAGGCCATCAATGCTGCATATACAAGAAGGCTGAGCTGTACACACGCGCACAACATCTCTCCCTGTGAAGGGAGAAGGCAGGATGTGGCAACGGGTGTTGGCAGTAGGGGGGGGGGGGGCGTCTGATGGGGGGGGGGGGGGGGGGGGTGCTCTGTGGCAGGTCAGATGAATTATGTATGGTTCTCTCTATCCCTCCCACAACACTTCCACCCAGACATCAATGGGGTTATGGCTGGAACCAGTTGGACCCCGAACTCTGGCTCACTAAAAACGAAGTGATATGTTTCTAGGCACTGGGCAGACAGCCCTCATTTGCACAAGAGCACTCAGATGGCAAAATGTTACCAACTATTCACAGACATTTATAGCAGCCTCTTAGCTATGGCCCAGTGGTCATTAATCATTAGCCTTCCTGGAAGGGATGGTGCTCTTCTTATTTGATCATATCTCATCAGCAAGAGTCCTATGAGATCATTTTCTGCAATGCACAGAGCCTCCTCACAGGACAGGATGCAAACATACACCCACAGTGTAATAGTGCACTGTAGTACAGTAGTACAGTATAGTACACAAACACTTACACTCACACACACACACACACACACACACACACACACACACACACACACACACACACACACACACACGCTTGCACAAACAATTACACTCACACACACACACACACACACACACACACACACACTCACACACACACTCAGACACTCACTAACACACGCAAAACATAAAGCTAACAGAAAGGCACACACACTGGAACCCACCATGGTTCTCATATGTGTGCATGCTTTTATTTGCTTGGTGTGAACAGGACGCTCCAGATGGATCTGACCTTAGAAATTGAAGAGAAAATAATATGCTTCAGGGGCCACTTGTTCTCTGTGTTTCTCTTTGTTTAAATGTCAAGCAAGGTTCTACCCTTCCATGGCGTTAAGCTTCATTTTCACTAGAATACAAACGATGGCAGCACATCTAATTACAGCATTCAGCACAGGCTTCAGGCTTCCTCAGCATCGGTTTCTAATAGCTGGCCGATGTGCTGAGATCAAAGAATGTCCGTGATAACCACAGGGGAAGAACACGCAACTTAAAATCCTAGCACGAAAAAAAATAAAAAAGTCTTTAGCATCTTTCCTTAGCATGTGGCTGGCCTGAATAATGGAGCAGAAAATGAGGGATCCACCCGTTCCAGACAATCACACTGTAAACTGACCACGTTACTATGACTGGAGGTCTGGATGTCTGATCATCACTGCACTGATGTGGTGCCACTCACAGAGCCCTCTTTGGTCTGAGGTTACCCTGCATGACTCCACCCACTGATGGCTGGCAGGAACACACTCCTGCTGTTATTGCAGCACGCCGCCCTCCAGTCCTCCACACGGCTGAAAGACATCATCACCATTACAATGGCTGCCTGCAATTCCGCCTCTCTATAGTCACTGCCCTGCTTTTTCTTTGCTCTCTGTTTCTAGTTCAACTCATACTCCTCTTCCTCCTCTTCCTCTTCTTCCTCCTCTTCCTCTTCTTCGTCCTCTGAGTCTCTCTTCTCAGCTCTTTTTGTGTTCTGCTCTAGCCATTCATGCTGCCCTAGCGCTCAGTACAAGCACACACACTCGTGCACGCACACACGCACACACACACACACACACACAAACACACACACACACACACACACACACACACACACGCACACGCACACGCACACACACATACACAGACTCACAAACACATAAATACACACACCGACACATACACACACACACACTCACACATAAACACCCACACACACACACATACACACACACACACACACACACACACACACACACACACACACACACACACACACACACACAGACTAAAGAACATTATCACACAAGCTTTCTCTTGGACTTGCACCCCAACTCAATTTTTCTGTCAAGGTTCATCCTGGTGTTGCTTTTAAAACTGCCATTCCAAAATGTCTGCTAGCATTTCAGTGAAACGTTAATGTTTCGTAGTCAGACGCTGAAAGACCCGCAGTCAGAAATTGCTCATGCATGAATGCAACTATGCAGAAAGATTTGATAGGCATCTCACTTTTGGCACTGAAACTTATTTGGAGCTTGCCTAAAAGTTGAAGTCGAATACAAATGTTCCCCAAATAACTTAAACGGAAAAGTTCAACATAAAACCAAAATTGCATATACAACATCAAACTTCAGCGGCTTTGCAAAGCGGCTGTGTACATTTAAAAGGGCCCTTTTGGACATTAGCATGGGGTCTGTTGATGGGGGAAGAGAGAGTGGAGTCCTATAGAGGGACTGTGTCATTCCCCAATGCACAGAAACCTTGGGGCTAATGGATTCATGCTGCATTTGCATAACTCCCCCCCTGCGGTGTGGCAGCCTTGTGGTTGCTACGGAGAGGAAGAGTGTAGCGGATGATAAACGCAGGCCTCTTCATGGGAAATATACAAACAAGGCTAAAGGTATTTCCCTCCCTCCAAATGATGAACCTTGTCCCCATACCCAGTGTGGAGATGAACAAACTGTGTCAATCTAATAGGCCCAAGGCTTTTCTCTAGCATCATATGACGTAGCCATCTCTTGTCAGTACACACAGACGGAGACAATTAAGAAATAGAAAAGAGCCTAGACTGAGTCACTCACAATACATCTAATGCTTTGTTTTAGAATTAGAATATCTTACTTTGGTCTATTCATGCCTGTTCTGGACCATCTATTTAGATGTAGATCTGCTGGCAGTCCAACCGATACAGGATACCACAAACACATTTATTGGTCTTTTATTTCTTCATGGTATGTTTCGGCTTGCCTTATGTAAAGCACATGGAATTATGTGTGCATGAAATGCACTAAACAAATACATTTGATTGGATTTGACTCAGAATGCCTTTGACTTTTTGATGGTTGATGTTAGACTGTCAGACTCAGAACACAGTCACAGACATGTACTGAGGGACTCAGAATGCCTTTTACTTGTCGATGTTAAACTGTACTCCTGCCAATCAGAGTACACAGTCTATAGTCTCCTGGTTACGGCTCCTCCTACTGCAAGGAGAGGGCCATTTTTCAAGGATTATCTCAGTCTGGTCCGCTAGTGTGGCCCAGGGGTAGCCAGATCACCAGGGGCACAGTCTAATGAACCCTCTACAGGAACAACAATAACAACAACAGCAGGACAGCACAGAGCCTGAGCCGGATCAAAATCCCCAAGCGGGTTGGTTTTACACTTATTAATACATTACCTGAGGTAAATCCCAGTCACTACAGCACATTACAGCAGCCTAGTACTACCCTAGTGGATAGGAGGAACACTGATGTATGCACTATTTAAATTTTTATTAAGATATGTGTACTATGAAGAGTTAAATCTTTACAGTATGTAGCATTTGCACCAGTCCACAGTAGTAAAACGTGTTTCACTTAAGAAAAGTAATAATTAAGTATAAATACTAGAAAGTATTGAATAGAGTTAATATCCAATGCTATATGCTATGGCATCTCAAATCGCAGTGGGGACGTGTTTAAAAAACTAGAAGCTATGGTGCGCACCATACCTGAATTCCCTCCACAACATAATAAGGTACGGTGTAACATGGCCTCTGTCTCCCTCTGGGAGTTTGCAGAGAGAGCGGACAGGCTGTGTGTATTTGTAGAGTACCAGCCCACACACTATGAAGTCGACATGGCGATTCAAAGAGTTTCTTCCCCTGATTATTATGTAGCCACACCATGGTGACTCAAAGGCAATAGTCCTAAACAGTATATATATATATATATATATATATATATATATATATATATATATATATATATATATATATAGGTGTGGATGGGCCCTGACCTCCAGATACAACAGTTTTTACTGCATGTTCTGTACAGAAACAAGGCCGTTAAAATTGAATACTATAAAAATATATATCTCTGTAGAAATAGAATAATACAAAAATTAAGCACAATTAAAGCATACCTAGGAAGGACAGACCTCATAAAAAAGGTGCGGTAGCACTTGACAGGGCAGGCTCAGGGACAAACAGTACAGTTCTGCTTGATTCAATGGTCTAATTGTCTCATATTTGATAGATTCCTGTACTTGTCTGACTTAACTGTTTATGCCAATTTTGTATATGTACTATGCATGTATTTTGTGCGGTTTGTATATGAACTATGCATTTATTTTGTACTGTTTGTTTATGTACCATGCATGTATTTTGTACTGTTTGTATATGTACTATGCATGTATTTTGTACTGTTTGTTTATGTACCATGCATGTATTTTGTACTGTTTGTATATGTACTATGCATGTATTTTGTGCTGTTTGTATATGTACAATGCATGTATTTAGTACTGTTTGTATATTTACTATGCATGTATTTTGTACTGTTTGTATATGCACTGTGCATGTATTTTGTGCTGTTTGTATATGTACTATGCATGTATTTTGTACTGTTTGTATATGTACTATGAATGTATTTTGTACTGTTTGTATTTGTACTATGCATGTATTTTGTACGGTTTGTATATGTACTATGCATGTATTTTGTACTGTTTGTATATGTACTGTTTGTATATGTACTGTGCATGTATTTTGTACTGTTTGTATATGTACTATGCGAGTATTTAGTACTGTTTGTATATGTACTATGCATGTATTCTGTGTCTTGTCACGTTGCCTGCCTCTTGGACCAGGTCGTCCCTGTAAAAGAGAATTCATTCTCAGCTGACCTACCTGGTTAAATAAAGTTGTTAAGTATTGTTGGCTCCACCTCAAAGGACAGAAGGTTTTTCTGGGCTACTCATGCTTTGTTCATAGAGCATTTAGATGGCTTTAATTGACCCTGGTGACCCTGTCATGTATTTCATTAAACAATGTTTCAGCTTATCGTGACCGTGAAAAAAAGGGTTTGCAAATTCAGAAATTGAGATCAAGCCCCTTGGAAAGAGCTATAGTTTATTAGTTTCTACTGTGCTGCTCCATCAAATATTAAAACATATTAGAAAAAGGTCAAGAATGGTCACAGGCGGTGCATGCTCTACATTATTGTAGTATTGCCTGTATTATCATAGACTCCTGGTGAGGAGCCGAGGGGAGCAGAGAAAAATATAACAGTTTATTGCTGGAGGTTTAACAGATGTGAAGACCACTAACAGTGCCTTTGAATAAGGCATGAGCTGTAAGAGAGCCTATATGCCCTGAGAGTGAGGAGGAGGAGGAGGAGGGGGAGGATTTATTTTTTGTTCACTACACAGAGGCGTCATGCATGTTTTTGAGGGGGCAGGTTCACATATCTACTATATGTTGCTTAAGTATAAAACTATGGGTTGGAAACCATTTTCTCAAAGGATGGAGGTGATGCAACGCCTCCGGTTCTGCAGCTCATCTATAGAAGCACTGAGTTCACCAATATTAGGAGCAGGTTGACCCTCTGACCAAGACTATGCTAATGTTTACGCAACAATATTGCATTAATATGAGGATACATATGGTCAAGCACCACTTTTGTTTGGAAAATGTTATGCCCAATAATAACTAGGGAAGGAGTTATCAGAGCCACTGCAGGAAGGCAATACCAAAGGAACTTATAAGCAGAGAGGCAGACTTAAATCAAATCTAACCAGCAGCTAACCCAGGTTACAGTAGGCTCAAGCTGGCATAGGTGAATGAGTTGAGCCAGACAGCTAAGGGTTAAAGAATTTCAGATGAGATTTTAAAGAATATAGAACAACTTGCATTTTGACTACAGAGCTCAGTAAGCGACAGCATACGTATAACCTTAAAGAATTAGCTGAATAGAGAGAGAGAGAGAGAGAGAGAGAGAGAGAGAGAGAGAGAGAGAGAGAGAGAGATTATGTAAGCACACAGAACAACACCAGTCAAGCGGTTTTACAAACGAGTTTCCATCACCGGTTCTGTGGTTAGTGCCTCTCTTCTCTGGTTTCTACCTCCCTGCTTTTCTCAGTCAAGATGGAGTGCCTATGCGCTAGGAACAGTCAGTGCTACTCCAGGGGAACGAGATATCCAAGAGTAGTTCTTTTACATTGCTACTCTTTACTCTGGCTTAGATTCAGGCTGGCGGACCAGGAAGTGGCTCTCTACTTGGTAGTTAGGATTGAACGTAGGCCATTCAATAAATTGTCTCTGTTGGCTTCACAGGGAAGGCTGGGCATAGGGAGAAGAGAGGTTTGTTTTTTTCAGTTGTCCTTGGATCAAACTGGCTATCTGACTGTGTCACCTTCAGAGCTGTGTTTGAAGCCTAAATATCACGTCTGGCCACTTGCCGCTATAGACACGCACTGACACACACAAGCACAAACACTCGTGCCCTGAGAAGCACCACAAACACAGCCAAACTCACTATTGTCACTCCCTGACAAATGCCATTTGGCACTTCAATACATTTATAAAATGTTGTTTTTCACACTGTGACTATCAAAGTAATATGTATGCGTTACATTCGATCAGTGCATTCCTTTTGTGGAGGGAAAAAACAACCTTCATAGCTTACGACATCAAATTTATTCATGAGATTCATGTCTAAATTCAAAGGACGGATCCGATAAATATTTCCTATAAGTTTGTTTTGTTTTATTGATTCAAACATCCAACCACACATCTTACAAAAGAGAGAAACAGAAACCGTCAGGACACAAGTGTTCCACTGGAGGCTCACGTTCTCTGCACAATATACACACAGGCACTTCTACAAACCTTTAAATGCAGATTGTGTATTATCATTAGGAGGGAAATAAAACTAATAAATTAGGTATCTAATAAATAGTACATATCCTTCAATGGTTTATGTAAAAATGCAGGAGAAAAATGTGTTAGTTATTGCTTACAATATTTTCGGGATGCCTATTAGAAATGGTGCCGTGACCACTGTTCACAAGAATGGCATACAGTAGCAGATACTAATTATATCAATCTACTCCTACATTTATAGAGAAGTACACTGTTTATTTATAACACTATCTATTATCTGAAGTATTTACATTATCGAATCTTGCCGTTGAATACATTTGTTATGAATTCATGCCATGTAAAAGTAAAAATAATAATGCCCAAAAACAAATTTGTTAAACTGTGTTCAAAGTACATTGCTGTTATTTGCATTGAATTGAAGTGCATTCTGTTAATGCTCCTCATAAAAGGCATATGGGATACTTTGTTGATTTCACAGTGATCCTACTATTAATTACATATTAAGGCAGGTATAATCTTAAGATACAGTGCTTTTCCTACAGTAAAAACAGTTCTCTCTACCTTTTAGAAACATTCTTACATACATTAACGGTGACACATGACACCCTTGTGGAATGATTATTATGGGATTTTCATAAATGGGTTCTGTTTGGGGCTCAACTACAAATCTTCTTTCAGTATCTCGCCTATAGACATCAGGCAGAGGAAATACTATACATAACCTGAAACTGATCGATGGATTTCATATTGCAAAGATAGGTAGGAGGGAAAACAGCGTTCAAAAACTAACATAATTCATCTGACATTTTTCAGTAACAGAGATTTTATATTTGTAACAAGTATAGAGCCAAGGTTAAGGATACATCAATTTTAGTGGTAGAAGTAGCTTTAATTGCGGGTTAGGTGCTCCTAAAAAGTGAGGGCTTCTTTCCAAATCATAAAGAAGCTCTGGAGTATGGCCGCATCAGTGCTCGTTTTGTGACGCTACGCTTCACACCAGCTAACCTAAGGTACATATGACAGCACATTGCTATGAGTGGAAAATGAGTGCTGGCACAGTTCATTGCTTTTCTTTTCTAAAAAAATGGCTCTGGTAAAAAAGAAACGGCAACTTTCTAATTGCCATACCCTGGAGATGTCCTTAAGTAAAGTAGCACAGCAGACATAGACAGAAACTAGTTACAATCTCGACACAGATGTCTCAGTTGGACCAAAACAACTTGGAAAGGTGAATATGCTCCCTGTGCCAAGTAGTATCATTTCATTCCGAGCGTTTAAGCAGCATGGACAGTGCTAAACTACTCCACCTCCTGTGGAATATGTTTGTTAGAACAGAAAGCATGTCCAGCACCCCCACCCCTGTTCTCAGAACAGAGGGCTGCAGGCTGTTTCAAACCTCTACAACGTGATCCTGAAGAAGTCTTTATCAGACCATGCAAAAGGCCACTGTGGGAACCACACTAATGTTGGTCTATTTCTCCCCAAAACATGGTTTGTGTTCCACAGAAGGCACAGCTCAGAGCAGTGTGCCGCTGACATTCATGTGATCATCAGTCGGACTCATTAAGTCACAGATAATACTTGACTTTGACAAAGAACCACGTTCAAATATAAGGAGACTTAAAAAGAAACGATTCGTTAAATTACCCTTGAAATACATTCTGGTTTTGTGAGTTAAATTGGCTTCGTGTCGACACCTGCAGTTACTTTGGAGGCCGATTGGAAGTGACTGCATCTTTCTTAGATCTTCATTCAAAATTTGATGATTCAATGATGCTGGTATGTTCAGGGTCACAGAATCGGACGCAAGATTTGCATGCCGCACACTTTTATGAATTAATTTCAATACAAAATTCATCCTAGTGTATGAATAAGATGAGTACAAAAATACATTTCACTAATTATAGAACCTCATAAAAACTATCATTCATGATTTGATTTAAAATTCAATAACATGCACTTTGCTAACATTAAAATATACAAAAAAAATGTATTCTTCCGTACAAGGGAGTAAAAAAACATATTTACATAAATGTCATGATTTAAGGGTCTGGATTGTTCCGGTAAAATCATTTGGAAAGCAGACAGATTCTTTGTGTTAAACACAAACCTTTATAAGCCCATACAGTAACTAACTCTCTCTAGAGATTCCTTATGAGGGCTTTGGCACCCTCTGCTGGAGAAAAAAAAAAGGGGGGGGGGGAGTGTGTGCGGTACAGCGTTGATACACAGCACGGCTGCTCCATTCGCACAGAACCACACTCAAGTAAATGTTAAAATCCTTTACTCACTTTAAAAAGAATGGTAGCGCACAAGACCCATCCGTCACAAGATATAAGCATTGGTTATCTAAACTGCTCAAATTGAAACTGGCACGCAACAGACAGAAGCAAAAGGAAACGTAACACAGCATGGCTTGTGTGTGAGATAGAAATCTTGATACAAGGGGTTGGAATGACAGCGCTCCTTTTCCTTCTTAAGGTCTCTACTCACACATTCCCCCTGCTCCCTGTCGCTTCCCCAGGTCCTAGAGCCCACTGAGTTTGTGTCGTGCTGGGAGGAGCAGCAGGAGCAGGGGCGGGCCAGGCTGGTGGAGAGGGGGGGCATCAAACTGATCTCTGCTGGGAGACAACAAGGATGACGATGCCCTGAATTGTGATGACACTCGCCGTGTCAAGTCTATCAGTAGTGTATTCAACAAGCGCTTTCAACACGCAGTTCATCTGAAGAAACCCTTGCTTTTCCCTCCTCAAACTTTTGAAAGGTTCCTGGGATGGGCGGGTGCACATGGTGAGGGCGGGTGAGGAGAAAGAGGGAGAGAGGGAGGGAGGGAGGGGGGAGACAGAGGGGGTGTGAGGTCAGGCGCTCAGAGCGGAGAGTCTCCCAGCCTGTTCAGCTCTTCCGGGGAATGCTTGTCAGCCCCCGAGGCGGCAGACTGCCGGAAGACCGTGGAGATCTCGTCAAACGTGCGTCCCTTGGTCTCAGGCACCTTGAAGTAGGTGAAGATGAAGAAGCCGAGGAGCAGCAGGGTGAAGATGATGAAGACGTAGGGACCGGTCAGCTCCTGTGGACCAAAAGGACAAACAGGGCCTTCAGTTTCTCTGTAGTGGGGTGGGGTTCAAGTTATCTGTGTTTGATTCTGTTCAATTCAATAACATTTTTGACCATAAATAAATCCCCTGACATGATCCTGTTTCTGGGTTCCCTTGCTAAATCTAAGCACAAAGTAGCGCTGATGAACTGCCCCCCCTGAGTGTGAGCCGGTGAACTCACCTCTACATATTGGAACCCCATCCCCACTATGAAGTTGGCCGTCCAGTTGAAGAAGCCGGCCACAGCGAAGGCTGAGGGCCGGGGCCCCTGAGAGAAGAGCTCAGCCACGATGAACCAGGGGATGGGGCCCGGCCCGATCTCAAAGAACGCCACGAACGCAAAAATGGCCACGATGCTGACGTACGACATCCACTTCAGCTGCTCCTAATAAGCCAAGAGAAGAGGGGTTGAGGCTTACTGGAGTTCATTTCAATTTTCATACAACATCAACAATTGTGTGGATCAATGATGTCTGCATTTATGGGAACAGCTATTTCTAGTCAAGAGCAATTATAAACCATCAAATTAACTAACCAGGGTGTGGACATATAAACTAGTTCCTAATGTTACAGGAATAAGTTATTGTAACTGGAGTTGTTAGTTACGCAAAAGGTACTCTTTATGATCGAGCCATTGGCTCTGCTGGTGAGGAACAGACATATTAAAGCACATAGATAATAAAATATATAACAAACAATGAAAGAAAATGTAATATCAAAGCCAAAGGGGTTTGTGCAGGAATGAGCCGGGAGGAGGGAGCCGCTCACCAGGAGAGCCAGGGCGATGGTCATGAGGACAGCAGAGCCAGCCATTCCTATCAGCCCCAGGAGGTGGAGGGAGCGGCGGCCAGCACGCTCCACCACAAACAGCTGGAGACAGAGACAACAGGGCAGGTTATTCCACCGCTCCACAAACAGACCAAGAACTAAGGAATGCCATTCCACTGCATCGATCTAATAGCCAAATGCATAGTACGGATTCTTCTGCGGACAACACAATATCCTGGTTTCCCCTCAAAGTAAAGTTTTTAGGCCCTGTTGCAGACGAAACAATAGCCCACAATTTTCCAAACCATAACACTAGCCTCACACTATCCTTCCAAATGTTACAAGTCAAATAGTCATTGAATTACACCAAATCCTTTTCTT